>JAPJBO010000129.1:0-355663 GCA_030068145.1 Diplonema papillatum
GCTCAAACTTGAGAGTCAAAGTTTAGAAATCATGCCGGAATTGGTTCAAATTTGGAACCTCACCGTAATGGGTTCAAAGTTTGAAAACCATACCGTAATGGGTTCAAAGTTTGAAAACCATACCGTAATGGGTTCAAAGTTTGGGACCATACCGTAATGGGTTTCAAAGTTTGGAACCTACCGTAATTCGTTCAAAGTTTGAAAATCCATACCGTAATGGGTTCAAAGTTTGGATTGACATACCGTAATGGGTTCAAAGTTCGGACCATACTGTAATTCGTTCAAAGTTTGGATAACATACTGTAATGGGTTTTGGCCCCCCCAAACTTTTATTCCATTCTATTACTACCCCCAAACTTTTATACCATTCTATTACTACCCCCAAACTTTTATGCCATTCTATTACTACCCCCAAACTTTTATACCATTCTATTACTACCCCCAAACTTTTATACCATTCTATTACTATTGCAACTCTGGAGACTGAATTCACCCATTGCTGGCAGCCCTCGGTACAAAAACAAGTACATGCTTGTCACAAAAGCCTTGTGCGAGTCTGCCTCTATTCGACTTGGAAGTGAAGTTGCCTCATGATGTAAATGTGTCACATTGTGTGGACCATTACGCGGTATCCAAACATGAAGGAGACCGGCTTGTAGTATGGTCAAAACTTGAACCCATTACGGTCCCAAAGCTGAACCCCATTCCCAAACTTTGAACCCATTTTGGTGTCACCCAGTGAGTCGGTCAGTGTTAGGAACAGTCACCAAGTCCAGGGTGCCCGACACTTCTACTGTTTTTCCACTTTCCATCCCCAGCCCCGAGGCCGCGGGCTTTCCAGGGCTGGGTCCCATTGACAGCCTGGGAACCATTCCCGCAGCATGTACTACGTGTTGCCCGTAAACGAAACGTAGCCAAGCTCTGCGAGTTGATGTTGCCGACTCAGTTGACATCCTGGCATTCCTGATGACACCTGTTCTGCGAGAACTCTCAAATGGAATTACCAAAGCCGGAAGGGTTTGTGCTGACTCGCAGGCCCGGGCGGCAGGGTTGTGCAGCAGAGCGCGACTGCGGTGGGCCAAAGAAACTGACCGATGATTTCTAGCGTTATTTGTGGATTTCACAGCGGCCGGCGACCAGTCTGAGTCGTCGGAGTGGCTGAACGGTCGACCAAATCTTCGGTGGAACCCTGGGCCGGGCACAGTCGTAGTGGCTTTTGTTCGGCGATATAGCGTAGACTCCAGAATCCAGCACCGTGCTGCGTGCACGCGTACTGACTCGTATCTGAGCCTGATTAGCGTCAAACTGCGGAACTACAGGATTGGAGTGGGATTCCCACGGAAGCTCCCTCCACAGGGTGGAGTCGGGGCAAAACAGAATGTCGGGGTCGTCGACTCCGCAAACGAGAGACCGAAACCACTTAGACTCCGTGCTGGCAGTTTGAGATTTCGTCTTTGCTTAGAAACTTGCGGCAAAGCAAAAAGGGGCCTCTTTGTTTCGTGCGGTGGGACAACGCTTCAACGTTTTCGGTACTGACGCCAAGTGCTGGGACACCAACCAAATGGTACAAAAATTTGGGGGGGGGATAGAAATAGAATGGTACAAAAGTTTGGGGATAGTAATAGAATGGTATAAAAACTTGGGGATAGTAATAGAATGGTATAAAAGTTTGGGGATAGTAATAGAATGGTATAAAAGTTTGGGGGTAGTAATAGAATGGTATAAAAGTTTGGGGATAGTAATAGAATGGTATAAAAGTTTGCGATAGTAATAGAATGGTATAAAAGTTTGGGGATAGTAATAGAATGGTATAAAAGTTTGCGATAGTAATAGAATGGTATAAAAGTTTGGGGATAGTAATAGAAAGTACGTGCGCTCGGCTAAGGCCGGCGCGTGGCGAGACTGGAGGGGCCAATTCCCATTCCAGCACCTTTTTGAACTTTTTGCCCATTCCAGCACTCTCGCAAACTTTTTGCCCATTCCAGCACCGTTTCCAAACTTTTTGCCCATTCCAGCACTATCGCAAACTTTTTGCCCATTCCAGCACCTTTTCCAAACTTTTTGCCCATTCCAGCACCTTTTCCAAGCTTTTTGCCCATTCCAGCACTATCTCCAAACTTTTTGCCCATTCCAGCACTATTTCCAAACTTTTTGCCCATTCCAGCACTATTTTCGAACTTTTTGCCCATTCCAGCACTTTATCCAAACTTTTTGCCCACTCCAGGCTGGAGCAGATCCAGCACTCGCAGTGACTCGTTTTGCCCATCATTGTGTGCCTATCACAGTACGTACATTCTGAAGTCGTTGCCGTCATGAATCCATGCCTTACTGGGTCACAGTGAGCGCACCGGACAGTCAGTCCGTTGCGGTGCGACTGATACACGGGTTTTCCTGCGGTAGCAGCATCTAATTTTACCGCAGCACAAGCAGCCTCCGTACAAGAAAACTCTGATCCCTCTTCTACTGTCATGGGATCGACTCTTTCCCCCAGAAATGGTTCCAAATCTGTGACACTTTTCGTGGAATGAGTGATATATCACCCATTCCACGAAAAAGTGTCACAGATTTTCCGTCTGAAAAGCAGCCCGTTTTGGGTCAAAATTTTGGAATTTTTGGGAAATTTTTTTTGGGATGGAAAGAGCTATCCCTGGCGATTATGGGCAAGCAATCAGCTCGCGTGGCGACCAAAATCTGGCGTGCAGATGGGCAAAAGGTCGGTTTTGGGGCTGTTTCAAAAACCCAAAAAAACGATTTCCGGCGGGAATCGAACCACCGACCCACAAACCCCTGTGTGGGTGTGGTAACCTCTGGACCATGGGCTAAAAAAACGGCGGAAATTCTTTTTGTTCACTACCGAGTGAGAATTTTTGGACTCATTTTGAGTTCTTCGCAAACCGGGCGAAATAAGCTCTGAGAGAGCAGAAATACCGTCCTGGGACACTGGAAACGAGTAAATGACGATCTCGCACTTTCCGATAAGAATTCCAACTGAGCAGGCGCTAAAAGCGAATTTTGGCCCGAGGTTTGGCAACATAGCCTAACGGTTACCGCACCCTCCTGGGCCCCTGTAGGCCGTGGTTCGATTCCCCCGGTCCGAATTTTTTTTTTTGCGATTTTTCGGTGTGAAAAGCAGCCGTCTGGAAATTATTTTCGAGGTCTTTTTGGGAAATCTTTTGGTTTTCGAGTAGTTCTGGGATGCGCGATTATGGGCAAGCTGCCAGCTAGCCCAGCGATCAAAATCTGACCCCCTCCTGGATGCAGAGAGAAAAAAAACCGATCTCCAGGACCCCATTTTTTCGGGTGCCGACCTCCATTTCCGGGGGGGGGGTCGGTCAAAAATTTTATCCGACCAAATATTCGGAAAGCCCTGTCCTCAACGGATTCAAACGTGTCCTCAAAATCTCGAAACCGACCATTTTCGGACCTGCAGATGGAAATTTTCGGCAGAAATCCGAAAAAAGCCGAAATCTGTGACACTTTTTCGTGGAATGGGTGATATAGCTAGAAATAGCTACATGTAGCTGGCCAAATAGCTAGCTAAGTGTCGCGGCATTTTTTCCCCCCTACCCCAGGGTTTTCACCAAATCTGTGACACTTTTCGTGGAATGAGTGATAAATAGCTAAAAAGAGCTACATGTAGCTGGCCAAATAGCTAGCTAAGTCTCGCACTGTCTTTTCGGCATTTTGCCCCCCTACCCCAGGGTTTTCACCAAAAAAAACTTTTCGAAATCTCAGCCATTCTGAGCCATCGAGCCACCAGTGGCTGCCACTGGCTGCAGTGGCTGTCCCCCACACTGCGTGACACGTTTGTCAAGTTGTCAGTGACTGTGCGCAAGCGTACTAAGTAGCGTGATGAACCCGGTTTGTCATCAGTGGTCGGCGGTCGCGAAGGGCGACGCCCAGTGCTGTGGCGTCGCCATCTCGAGATCTACTGCTGCCGCCTGCCGGTCGTAGAAGATTCCGCAAAATCAGTGGAGAAGTAGACTCCTACTGTAGAGTGATTTTGGAACGACCCGTAGTGTAGGTGGCGCACGTCGGCGGAGCGTTTGTAGGTGGCGCTTTGGTGGGCGCCCTTGGACGAAATCGGCTCGTGCAGCTTGGCTACGTGTTGTCCGGACTGTCTCCGTCTTGGCCGCATGACAAGGCGACTTCTGTAGAAGAAAGAAGAGAAGAAAAAGGCCGCTCCTGGTCCAGGAACGTGACGGTCAACCACAGCTTGCAAAGCTTGAGTCGGAGGCAGCACAGTGCCACAACCCCGTCCGCTCTGCCCTGCGGCTGACCGTCTCGACGAGCTTGCGTTCAGCCGCGAATCAGCCGCGAATTGGCGCGAGCGCCAAGAGGTGCGCCAAGCCTTGATGCTTTAGTCTGGGAAATCGGGAGCCACTTGACCCGTAGGCCCGTGGCTGCAGTACCGCCGAACACGTGAAGCTTGGCTCCCGTGTATTTAGCCCCCCCCTGCAGATGGTAAAACCCGAAGGTATGGAAATTGCAGTGTTGATTTTGCCATAATATTGGTAAAGGGTGGTAATACTAATAGTGCTTGAATGGGCAAAAAGTTTGGAAATAGTGCTGGAATGGGCAAAAAGTTTGGGAATAGTGCTGGAATGGGCAAAAAGTTTGGGCAGAGTGCTGGAATGGGCAAAAAGTTTGGGCAGAGTGCTGGAATGGGCAAAAAGTTTGCGATAGTGCTGGAATGGGCATAAAGTTTGGAAATAGTGCTGGAATGGGCAAAAAGTTTGAAAATGGTGCTGGAATGGTAATTGGCCCAGACTGGAGGCAGCAGTTAAAGTTCGGGGAACAGTAAAGTTCGGGCGAAGCTAAGTTCGGGCAATGCTGGTGAAGCTAAGTTCGAGTGATGCTTAGTTCGGGCGTTGCTAAGCGCTCAGGCTGCGCTGGTACTAAAAAACAGTTCGGGCACGAAGCGAAGTTCGGCCAGGGTGTAAAGTCCGGGTGAAGCCAAGGTCGGTGCTCGTACCCGGGGGGGGACACCCCCCCCGGACCCCCCCCGACCCACCGAGTGCGGGAAAAGTTTGGCGCTGGTACCCGGGTGGGCGCCCCCCCCGCCGCCCCCCGGCGAAGCAAAAGTTCGGGCGGAGCTAAGTTCTGGTGAAGCTCAGTTCGAACGATAATGAGTTCGAGTGATCCTAAGTTCGGGTGGAGCTAAGTTCTGGTGAAGCAAAGTTCGGGCGCAGCTGAGTTCGGGCGAAGCAACGCTCGGGCGAAGTTAAGTTCTGGCGAAGCAAAGTTCGGGCGATGCTAAATTCTGGTACGGGCGCAGCTGAGTTCGGACGAAGCAAAGTTCGCACGAAGCTGAGTTCTGGTGAAGCAAAGTTCGGTTCTCGTAGCAAGTTTGGCCTGTGATGGCAAGCTCGGCCGCCCGACTCCGTTTCCCGGGGTGACCCAAATACCGCGAGATACTGAGAAACTCCGCCAAAAACGCAATTTTCGGGCACATTTGACCCCGAAACGCAACAAACCTCGAAAACAATCTTCGACCGGAAAAATGTCATGGGCGGGGTTCGAACCCGGACTCACCGGCCTGAAGGCCGGCGCCCGGTCACTCTGCCACCCGCATACCTTCTGCGAGGAAAAAAAAAAGCTTGCCCGGCTCTTTCCAAAAACAATACACTTTTTTCATGAAGAAAAGCCGGGTTGGCTCGAATAGAGGCTATTCACATTGCATGTTCATAGGACCTCCAGTCTCGAATAAAAGTTTGGGGATAGTAATAGAAAGTACTTCGCCTCCATTCTCGAACACTTTTTAACTTTTTGCCCATTCTCGGTAACTTTGTCACAGCACTGTGCACCCACAACTTTCCCACAATGTGGGCAGAATAGCCACAACATTTACCCACAAAGTATTGTGGCTATTGTGGCTAGAATCTTTTTTCGAGACTGGAGGTCCTATGAACATGCAATGTGAATAGCCTCTATTCGAGCCAACCCCACTTTTCTCTACACTAAAAAAGTGTATTGTTTTGAACTGGATAATAGCGCGGAGCTGGCTTTTTCTCCCCCTGGGAAAATGTATTTTTTTTTTTGGAGCGCGGGACACTGTACTCGACATGTTAGTACAGCGGGGCTGCCGGTATCCGGTTGCTTCCGGAGCGGGAGCCCAAAAAAATGCTTCTTCAGCACACAGTGAACGCCAGTCTCACTGCGACCTGGGCTGGCCTGCTAGCAAGCAGGTCCGACCAGGTAAAAAAACCCGCGATGCAGTGACACTACCCCCTGCACCAGGGTGGACCGCTTCGTCCGGTCGCGCCCCGCCAGATGAAATGACTATTCTTGCCACCCCCTGGGCTACTTGAAAGCTCAATTGGTGGAAGAAGTCCTGGCAGGCGGCCGAAGCGGTCCGGTCTTCACGGAGGGCGCTTTTGCGAGCTATTTGCCGCAACTCCGTGAGTGCTCCAGGACACCACGCTCCGAAGGTGTCCACGACTAGCGGGACAGCGAGCCATTCCCGAGGGTTTGGCTCGTTGTCTATTATGCCGCGGTACTTACCTTCTTTAACAGCTGTTGCGTAGGCTGTCGCCGCCCCCCCTGGCTTCTCCGCCGCCCGCTTAGCGTACTGGGGGTTCGAAGGCTGCAGGGGGAAGGTGACGGCGACGTCCAGCACAACGGTGGTGCCGTCCCGGACATAGCTGATGTCCGGGCGCTTCCGCTCCGTGTTCGAAAACACGGGGCGCTCGACCGCCGGGGCCAGCAAGCCACGGCGGGCGAAGTCAGCGATGACATCGCGGAGTGCGTTGTGCATTCTCGTCCGGCGCCCGCCGGAGAAGCAACTTCGCGCATGCACTCCGTCGACGTCTGCCGAGCCTGTCCCGCAGAGGCGACAGATGCTCGGCATGGGGGCGATGGGCAGCCCCAGCCGAAGCCGGATGGCCACTGCGAGCTCCGCGGGAGAAAGCCACAGCCTGGGGTCCGCCTCCGCGTTGCCATAAAGCCAAGCGGACGCATGTTGGGCGGAGCAGCTTTGGATCCGCGCCCGGACTTGGACCTGCTTCAGAGCCAGCGCCGACCCTTGAAGCCGGCCTGACCTGCCCAGCTCCTCAGTCATCGAGATAAGGAGGGCCTTGCGTCGCTCGTCATGAACTGTCGCGGACCACACTTTCTGTCCACGTCCCCCGTAGTTATCCCGTGCCTGCAGAACGTTCTGGATCTTCTCCAAAACGGATTCGAAGGGTGCAAGGCGCGGGTCTTCGAGGGACGCTAGGAAAGTGTCGTCCTCGTCCAGAAGCATGGCGTGCGGCAGCACGTAGGGGGTCACCAGGGACGGGAGGCAAGCCTCGCCGTCAAAGGTAGCCGCGATGTGCGCGATCGCCGCTGTGTCGGCGCAGGAGTGCAGGCCCAGGCCACCGAGCCTGACGGGAAGGGAAGCCAGAGCCCAGGCGGAAGCGTCCGTCTCGATGCCCGTGATCGTCGCCAGGCAAGACTGCGTGGCCTGATCGATGCACGCGAAGTCGAAGACAGCCCCCACAGCGCGCATGAGGTGGACGACGCTGACGAAGCCGGCGCAGAACTTCAGCAGAGTCAGAGCCACATGTGCGTCGGGGAGGGAGGCTATCATCCGCATCTTCCGCTCGGCGCTCTTGGCCGCTTCCTCCACGAAGGCGCGCATCGTCTCGGGGGAACCGCAGGGGACGCCGAGGTGCTGGATATCGTCCAGCGGAAAAGTCTCGATGCCTTGCAGGGCCTCGGGGATTGTGGCGCCGGGGGCAACGGACAGCCTGCACTTCCCCCGGTTCAGACTGAGCCCGACCGCGGCCGCTCTGTCCTCGAAGCCCTGCAGCCAGTGACCGAGGGTGTCGAGCTCACCCCCAGCCGCCCCGTCGTCCAGGAAGAACGTCAGGAGGTCAAGCCCCGCCTGGCTCAGCGCGCCATCCGTGGCCCTCGGGGCCGCCGGGGACCCCACCGGCGGCGGCGGTGGCACCGCTGGGTCCCCCGAACCTGGGGCCTGAGCCGGTTCTGGAGGGGTGGGCCGCCCCCCGGCGGCATCGAGAGGCTCCGGCTGGCCGAGCGACGCGGGGGCGGACTCGACGGGCGCCTGCGACGAAGCCGGGGCCGCCGGGACGGGTGGCTGCTCTCCGGGGTTCGGCGGCACGACGACATCGTGCATGACGAGGCTGAAGAGCAGCGGTCCCAAGGGGTCCCCTTGTTGGACTCCGCACTGGGAGGAGATACCCCGGTCGCCCACCACAAGCGCGGAGTGTTTCTCGTACGCCGCTAGTGCGTACCCCAACAGCTGGGGGGCGTGTCGGTTGACACTGCAGATGATCGCTTCCCGCCGCAGCGTGTTGAAGGCGTTCGCGAAGTCGATCTGCAGGATGCCCCTGTCGACCACGTCCCTGTCGCGGTACAGGGCCGCAACCCTGCGGATGGCGTGCACGCCAGCGTCGGCCCCCGCCTTAACGCTGACTCCGACTTGCCCACTCCGCAGAAGGACGTTCGCTCCCAGGTCCTTGATCGCCCGGTCGGAAGCGAGGACCTTGCCGGCCACCCGTCGCAGGATCTCTCCACACGCAATGGGCCTGATCCCGCCGGACTTCTTGACCAGCGGAACTAGCCTCGCCCCGAAGAGGTACGGTCGGGCGGCTGAAGCCACTCTGCCGGAAGAGAGGGCCCAGACGGCGTCCGCCACTGCCTCTTTGAACGACCCGGAGACGTCCCACAGGTCGAGCAGGTGCTGCGCAGAGAGGCCGGACGGCCCAGCGGCGGTGCCCTTCGGCATCTTCTTCAGCACGCGGCGGATAACGCCCGGGGAGGGCCTCGCTACGGCCACGGGCCGCAAGCTGCGGTCGTCAGGCAACTCGGGGGCAGGGGGGTGCAGCTCCCTCAGGGCCGCCAGCGTGGCGTCGTCCGCCGGCGCAGTCTGCGCCGCGGAAAGCGCAGAGACGGCCCGCGAGTAGCATCGGTCGCGGGCCCGCCGGAGGACCTGCCGCACGGTGGCCCCGTCCAGGTCGTCCACGGACTCGACGTCCGTTTGCAGCTCGAGCCTGTTATCGGCGTCGTCTGCGACCGGGTAGGCTCGCCGGCGCGCGCGGCGATCGCCCTTCCCGGCTGAGACGGCCCGGGCCTCAGCCCACAGGGTCTCCAGCTGCCCCGCCCTCCAGAGGCGGACGCGGCGACGGAGGGCCTCTGTCACCGCTTTCCGCCCCCCCCGGTGGGTAGCCGAGAGGACGAGGGGGGCGAAGGCGTAAGCCCGCAGCCACCCGGCATCATCGGTGGCTGCCCTGAGCACGGTCTCGAAGAGAGCTGAGACCTGCGGCTTCGCGGCCGCCGGCACCCGCTCCAGGGTGCGAATGCCGGCAGTCGCGACCTCCTCGAACGAGAAGGGGATTGCGCCCCCTTGTTGTCCGTCCCGGCCTGCGGCACTGGGAGCGCCCCCGGATGGCTCCACGGGAGTCCGAGGCGGGACTGCCGCTGGCTCCCTCCCACCGGCCACGGCCTCCCGGTAGGCCCTGGAGCAGGGGCACCACATTCGGTGTCTCCCCCTCCGTTCCCCGGTCGTGCGGCAGATGCACACCGGCGCCGGTGCCCTCTGCGACCCCGCTGCGCTCTGCCGACCGGCCGCGCCCGGCCCCGTGCTGGCCGGCGCCGGTTCGGCGACCGTGGGGGCCGGGTCCTGGGCGTCGCTGACCGCCGGTCCTGGGTTGGGGTGGATGTCCCCATCCACGCAGAGATCATCTCCACCCCGCCCACGCGAAAGGACACAGACGGTCGCGGAGCTGCAGCCCCCCGAGGGGCCCCCCGGCAGCGGCCCCGGGTGGCGCTGGACGTCCCCGTCATCGCAGGGGTCGTCCCCCCCCCTCCCCAGGGAGACGTGCGTGTGCGGGGGCACCGGGGCGTGAGCGGCCCGGACGCTGTCCGGGAAGAGGACAGGCGTCAGGGACGCGGAGGACGAAGCCGGGGGACTTCGCCTCGCCGCCGTGCCTCTCCCCCGGCCGGCCGATGCTGGGGCCGGTCCTGGAGGGCTGCGCCGCCCAACCGCCAGCCGAGCGGCCAAGGCCCGGGCCGCCGCCGCTATACCCAAGCCCCGGCCTCGCCCCATCCCGGCGAGCGGCTTCCGCCTGACGGAGGCCGGAGTCCCCACTGGCGACCGAGACGCCGGGCGCTTAGCAGGGGTCCCCGGTGTTCCGCAAACCGCGTTCAGCAAGTCCTGGCAAGCTTGGCTGACGGGTGGGCGCGGGTCCGGCGAGCCGGCTGCCCCCGCCGGGGTGTGAGCGTCGCCGGCCGTCCAAGCGGCGGGGGTCGCCGTCCCCAACGGTCCTCCCGGTCCCGGCGCGGGGGGACTGGGGCACGGGAGCTGCGCCCCCTCCCAAGCACTGCCCCCTGTCGGGGACGACGCTTCCGGCGGTATGCCCCACGTTAGGCCGGAAGGGGGCGTTTCCCACCCGGCGAGGGGGTCATCGGCGCTGTGGGGCTGCTTGCGGCGCCTGGCCGCCGGCGTGTCGACCGGTGAGCGCGACGCCGGGCGTTTGTCGCCGGGGGCCAAGCCAGCCCCCGAAGCACCGGGCTCGGCCCCCGGGGACGGGCCGTTCCGGGCAGGCCCGGCCTCCGCGACCGGCGGCAAGAAGCCCCCCTCTCCGGGGCTGGCTTCCGCTGGGGTCGCGGCCCGGCCGGACCTGTCGTTCGCGGCCGACCCGTTCCCGAGGCCGGCCTCCGAGGGTGCCTCCGGTAGCCCCGGTTCGGCGCTCGCGTCCGGCGCTTCGCTCGCCGGCTGGCCCGCCTGCGGACGGCTGCCCCCGGGCCCCCCGTTGCCGGAGTCCGGGCCGCTCTCGTCGTCCCCGTCGCCGTGTCCGTCGCGGCCCCCCCCGTCACCCGACGGGTCCGGCCCCGATTCACTGTCGGAGTCCGACTCGTCGGAGTTCGGAAAGGGCTCAGCGACCTCGCCGGGCGCAACCGGGTCCGCGGCGTGACGGAACCGCCGACGCTCCCGCCGGAGCCTGCGCTCCCCGATCTGGGCGTCGGCTGCCCTGTCGTCAGCCCGCTCCGCCGGCGCTCCGGCGGGTTCGACCTGGTCGGCCCCCCTGATAGCGTCGAGGGGACCGGCCTGGCCTGCCACGTCGTGGGCTGCGGCGGCTGCGTCCGGAGCGGCCTCCCTGTGGGGCGCGGCAGGACCTACCGGGTCGCCCTCGCCGCACGGGGCGGCGGGGACGGCCTGGTCTGCCCCACCTGGCCCAGCAGGGACCGCCTCTTCCCCCGCGTCTCCGGGCAACGACAGAGCCCTGGGCCGGGACGCGGGCGGAGGCAGGCTGCCGTCCCGGGGAGCAGGGGACGACGCCGACCTGTTCGACGCGCTGCCGAACAGGACGCGGTCGCACGCGGAGTCCATGGACCTATCGCGCTCGACCGCGGCCCCATCACCCTGTTCTGCCCCCTCCGGAGCAGGGTGAGGGGCGGCGAGGCCCGCCTGCAGGGCTGGCTGGATCGGGGCCCCGAAAGGGCCCGGCGCCGCGAACGGGAAACCCTGATGGGGGCCGCCCTGAGCCGGCCGGGCCTGGGGCCTCTCAGCCTGCCACTGCAGGCAGAGCTCGCGCACGTGGCGGAGGCCCTCGTCTCCCACCGCCACGTGGGCCACGACGAGCGAGTCGCGGCCTTGGGTCACAGCATCCTTGCGATGCCGGGCCCGGTGCTGGGCCTCCTCCCCGGCGGTGGTGCTGAGCCGACCGCACACGAGGCAAAGAGCCTCCACCGGGGTGGGGGCCCAGCTATTGAACTCGCGGAGGAGTTGAGCTTCAAGCTCCTCCGCGCGTTCCTGCGCCCGACGGACCTCCCGCCGGGCGGCCAGCACCTGCGGGAGCAGCGGGCCCTCCGGCAGGTCGTCGTCCGCGTACGGCCCCGCGGCCTGTACGCCTTGGCTGCGCCGAGCGGGCGCAGCCGTCGACCGTGCTGTCTGTTGTGTTTGTTTGGGGTGGAAAGAGCGGTTGGGGTATTGGGGGTGAACAGGAAAGCGTACCTGCCCCGGGCGCGGGTGCCGATTCGGGCACCTGGCGTCCCTGCATCTGCCCCGCTGGAAGGCCGGGCAGACCGGGAGAAGCCGGTGCACGTATCGGCACTGCACCCGTCGGCACCCCGCGCGTCGGAAGTTGAAGTCCCGGCAGACTTCACCTTCCCGCGCGGTTTGCGCCGGGTGCACCCGGGCCCGGGGGTCGGCTGCGGCGTCATCGGCGGCGGCGGCGGCGTCGTCAGCGGCGGCGGCGTCGACAGCGGCGGCAGCGGGAGGGCTCCGCCTGAGCGCCTCCGCAAACGAGCGGGGCAGCGGAACCGGGCCAGCAGACGCAGCGGCGCCCGCACTCCTACCGGCGGCAGGGGCCGCCTGCCCCTGACCACCCGGTGGCGTCCGGGGGGGCCGATCCCCCCCCGGGGACGGCGGCATATTCTCAACGATTACTTTTTTTTTTTTTTTTTGGGGGGTACACCTGGCTGAGTCGGTAGGACGAGGGACCAAATTACCTCTATGAGGTGAACAACGACGGTTCGAATCCCACCAGAGAGACTTTCCAGGCGTTCGGGGATAAGCTCCCGGAAGCAAGCCCTAGCGGGCTAATTCCCATTATAGCACATTTTCTTAACTTTGTGCCCATTATAGAACTATTCTTAACTTTTTGCCCATTATAAAACTGTTCTTAACTTTGTGCCATTATAGAACTATTTTTAACTTTTTGCCCATTCTCGATAACTTTGTGCCCATTATAGAACATTCGCTAACTTTTTGCCCATTATAGAACATTCGCTAAAAATCGTCACTTCGGGGACTCGATACCACAACCTTCAGGACGGGTTTTGGTCTAAATCTGGTCCAAAACTTGAACAGTACGGTTTCCTGAGTTTGTGCCTACTTTTCCAACTTTGGACCCGGAAGTTTGCCAAGACTCGTGGCAAGAGTAAGTTCAAGTTTGTGTTAGCACGCAGGCGGTACTCTGCATCGCCGGCGTGGTAGAAGAGACCTGCACACGGGTTTATTACTCTTCGCGTTGATGTTTGCTTTCACGTCTCGATCGTCGCGACCAGCATTGTTCCCAAACTTGGGTCCAATGGTTGGATTTAGTCCAAATCTTGGCCGCGACTTTGGGTCCAACTTGGACTCCAAGTTTTGGGTCCGAGAAAAGCTGGGTGAAAGTCGGCTGAAGGAGTTGCCAAGTCTTCGAATCAGCTGTTTTTCGCAGGAAGATGCTTGCAACCAACGCGGAGGAGTCGGTTCTGCAACTGGGCATCAACGCTGTTGACAACGGCAGCAGGAAGTGACGAGCCTATGAAATCCATTCAAGAATGGGGTGAAATACCAAAACAGTACGGTTTCCTGAGGTTGTGCCCAAAACTTGGGTTCCAGACTTGGGTCCCAAACTTGGGTCCCAAACTTGGGTCCCACCCAAACTTGGGTTCCAAACTTGGGTTCCAAACTTGGGTTCCAAACTTGGGTTGGGTTCCAAACTTGGGTCCCAAACTTGGGTCCCCCAAACTTGGGTTGGTCATCAATAGACGACAACCAGTTCAACTTCAAGCGTCAGCTGCCAGAGGCCCAGACTAACACTACCAGACTGCACGCAGCCTGACAGCAGTCTGACTCTGAGCAGACCGCCCGGTCTGTTCGAGGCTTTTCCGTGGCATGATGACATAATCCAGGTCCAGTCTGGTTACCAGGTTACTGGCCTGGCGCTACCAGTAATTAGGCCCAGACTTCAGACCGGACCGAAACTTGAGCCCAAAACCTGACCCAAAACTTGGACCCGAGTTGGGAACCAAAATTTAGAGGCAGCCTGGAGGTTGGGGTATCGAGTCCCAGAAGTGACGATTTAGCAATGTTCTATAATGGGCAAAAAGTTAGCGGAATGTTCTATAATGGGCACAAAGTTAGCGGAATGTTCTTTAATGGGCACACAGTTATCGAGAATGGGCAAAAAGTTAAAAACAGTTCTATAATGGGCACAAAGTTAGCGACTGTTCTATAATGGGCAAAAAGTTAAAAACAGTTCTAGAATGGGAATTAGCCCAGCCCTAGCTTCGATTCCTTGGAGGTAGGACCAAACAAACAACGGAGTAAACAGCGGGTACAATGAACCCCTGTACTACCTGCAGGATTAGGCCGTCTAGCCTCGCCTAGGCTGCAGTAAAAGTTCCGCCAGACAGAACAGAACAGAATTTTTTTTTTTTTTGTCTTCGAAACCAGTAGGAGAATGAGACAACGAAGCCTCAGCTGGAAAACTGGCGGCCAAGGGGGAAACCAAACTAACGAGTGAACGAAATGAAAGGAATTTGGCCTAACGCAGGGCAGTTCCTGCTAGCAGTCCGTTGGACTGTGGGAGGTAGATTATTTGTTTTGTATTGGCACGGATTTTTGTTGACACTTTACAACTTCGCTGTACATGGTATGTATACACTTTTCTAGAGTTGTGTGGGCCTATTTGTTCTATTTGTAGTGTGCTAAATTCACCCATTTACGGACTGACGGGGTACCCGTACTCGCGCTGGTGATGTCAGAAGTCGTTTTCTTCGCCCAGCTCTTGTAGCATACAGAAAGTCTTTATGCAGTTTTTGTCTTCGAAAAGCTCTGGCAGACTCGGTGGTTCCGGGTAATATTTAGAGCGCATCTTTTTTGTGTCTGGACAGTCGAGCAGTACATGCTCCAGCAGTTCGGTATGCTGGGTAGAACAGTACCAACACGTGGAATTTGCGATGTACAGTTTCTTGATTTCATCATTACACAAGTATTCTTTGTTTAGTGGGGTATGTCCGCATCTGACTTGTAATAGAGATTTCCGTTGGTTGTAAGTAAGGCCATTTTGCTGGGCAAGCTCGCCGATCGTGGGTACACCATCCACCTCCAGTTCGTCTACAGCCACTGTGGACTGGCCGGGAACGACGAAGCGGATACCCGGGCGAAGACCGGCGCCAGCTCGCCAGGAGAAAGGGGACCCCGTCCCCCGCTCACGCGATCGACGGCGGCGGCCAGGCACAAGAGCTATGTGCAGAAGAGGTGGTCGGCAGGCGTGCTGAAGGCCCACCCGGAGTTGGGCTCCCACTACGACGGGAAACTCGCACACGCGCAGATCGTCAACGGGAGGAAACTCCCGAAAATCGATCACCTCACGCGACGGGCCGAGCGTGAGATCAGGCAGATCCGCACGGGCCAGCACCGCCTCCTTCGCAATTGGTGCCGGGAGGACTACGACGCGTTAGCGAAGTCCGAACGGAGCTCGAATCGTCCCTGCCCGCATTGCGGAGAGGTAGCCGAGTGCCCGGTCTCGCACCTCTTCTTGGATTGCGGCCATGAGGGGACGCAAGGGAAGCGTGACCTGATGTGGGAAGTGGCCTCCCCGTTACGGCGGGAGGGTGGCCAACCGGTGTGGATACCGAGACACGAACAGCTGTGGAGATTGCTGTTCGAACACCCGGAGACGGCACTCGAGTACCTGCAAGGGACCGGACTGCTGGAGGAGTACCGGATACTCGTGCCGACCACACCCGACGAACAGCCCACCGAATCCCGCCCATCCGCCACGAGAACCGCGACACAAACACGCGAACTCGAGGCCAGCGGATTTGCACGCCCGTAATCGGACTCGGCCCCGACTCAACCACCGCATACCGGGCCCCGCCTCGTCCGTCGGAGGGACAACCCCCCCGGCCCACGAGAGCGCGTCCGAGGAACAGTCACGACCGTGACCGCGAGACGGCCGACCCCCGACGTCGAAGCAACCTCGAAGAGCGACGAAACGAAGGCAAAGCGAAGCGAAGTACAAATGGAGAACGAGAGTAGGAAGCTAGAGAATTCTACTCCGGCACCTTGCACTTGACACTTTGAACCAAGAAAGTAGAAAGAGGAGCAGAGGCATTACTAGCGAAAAGCGAATTGATTTGCCCAGTACGTATAGGTGCCTCAAGCATCGCAAGCAAAACTGAGGTCCGATGCTCACCCGAGAAGGTACGGCTCGGAGGAGACAGCATTGAAACATGAAAAGCTGCGCGCCCCGACCACGCCCTCGGACATGGAGTAGGACCTCAAACTTTTACGTGAACCGAAAACCGTTAACAGAAAGAGAACGAGGCGAAGTACTTTCTATTACTATCCCCAAACTTTTATACCATTCTATTACTATCGCAAACTTTTATACCATTCTATTACTATCCCCAAACTTTTATACCATTCTATTACTATCGCAAACTTTTATACCATTCTATTACTATCCCCAAACTTTTATACCATTCTATTACTATCCCCAAACTTTTATACCATTCTATTACTATCCCCAAGTTTTTATACCATTCTATTACTATCCCCAAACTTTTGTACCATTCTATTTCTATCCCCCCCCCAAATTTTTGTACCATTTGGTTGGTGTCCCAGCACTTGGCGTCAGTACCGAAAACGTTGAAGCGTTGTCCCACCGCACGAAACAAAGAGGCCCCTTTTTGCTTTGCCGCAAGTTTCAAGACGAAATCTCAAACTGCCAGCACGGAGTCTAAGTGGTTTCGGTCTCTCGTTTGCGGAGTCGACGACCCCGACATTCTGTTTTGCCCCGACTCCACCCTGTGGAGGGAGCTTCCGTGGGAATCCCACTCCAATCCTGTAGTTCCGCAGTTTGACGCTAATCAGGCTCAGATACGAGTCAGTACGCGTGCACGCAGCACGGTGCTGGATTCTGGAGTCTACGCTATATCGCCGAACAAAAGCCACTACGACTGTGCCCGGCCCAGGGTTCCACCGAAGATTTGGTCGACCGTTCAGCCACTCCGACGACTCAGACTGGTCGCCGGCCGCTGTGAAATCCACAAATAACGCTAGAAATCATCGGTCAGTTTCTTTGGCCCACCGCAGTCGCGCTCTGCTGCACAACCCTGCCGCCCGGGCCTGCGAGTCAGCACAAACCCTTCCATGTGGGTTACCGGCTTTGGTAATTCCATTTGAGAGTTCTCGCAGAACAGGTGTCATCAGGAATGCCAGGATGTCAACTGAGTCGGCAACATCAACTCGCAGAGCTTGGCTACGTTTCGTTTACGGGCAACACGTAGTACATGCTGCGGGAATGGTTCCCAGGCTGTCAATGGGACCCAGCCCTGGAAAGCCCGCGGCTCTCGGGGCTGGGGATGGAAAGTGGAAAAACAGTAGAAGTGTCGGGCACCCTGGACTTTGTGACTGTTCCTAACACTGTACTAACGTAATTCAGTGACCGACTCACTGGCCCGTCAGACTGGGTGACACCAAAATGGGTTCAAAGTTTGGGAATGGGGTTCAGCTTTGGGACCGTAATGGGTTCAAGTTTTGACCATACTACAAGCCGGTCTCCTTCATGTTTGGATACCGCGTAATGGTCCATACAATGTGACACATTTACATCATGAGGCAACTTCACTTCCAAGTCGAATAGAGGCAGACTCGCACAAGGCTTTTGTGACAAGCATCAGTGTGGCTCCTGGGGCCTGGCGCGTTTGGCGTGGCGTGGCGCGCGCCAAGCGCGCCAAGCCTGGCGCGTTTGGCGCGGCGCGGCGCGTTTGGCGCACCCTGTAGTCCCAAGGAAATTTAGGCTCCCTCGTCACATGCGCGGGGCAAAAAGAGTACCTCGGGGGAATTGATAATTTTCCCGGGCCATTTTTCGATGCACAAACAGTGGAATCTGGTTTGGGCAAAAGTTGTGGTGATATTTTCCCGCTGGTCCACGCAACAGATCTTTTTCAACGACGTTTTGCTCGCCCTCAGCTCCGATGAAGAGAACGGTTCAAAATAGACTCGGGGACCCATAAGTATGTGTGTGGTTCGTGACTCCTCATAAGATGCAGAGCACCGGGCGGCAGGTTTACCACGGGAAGGACAGGAATCGTCCCCAGGTAGGTTACAATTTCCCGCTGGTCCACGTAGCAACTTTTTCCCGACGACTTTTTGCTCGCTTTTTTCTCGGATGAAGAGAACGGTGCCAAATAGACCCGGACCCGTAAGTGGATCCCTGTGGTTCGTCGGCCTTGCATTGCCGCAGGGTACCATGGATTACCATGGCGAACACGTCCAAACCGGTCCAAAAAGGCTGCTTGCAGGGATCGATCCCCTGCAAAAAGCTTGTTTTTCAGTGGCTCTGGAAGAACAGGGGGTGTGGGAAGGCACCAGCATAGGTGGACACCCCCTGAGAACAGGTTTTCTGGAAGATTTCGTCATCGATCTTCTCATCGAACAAAAAATTTGTCGGAACGCACGCCGGGATCGCCGAGAAAATGGACAAATGATGAACCCAAAATGAAAAAGTTGTCAATTCCTGGTGAAAACACTAAGGGCGCGCCAATCGCGCCAAACGCGCCAAACGCGCCAGAAAACAGGGTTTTCTGGCGCGGCCTGGCGCGGCTGGCGCAGGAGCCACACTGCAAGCATGTACTTGTTTTTGTACCGAGGGCTGCCAGCAATGGGTGAATTCAGTCTCCAGAGTTGCAATAGTAATAGAATGGTATAAAAGTTTGGGGGTAGTAATAGAATGGTATAAAAGTTTGGGGGTAGTAATAGAATGGAATAAAAGTTTGGGGGTAGTAATAGAATGGTACAAAAGTTTGGGGGTAGTAATAGAATGGAATAAAAGTTTGGGGGTAGTAATAGAATGGTATAAAAGTTTGGGGGTAGTAATAGAATGGTATAAAAGTTTGAAATAGTAATAGAATGGGCAAAAAAAGTTTCAAACGTCATATTTAGGACTTCACCTCAAAGAGAACCAATTTACGTAAACCGAAAACCATTACCAGAAAGCGAACCCAATAACGAGAACCAAGAACCGTAGCCAGAAGGAAAAACAATTTACGTGAAACAAAAAACCGATAAACGAACAAGTAGTAGTCATCACTCCATCACAAACAACACAACGGAGTAAATGGTGGCACAAAGAACCACTGTACGCTTGCCCGTTAGAGACCGTCTTGCCTCGTCTTGCCCGGGCTTCGTTCCGCCCTACAGAACAGAATTTTCTCCTCGGGGACATGCCACGCTAGCGAAACACTTCTTTCTTTCTTTCTTTCTTTATTTCTTTACTTATTTCCGTCTTCTTTCTTATTTCCCTCGTCGACCCCCCCCCTTCCTATCCCCTAACCTGTGGACCTGTCACTCGTGCGCGTGTCTCTTGGCGCAAACGGGCTAGTAACGCCTGACCGTTCCGGATGCTGCTCTTCTGAGCGGCTGAAGGAACGGTGCTTGTTTTTCATTCTCATTCATTTTTTTTTTTTGTGTCAGAACTGACAACCAGCCATACGGAGGCGAATGAACGGGACCGGGCCGACTGGAAAATCAGCGGTCAGTTGGGAGACTGGGTTAGACGAGTGAACGAACAATTCCAGAAGCTGACCTGGTCAAGGGGGCAATTCCCCTAGGAGGGCGGTAGAGAACGAGGACGGAAGGCGTTTCTACATTAACACTGTGCATATTGTTTTTTGGGTGAAGGTCATTCACATGGACGTTTCTACATTAACACTGTATTTTTTTTTTTTTTTTTTTTTTTTTTCGGGACTGACTTCCCAGCAGAGTGACGATTTAACGAGACATGGCTGGAAAGCCAGCGGTCAGTTGGGAGACTGGGCAAGCGAATGAACGAATACACCAGAAGCTGACCTGGACTTGGGGGCAATTCCCCTAGGGACGTTAGTGAAACTTCGAGCGGAAGGCAATTGAGGTTATCTAGTTCTCACTATCGTTTAAGATAGCGGGTGAGTCATTTACAGGAGGATCTTGTTTTGTTCTAAACCCGGTTGTGGGTATGTCGGCAGGAAACTGGTTGCTTCAGTTTAAGTTGAAGTATGGGGAAGACGACTATGTCTCGCGTCATCTGGAGGAACAGAAGGAGGCCTACACAATTCTTGGCTGTAAACACATGGGGCAGGTGCGTGGGGTAGGGGAATCTAAGGCAGTCACGTCTGAAATTGTCTATCGACGGACAGTGGAGAACTATGTGTTCAAGCATGGGTTTACTCGTGTTTTGGTGACAGTGCCAACATAGTCCTTGTAGAAGGTCATAGCATCTATCGTCGTTTCGAAGGAAGTGCTTGTTCAAGGGTGAGTGGCCCGTACGCAAAGCAAAAAGTTGTAGTTCTGCCTGCCTGGACAGAACTGTTGGCAGTTTAGTGGGCAGGAGTCCCCGTGTTGCTGCATAGTGGAAATTTTTGGGACGATCGTTGAGCCAGCAGCTGAAAAGGTTCTCAGCAATTCTTGCTTTGGCAGACTGCAGATCAAGGCGCGTGTAGGTGTCACCCGTTTGGGAGCGAGCCCTATTTGCAATTGCATCTGCTTGTTCGTTTCCCCAAATACCACAATGTGCAGGCACATGCTTCAGGGTGACGTTTTCTGCTACGGTATCACGTAATATCAGGTGGATGGAACTTGCTATCTCATCGTTTTGTCTTAATCCTTTTTCGAGAGTTCTTAGTACCGATTGGCAGTCGGAGAGAAGGAGTGCCCTCGATCCAAGCGTATTGGGCAAAAAGTATTGAATCGCATGCACGCCAATGAAAACTGCAATTAGCTCAGCACGGAATATCGTCGCAAATCTGCCACCACTCGTCATCAGGTGCAGGGAGCAGGAGGATACGCGCTTCACATATATCCGTAGTCCCAACAGGCGTCGCGGAAAGTTGCGCAGGACTTCTTCGGTGATCGCATTGCGTGTCACGATGAGGCAGCCAGAGCCAGTGTTCTGTTCACGTGGCGCTTTAGACGCATCCGTGAAGACGGTGACGTCTCGATCAGGCAGCGACTCAAGGGAGAGTTCGAACGACTTCCGTTTTTGGGCAGCACTGGAAGATTTCGAAATACCCGGACACGTAGTAATGATGTGGATTGAGTCTGGGACTTCAAGGGAAGAGCACGAGGTCGGAGGCAAGAGATTCTGCGGACGCACGTTCAATAGCCCAGTCGAAGCGAGTTCTTCACGAGCTGCATGGGACCACGTTGTCGGAGCCGGGAGATATCTGACACAGATATCATGGCCACGTGTTCGCGGAAGACGTCGTATTCGTTCATACAGCGTGCACAAAAGTTTAGTGCGGTAAATCTCCAGAGGAACTACGTCAGCTTCGAGGCAGAGAGAGTGCGTTGATGTTGAGGTTGGGAGCCCTGTGATGATGCGAAGGGCACGGTGGTGGTCCATTTTCATCAGGTGAAAATCATGATTCAGCAGGCACGGACCGTACACGCCAATGCCATAGAGGAAGACGGGGAGAACGTACGCAAGGTAGAGGGATCTGAGTGACCTCGATTGAGCTGAGGTAATTGCGTTCGCGATGCTCTTCATGTTGGACAGTCTTGCGTTAAAGCGTAACCGGATGTTCGAGACATGATCAGTGAACGTCAGGCTCGAGTCAAAGATGACCCCTAGGAAGCGCGCAGATCTAACATTTGAGAGCAGCGGGGCGGACGTAAGGAGGACGTTTTGGAAGGCATAGAGCGGATCACGGATAGTTGCAAGGCTTGTAACATCTAAACCATTGCACTGGAGGATTCGGTGGCCATCAATAGACGTGAGGTGTGGGTCGTTGAACTTTTTTGCCTTGGCCGAGAGGCGAAATGTACAAGTCGCAGCGTCAATGAGATCAGAAGGATGCAGGCCGAGATCACTGAAGACCTGAAGCGAGAGTCGGGAGTTGGCAGCGGTTGATGGGAAGTGAACAGCAATGGTCGTAATGGGATCAGACGGAAGTACCGGGTAATAGATGAGATGCGTCTTGCTCACCGACATGTCCATCTGAAACTCCTGTGCCCACTCATCGACGACAGCGGTGACTTTTTGGGCAAGTGTCTGCAATTCTTCATCAGAAAAGGCGCTGCAGACAACCGCTAGATCATCAGCAAAGAGCGTGAAAACCAGACCGGGAATGAGGGCTTCGAGTCTCTCAGCCAACGGGTCAATGTAACAGAGGAAGAGGGTTGGAGCCAGCACAGTCCCCTGGGGAACACCTTTCACGATGCTAAAGAATTTACCTAGTACCCCATTCACCTTGGCAGCCGCGCGGCGGCCATGCAGAAAGTGCAAGATCCAACGTTTCAAACGCCCCGAAATGGACTTCGCGCCAAGCTGGTTTCCCAGTATGGTCTTATCGACCTTGTCGAAAGCCTTCGATATATCCAGGAGTAGAAGCGCAGACTTCTTTCCTGCAACGCGTGCTTGGGCCAAAGCGTGTTGTACAGTTCCTATTTGCTCTTCTGCGGAGCGCCCCTTCTGGAATCCTGCTTGCGACGGGTGGATTGGACTGTCCAGCAGCGCCCGGTTGAGACGAACCAGTACCATCCTCTCTGCCAGTTTCGCAACGCAGCTTGTCAAAGCGATAGGGCGATAAGAGTCAACGTTCTCCGGTGTCTTACCAGGTTTAATCTGCATCAGAATGTGCGCCTCTTTCCAATTGGGAGGCACAACTCCCTTTGACCACGTGAGGTTTATCAGCCGCAACAAAACTTGCTTTGAGCGATCGCCAAGGTGGATGAGCATCAGGTTATTGACCCCATCAGGGCCAAGGCTGGTCGAAGGTTTGAGTTCAGCAATAGCCGCGTCAAGCTCCGACGGAAGGAATGAGAAGTCCAGTTGGTGAGTAGAGGAGTCAATCGGCAAAGTGTTCGTTTGCCCTGAGCATGTAGCTGCTAAGTGGCTGCCCATTTCTGATGCCTTTGCTCTGTCGTCATACTCAAATTGACCATTAATAAGGAGTGGTGGGATAACAGGGTCATTCTCCACATCATCAGCGGACTGCATTAGCCTGTGAAAGTCAGACATGGTGGAGGTTCGGGAAAGCGAGGCTGCCGTCCTGCTAATGTGATCAGACTTGGCTTGGTTGATGAGGCGATTTATCTTCTGCTGTGCGGCCTTGAGCTGGATTCTAACGTCATCAGGCGGTCTGTTACGATCAGCAAGGTCTGCGCGTAGACGATCCCTTTCTTCAATCGCAGTACGCACTTCGCTGGTGAACCAGGCATGACCACGTCTGGATGTCGAAGTCGGTATATGGCGATCCCTAGCAGCACGTAAGGACGCCGAGAAGCGTTTGGATATTTGAGCAATGTCGTTGACCGGGAGGCCTTCAAGCAGTAGGTCAGCAGAAGAGCCAAAAGCTTCCCAATCTGCCTTGTTCCACCTGAACGGCTTCGGCTTCACTGTAGGACGGGTGAGGTTGGAGGGAATGTTGAGAATCATTGGTGCGTGATCGGAACCTCCATTTACGTCGAGCGTCTTCCATGTGAAATCTAGGCCGTGCGGTGAAAGAACCAAGTCAGGCGATGTCGACGAGTGTGGTCGAGTTGATACAGCAGGATTGTTGCAAACAGTCAGGTCGGAGCAAAGGATCCAGTTCGCGAGAGACGAACTCCGCGTGTTTGGAAGTGATTGTGCCTCCCAGAGCGGGTGGTGCAAGTTGAAATCACCAGCAATAACAGCATTGCTGAACGGGAGATACTGAGGATCAAAGTGATCTGTACGCGAGTCATGTCTAGAGTAGGGCGGTATGGGTGGTTTGTAGATATTGACAGCTAAGAGTCTTCGGTCGTCAGGTAGAGCGAGTTCAACATCAAGTCGTTCCGTCGCATCGTCGGCGCAGGGAGAGCTGTAGACAAGACGCCGGTACGCGATAGTGTTCCGAACAAGGGTGATTAGCCCTCCACTTACTCTACGACTGCTGGAGCCCGGGTTACGTTCAATTATTCTGGCTTGTTGCTCAACGTTGAAACCAAGTACGGTCACTGTAACGTCGGAGGGGAGGTTGGTTTCTTGTAAGAGTACAACATCAATGCCGTGCTTGGCAATTAGATCCAGAATAAAGTCACGTCTCCGGACCCAGCTATTGCAGTTGAAAATTAGAAAGCGAAGTCCGAGGTAACAGGCTGTTGTCACCGGGCCAGGGTGGGGGTGAATATCACCACATCTCAGTAGTAGCAGGCCGTGTGGGTTCGTCCGCGGGGAGCACGAGGTACAGCTTCTGGAACTCAAGAAGGGGATACGTGGACAGTTGTGGGTGGAGTCAGGATCTAGTTTTGTTTGGAAAGCTCGGCGATGATAGGCAGGAGATGGTTTAGAATCCAAGTTTCGTTGCAAGCTGGGTCACTTGGCGGAGTTGTTGTGAAGCTTCGGGCCTTTCTTCGCAGCAGCCAAGGACTTAGTCTCGGATTCCGGAGAAGTCGAATCTCTGCTTCTTTTCGGTCCAGTCTTGGCGCTCTGAATTTGGGCCCTCGGGGAGTCGGTGTTGGTTACGGCGGTGTTGTTTTTCTTCATTCTTATTTCAGTCTGGAGGTCAGTGAACATCGAGCGCATCTCAGAGTGACTGCCTTCGACGACACCTTTCAGTGTTAAGGCCATATTCGCCGAGAGAGACTCTACAGCCGCGACAAGGTCCCCTTTGATCTCGACACGCAGCTCGTCCATCTTCCTCGAGCTCTCCTTTTCGAGGGCAGTGATAGAGCGTTGCTGATGATTCAGCGCTCTCTCGAGGTCTTCCTTCGTAACATACTTCGAGGGACTGAGGGTTGTAGCGGAGGGCGACGCTGCTGCAGCTGACTTGGAGGCCACAAGAGCAGCTGAGTACGACTTGGTGATGGTATGGTTTGGTCGGTCGGAGGAGGACAGACTCAGCTTAACGCCGTCGACTTCAAATGCAGAGGCAGTCTGCGGGGTCAGACTCTTGACATGCCAGAATTGGCCCGCTTCGTCGTTCCCCGGTCGGATCGGTGTCGATTCCCATCCAGCTTTTCCCAATGCCTTCGTCAGCTGGCTCTTGTTTACGTTCTCCGGTGCACCGCGAACCTTGTAGTAGTGGGTCGTATCGGGCGTCCCTTCGAGTATTGCCGCCACCCTCTCTTGCTCGGCCGCCTCAACGCGGAGTCCAAGACCAAGTTTCGTCACTACAAGGCCCCAGTGCTCGACTCCACTCGCTTCGACCTTCGTCCACACTTCCGCGGCGTTCTCCCGTTTGTCGTCCCCGTTCAGCCACACCATCGCAAATTTGCGGCGTTGGTCATAGGTGCTTCTGTTCATTAACTGATTGGTGAACAGAGCTTCCCTACCAGAAGCCCGCAACAAGCCTTCGATGACCGGAACCCTGTCGAAGTAAAGGGCATAGTACACCCTGGAGCCGGGCTCCCCCTTCACCTTTGGCTGGACAACTCGTCCTTCAGATCCAAGTATGCAGGACAGGCGCTTTTCGATTTCCTTGGCGATGCTCCCATGTTGAATTTGACCTGAGACAGCCTCGTGCAGCTGGAGGACAATTCCAGCCTCTTTGTCAGCAGTCCAAACGTTGGACATATTACCGGTCGGAGTTCGTGACAACTGTCTTTGTTACTAACGTTTTTTCTTGGGCACGAAATCGTTCTCTACCGTTGGCCTAATAGATTACGTACTGTATTGGACACGGTGTGAGACAACCAATAAAGTACAGAAACTGTAGCTTTTAAATCGTTTTGTAATGTATATGGGTGGCAGAGTGAGCGGGTGTCGGCCTTCAGGCCGGTGTGTCCGGGTTCAAACCCCGCCCATGACACTTTTCCGGTCGAAGATTATTTCGAGGTTTGCTGTCGTTTCGGGGCCTGATGTGCCCGAAATTTGCGTTTTTTGCGGAGTTTCTCAGCCCCCCGGAGAAATACCGGAGGGGGGGGCGGCGGGAAAAGGCTGCCCCAGGGCGGCCCCCCCCCGCGCTGGGCCCCGGGTACGAGGCCAAACTTTACACCCGAACTTAGCTTCGCCCGGACTTTGTTTCGCCCGAACTTAGCTTCACCCGAGCTTTGCTTCGCCCGAACTTTGCTTCACCTAACTTTGCTCACCCGAACTTAGCTTCGCCCGAACTTTGTTTCGCCCGAACTTTGTTTCGCCCGAACTTAGCTTCACCAGAACTTTGCTTCACCCGAACTTAGCTTCGCCCGAACTTTGCTTCACCAGAACTTAGCTTCGCCCGAACTTTGCTTCACCCGAACTTAGCTTCGCCGAACTTTGTTTCGCCCGATCTTAGCTTCACCAGAACGTCCGAACTTTGCTTCACCCAGAACTTAGCTTCGCCCGAACTTTGCTTCGCCCGAACTTTGTTTCGCCCGAACTTAGCTTCACCCGAACTTTGCTTCACCAGAACTTAGCATTGCCCGAACTTAGCTTCGCCCGAACTTTGCTGTTCCCCGAACTTTAACTGCTGCCTCCAGTCTCGCCACGCGCCGGCCTTAGCCGAGCGCACGTACTTATTGTGGCCCCGTGGAACTGGTCCAGAAAACAGCGTTTTCTGGACACCAACACAACACAATTATACATACGTTTTTCGATGATGTATCGTGTTGTTCTCGTGTCCCCACCTGTGTTTGGACTATCTGGTATGTCTCTGTGTGCTTGTCAGCCTGGGGCCACCCTGACTGGGGTACTGGCGGCATCCTCCTGGGGTGCTGTGCTTACTGTAGAAAAGTTGGTGAGGGAACTGAAGAACATTTTTTTGGGCTTTCTTGGCGAATTCAGATCGAGAACAGAGAGGAATTAGAGTGAAGTTCGGAGCTTCACCAGAAGTAAGGGGAACAGAGCTGATACATTCGAGGTGGTAAGCACCACCCCTCACCCCTGCCAGGGCACTGGCAAGCAGCAGTCTGGCGGAGGAGAGGTACTTCACTGAGTTTATGCAAGAGATATTCATAATGAGAACAGGGGGATTTTGGATGGGTGTGATTGCCAGTAATTATGACTCAGTAAAGAGCCCGGGCAACATTGTTAGGCGGTGATACATCATTGGAAGAAGAATCTGAAGATGTCTGACTCTGGGGTGGACTGGCATTTGTACCCTGCGGGCTGAGTGAGAACCACGGGGCAATGCAACTCTTTTGCTCTTCGGACAGCCGCATGGCAAGGCGTGTGAACATTCTTTTTTCTGTGGCTGCCTTCTTCTCAGATTCGGGTGCAAAGTGGTCGGCAGCAAGCTTCGGATAGTTAATCGCGATGATCGCCAAAGAAGATGCTTTTTGCGACTTTAAGGATGCGCGGTGCTTCGTTAACTGCCGCGAGAGGACCTTGAAGTTCCGTTCTACCGCAGCCTCGGTTGTTGTGCAGTTGGCAAGTGCAATGGCAAAGGAACTCAACACGGGGAAGTCAAGGCGGCGTGTGTGGGTGCTCCAGTATTTGAGGAACGAGCCTGCGCAAGCAGGAACAACCCCGTGGTTCCAGAACGTTGTAAGTTCGGTGGTTACCTGGCTCTCGCGATCTTTGAAGGTCCCAAGGGACTTCTTCTTCCGGTCGGCATAGGGAACAACGTGCTTGAGCACTTCATCCAAAGAATTTCTGTGGTGTCGCCGGGACCAATCCCCGTGGTTTTCCTTTGGGTTCAGGGTGCTGAAAAGAGAGGTGGCAGCAGATGTGAAGTGACGCTCCTTCCTGGTCTCCCAGATTTCCGAAGCTTCCTTCGCTCGAAGGTTTCCTTTTCGCATCTTTGCAGCATGCTGGTCCAGGAAGGCGAGCACCCCAAGAAGTCCCTCCAAAGTCATTCGGTCCGATTGGACAACATCTGTGGCAATGGCAAATGGGGCACAGATGTCGATCAACTGGTTAAGGTCGGACCAGTATCGTTCCCAGTTGGTGCCGTCTCCCGACACAGTTTCGATGTGGGCACTGAGCTCTTTCTGGCGAAGCATGGCATCGTACATACTGTTCCATCTCACAGTGGTGAAGCAACGAAGTCCTTTGATCTGAGTGTTAGGAACCTGAGCTTCTGCCTGGGCTGCCTTCAGTTGTTCTGCCCCCTCCTTGTGCACGTACTTTTCGTTTTCGACAAGGAATCTTTTCTTGAACGCTGAGAAGCGGTCGATGTCGAAGATGTCCTTGAGGACAAGCTGGAGGCTGTGGGCCCCACACCGAAAGACGAGGAGCCCACGATAAGCAAGGTGCTCTCTTGTCGCATTCAGCGCATCCTCGGCAGGCATCCCGTCTGCGTCTTGCTCTGCTTCCGACTCGTCCGATTCACTTTCGTCCCCCAGCTGGTCCAGTGCGCTCTGCATCGCCGCTGCGTTGTCCGCCACAGCACCAACAACGGTGATCCCCCCTTCGGTGAGTGTATCCAGAATCTTGTCCAGGCATCCAGCGATAGCTGCAGCAGTCATTGAACACTTCACCTCTATATCACCGTAGTGATACACTGTGTTTCCACAGGCGAGGGACACACCAAGAAATGTTCTGCGGCATTTCGTTGCCGCATCCACGAGGAGGCAGACATCTTCCCCGGCAAGTGAGGCGAAGAGCTCTGTCATGAGCTTCTCTGCAAGCAGCGCTGTCTTCTGGCTGAGTTCGCGTCTCGTCATGATGACATCTGCCTTGAGCAGAGAACGAAAGTCCGGCGACTCAATGATGTGGAACGGGAGGTGGTGCTTGGCAAACGTGAAGACAACATGCTCATCCAGTGGCAACCCCCGCACTGTTGGCGAAACAGCAATGCGACGCTGCTTCGCGGTGCTCGCCTTCTCGTTTGCTGCTGCTTCCGCTTTTCTCTTTCTCTCTTCAGCCCTCTCCCGGATGCCTCGCTTTGCTGCCTCAATCGCCTCGTGGTTGTGGTACGTATCGTAGTGGCGTTTTGGTGTTCCCTTCTCGTTGCGCATCTTTGGCATGTGTGTGCACCCTTCCAAACGACACATGGCTAGCCCGTCTTCGAGAACCTGAAAGTAGACATGGAAGTCCCATGTCTTGCTTGATGCACTAGTGTAACGCGGATCGTCTGGTCGTGCAAGTCCGTCTTGTGTGAGGTTCCCGAGCACTGTGCCTGCAGGAAACCCCTTTGGACCAAAGTTTGGTGCTGGATCTGCGGCAGGTGAAGGCTGGTCGGCAGGGATGTTTTCAGCAGTGATGGGTTGCTCAGCAACTTGCTGTGCCAAAGGTTCTGAAGTTGCACCACCGCTGGCCTGTGTTGTGCCGCTGTTTGTGGCCTGGGGCGCATCAGCCTGCTGTGCACCACTGCTCGAGGGCTGAAGGAGCTTCTTCAACACCCAGCTGTTGCCACACTTCGAGCACAGGTCGAAGTCACAGGCCTTGCATCCGATACGTTGGCGCCGATTGCGGGTGCCGTTTTTGTACCCACAAACGTCGCATTCGAAGCCTCCGACATCTTTCGCCGCCCTCTTGTAGCTAACATCCAGCATCTCCATTCTTGTCTTGCAGTTAATGCAGCAGCATTGTGCGCTTGCCATTTTGCTTGGTGTTACAACCTGGTGTATGAGTGGGGTAAGGCATATCATACATAATAATCGATTATAGTCAGTGGCCCACACCTCGTTCAGGACCTGGCTCAAGCAGGACGTGGCTCAAACACACGATACGTCATCGAAAAACGTGGGATAAACATGTCTTTGTCCTGGAAATGCTGTTTTCTGGACCATCTTCACTGAACCACAATGAAAAAGATTCTAGCCACAATAGCCACAATACTTTGTGGGTAAATGTTGTGGCTATTCTGCCCACATTGTGGGAAAGTTGTGGGTGCACAGTGCTGCTTTGTGCCCATTCTCGAACACTATTTAACTTTTTGCCCATTCTCGAACATTCCAGTTTTTGTGGTGAAAATGTCACTTCCCCGAGACATTTGCCTCAAGTTTCACCGCGAGAACAGCTGCGTTCACTGATTCGAAGACGGTACCCTTGCTAACTTCAGGCCGCAGCCTCTTCGGCATCTACACTCGGTTCTTGGTTGCTTCAAGCTCTTCTACACGTGACGGTGGTGTGCGAGCTACCCCGTTTAAAAACCCGGCACAGACTTCACTGAGTTTGCTCGTCTTGCTTGCAAATTGCGCGGCGGCCATTGAGTGACCTTAGTTCACTGACCTACACCAGGAGAAGCAGCTTGCAAACTTTGCAGCAAAGTGATTCAAAAAATTTGACCGAAATTTTTTGGGTCAAAAATTTTCGGTCAATTTTTGGGTCGAAAATTTAAGACAAAAATTTTGGGTCAAAAATTTAGGACAAATTTTTTGGGTCAAAATTTTTGGTCAAAAATTCGGGGTCCAATTTTTTTGGTCAATTTTTTTTCAGAGTTGAAGTGGCGGTTACACTTGGCACATGGCTGCATGATAGCAGGAGAATGGCTCCTGCCATGCGCCCTGGCGGCTCGCCGGCAATTCCAGTCTCTCTCTCAGCCTGCCAGCCTGCGGCAGGGAGGACAAGATCCAGTCACCATCCGCCAGCTCCTGATTATTTTCAGACGACTGGCACTTTTTCTTTGCAGCTTCTACTGTAAGAGTAGCATCACTCAAATCTTGATTGGCTGCGGCGTTACTTACCGCTCTGAGTCACTCCCGCTCCTCCTCTGGAGTCATTCGTGACGTCGCGCCCGTCGCTGGTTACTACTCGTGGTAAAACAGTGGCTCTGATTCTGAAGAGGTTTCGGCACAGAATTAGGAAGCGCTACAAGAAGAACGGGCTGGTCACTCGCGCATACCTGAATTATGCACGAATCTGTGTTTAGAAAACCGTTTACCCGTAGTCTGCGGTGTCAATGACCCAGTGCGCAACCAGGATACCGAGCCGGGACGCAGCAGCCAACCACAATGCTGGCACCTTGTTCGAGGAACGGATCCGACGGAAATCGGAATCGGAAATGGCGAACCCAAAAATGGCTGGGATTTTTTGGATGTATGGGTGGTGAGTTCGAATCCCACCCTGGGCAAATTTCAATGTTCGAGAATGGGCAAAAAGTTAGGCGACTGTTCGAGAATGGGCAAAAAGTTAAAAAGTGTTCGAGAATGGGCAAAAAGTTAAAAAGTGTTCGAGAATGGGCAAGGAATACCGGGTTCTAATGCTCCCTGACTCGACGAGCGAAGAAGAGGCCGACGTTGTAGCCGGGAAAATTGATCACCTGCACCTCGGTTACTCCTACTGCAGGGGGGAGACGGGCATTCGGGTTAAGGCATCCTCGTACACCGAAGCCCGCCGACTCCTGCCCGAGCTCCCCGCTGAAATAGCGTACTTCTCTGTTGCAGGCGTCCCCTGCGGTACAAACGCGGAGACCCTCCAACGGAACCTCGCACGTCTAGGCTGGCAGGTCACCCCGCTGTTCAAGATGGCAAGGACCGGAAGGTTCGCGGAGTGGGCGGTCAAAGCCGAAACGCTCCCGGGGAGTTTTCGGTGTAACCTATCGAACGGCCTGCGTATCTCCATCAAGAAAATAGACCGCCGCCCCATTCAACCGTCCCGACATATCTCCAGCGCCCGCCTCTCGAGCTCCTACCGCTTCGACCCGGATATCAAGCGGAGAGATCCCTTGACCAGCTCACCGGATCCTGTTCGGTACGCCGTCTTTGTGGAGCGCTATGGTGAAGGTGCCGATACCGTGTGGAAACTTGCCGGCGATGAATCTGGAGACGACATGCAAGAGGACGAAAGCTCCGGGAACCCGGATGGCACCCCGCTCGCCGGCGGGATTCAGGTTGATCTGTTGGTTTCTGAAAAAGCGACAGTCCGACCTCGCGAGTCGTCGCCACCTGCTCGGGGAGGCCCCGCCACGACGTCTTCGAGTGAGTCATCCTCGCCCATCCGCCCCCCCAGGTTGGTCGCAGACCTGGAGGAACAGGAGTTGAAGGCGCTGGTCCGCAACCTCGTCAACGAGCAAACCGCAGCGGCCCCCAGATCTTCCTCGCAGAACGCACCCAACCAGCCACCTGCACAAGACGCTGCTGCGTTCAAGAAGTTTGTCAGCGACCTGGTGCAGGAGAGATTGGAGAAAGCGGACAAGCAGTCCCCTGCCGAACGACCTGCCACCCTCGACGCGCCCCAAATTGCGGCCCTAGTGGAGAGCACGGTCGGGACGCGCGTCGAGCAAAAGGTAGAGCAAGCTATCAACGGCCCGCTCCAGGAAATCTTCGCTCAACTGAAGTTGATGGGGGACCGCATGTCTTCGCTGGCGGCCCAGGTGAACGATGTTCGGGCGCCTCCGGCAGGCAAGGGGGCTGGCAGGGGATCGAAGATGGGGCCGTCCCAGACCTCAGAACAAAGTCAGACCTTGGTTGCTGCCCCCCCGGCCGAAGCCAGCCTCGGGCTGGTTCCCTACAGCCAGAACCTAGTCAGCACCGAGCTAGCCCAGCCCCTGGTCAGCCGGCCCCAGAAGCTGGATGCGATGAAGGTCGCCATGCCGGTCCTGGACGGGGACAGCGTCAAGGAAAACGTGAAGATAATCACGGCCTTGCACAAGAAAATGAAGTCGACGCGGCCGAGATCCCGAAGCTTGACTTTGTCGCAAGACAGCACCGCGTCGCAACACAGCGCCGCTAATCAGGCGCTCCTCGCGGACGTATGCGGCCCGGTAGATGACGCCCCTTGCTCAGACGCCCCTTGCTCATTTCGCGCCTGCGAAATCGAGCGGGAGCGGATGTAAACGCAGGCGCCGGAAGCCCTGGGACACGGAACGCGGGGGCAGTAGGGAAAGGGGAGCAAGACGCACCCAAGCTCGGTCGTGGAGTGATTCGCTCCTCTTTGCCTGCTTTAACTGCAGGTCGTACAACGCTCGAGAGGGCCTCGTCAAAGGCCTGGCCGAAATCACCAGAGGCATTCAGTCCCTGCAGCCCGACGTGCTCCTCCTGCAGGAAACTTGGCTCTCCGACATCTCGCTCCCTCCACACCTAGACGGGTACATTGCGTTCCGGCTAGACCGGGGCGGCATCGGTGGCGGCCTCCTCACGTTCGTCAAATCGAACCTCTCGGCCACTGTGATCCCCGGGGCCTCTGTCAGCAATGACCCCCACACGGAATGCCTCGGTGTGGAGATCAAACGCGTCGGACTCCCCCCGCTGAAGGTGTTGAATGTGTATCGACCTCCTGGTGCCCACACCCGGAAGACCCTCAACCTAGATTCTCTGGAGTTGGACGACACAACCATCATCGCGGGTGACCTAAATCTCCACCATCCGCAGTGGTCTAAGGGGGCGCCCAACCCAGGTGGCACTGCTTTGTTCCACTGGGCACAGGAGTACCCCGCGGTGGTGCACAACGTCCCGTCCAAACCAACAAGGGAGCCCTCAAGAGCTAGGCCCTCGTCGCCGGATATCGTGATCACGGCCCGCAGTCCGGTGCCCCTGATTCATGGCTGGGACACACTGCCGCCGTGGGGATCCGACCACAAAGTCTTGATCTTCCGAGCAGCCCGGGGACACCGTCAAGTGCTGCCGAAGAGACCCCCCCACTACGTCTGGGCGAAAGCCGACTGGGAGGAGTTTCAAAAGGAAGTTGAGCAACGCAGTCCGACAAGCCCCGACCTAGGCATCCAAGAAAGGTCGGATAGGCTATCCGCTGCGATCCGCTCTGCCATCCGCGAGCACGTGCCCCGGGCGTCTGGAAAACGCCCGCATCAACCGTGGTGGACGCAGGAGCTCTCGCTTCTGGAGAAGCAAAAAAGGTTAGCGCTGACGGCATCTGAAGGGGATCCGTTCGACGCCGACAAGCTCGAGGCTTACGGCCAGGCGAAGGAGTCGTTCACGGCGGCCGCTCACCTAGCCAAGGGCGCGTACTGGAGAAAAGTTGTTGCTGGAATTAACTTCGGTACCAGCCTCAGCTTCTTGTTCGGAATCATCCGCTCGATAGACGGCCGAAGTCAACGGTGTTCACTTCCTCCACTGCTCCCAACGCACGACGAGCAGGGAGAAGGCCGACCTCCTGGGCAAGTGTCTCGCCGAAACGTGTAAGGCCAAGGAGGAAGGCGCGCCATCCCGATTCCAACCAACCTACGGCCCTGAGCCAGAGCCAGACGATGGAATCCGAGGCGCCACCGGAGAGATAACCCCGGAGGAACTGGATCGGGCGATCGAGGACCTGCAGAAGAAGGAGAGCCTTGATCCACAGGGGCTGTGTTCGACGGCCCTGAAAAATCTCGGACCGGAGGCCCGCAAATCGATGCTCCTGCTCTTTAACGAGTCCTGGAAGCAGGGCACAATTCCTAGCCAGTGGAAAGATGCCTACGTTGTCCCCGTCCACAAGCCCGGCAAGGACCGTTCGTCCCCCCAAGGCTACCGCCCCATCGCCCTGACCTGCGTATCAGCGAAGCTCATGGAGATGGTAGACAAGAACAGGCTCGTCCACATCACGGAAAGCCCTGACTTGCCGACCGTGATGTGGACGAGCCTGTTCTTGTTTATTTTTTACACCAACATTCAGGGTGGCTTCGGTGAAGACCGCGGAACTGAGGAGCAGGTGTTCTCCATCATTGCCTCCTTAGACGAAGCCCGGAGCCAGGGCGAGTTCGCCTGCTTCCTCTCCTTCGACCTCGTCAGTGCTTTCGACACAGTGGACCACGACCGTCTGCTACGTATACTCGAACGAAGGGGGATCCCACAACGTTTCGTGCTCTGGCTGCGGGCTTTCCTAGAAGACCGCACGGCGCGGTTCAAAGTAGACGGCGTTTTCGACGATCCCGTACGGGAGTTCAGCTTTGTGTGTGGTGTGACTTGTTTTTCTAGACAAAAACCCGTTTTCACATTTCTTTGAGGGTGTGTCCCGATTCGGGGACCCGAATCAAAAAACCACTGCGTTGTCTTAGACGCAACCTGGGCAGTAGCTTCTGTCACACTCTTCACAGAACCAGGACCTTATCGCCGACTCGACAGTAACCAATTCGTTAGGCATGAGCCTAGACGGTCACACGTCCACGGGCCCGATGTTCGTCGAACAAGGGACTCCCCGCATGGACACTGTGGTGGCGTAGTTCTCTTTCCAGAGGACATGGAACTCGGCTGGGTCGGCGGGATGAGGAATGGATCATCAAGGCAGGCTGACAAATCCGTGTGGTGACTCGGGTGAGGCTCATCGAAGTCGGGCGCATCAAATGCAGCAGGAGCCTGAGGAGGGTTCCTGGCCACGTTGACAGCAGCCTGGGCAGGGGCATCGAGCCCGCCGCCACCAGCTGCGGCTGAGGTGGCTGTGTTCGGAGAAGCCTTCGGAGCGGCTTTCTTGGCGGCTGGTTTCCTCGGTGCTGGTACAGCTACTCTTGGGCCTGACCGAGAGTCGGATCGAGCAGCATCGACAGGCTGGTCCAAAGCCTCTGAATCCTGGGCTCTGCAACCCAATCGGTTGTGTCCTTCTCCACCGCAACGAGTGCACTTCACAGCAGTTCTTGTCTGTCGTGCTCTTGTTGCTGGCTGTCCTTCGGTGGCCGCGACAGCAGCTGCCCCAGATGACTCTCTTCGCGCCTCAACGTGGCCACGTCGACGGGGTGCTGTGTCACGGGCAGGTGGAAGCGTCGTGTCCCTACGCCAGACACTCCTCTCAAGGGGGACGACACCTCTCGAGTACGCCAGAACGTAGCCACCGTGCCTCAACTCTGGACCCACGAGGGCGACTGGGTTCTGTGGCGGGGTGAACGCCATGAGAACCCTGCAGATGTGAACACAAGGGATCCGCACAAGCCGAGACCTTGCGCATGTGCATGTGAACTTCCCAAGCTGAGTGTTTTCCTCGGAGTTCGGTTCGTTTGCCACCGCGAACCGGTAGCCAAGCTGGTCGCGAACCTCGAACATGCGGCCACCTCTCGGGGTTGTTCCCGTTTCTTGTGCGGACAGCTTTCGGGCATCCTTTGCATTATTTGTGACATGCTGTTGTGGCACTTCCAAAACAGTGCCACCTGAGCGGACTACAACGTTCGCTTGGACTCCAGGGTCAGGCTGGGGCGGAGCATTCTTCAGGAAAAACTCCGAAACCTTTCCACGATACTTGTCCATCAGCGACAAGATGTGAACCTTTCTTGCCTGAAGCAACGAGGCGTTGAAGCTCTCACTCGCATTCGAGCTGCGGTGCAGGTCGTATGGAAGCTTAGCTAGCGCCCGTCGTGCACTTGCAGGCAGGTGCGCGTCAGCCCACTGATGGCTTGACGGCAGCAGGTAGTCCAGGACACCCGCTGCTTCGTCAGGAAATTGGGTTTTCAGGGCTTCCTGAGCAACTTCAAAAAGCTCCTCGTTTTGAGCACGAGAAAGCGCCTTCAGATGCGGCTTGAATTTCGAAGTTTTGAACTTCGACTTCAGGTTGTCCTGAATGTGTGTCACACAATGAAGGTGAGTCACACCAGGGACTTCTTCCGCGATCACGCGATCAAGCCCTGTTCTTCTGTCGGTCATGAGGGACTTCCCGTCCAAGTCAAACGATCTGCGGACACTTTGGATGAAGGAGCGCCAGCCTTCGTTGCTCTCGTGCATGTCGGGGAAGACGGCCACGGCGAGCGGAAGCACTCGGGAGGCAGGGTCCACAGCGACCAATGCCAACAAGTGCCCTCTCATTTCTCCCTTGAGAAATGTCCCGAGGAGGGACGGCTGCAGCATCCGAAATGCTTCTTTGCAGCAGGAGAGGGCCAAGTAGGCGTGGTGGAACCTCCCGTCGGAAGTCCGGTGGACGTAGGCATCAGTGCCCGGGTTTTTTTCCTTGAGGTGCTGCAGGAAGTCGGCAACCTGTGCGTACGCCTCGTCCACGGTACCGAAGAGGTCGTCTTCCACCTGCTGAATCGCCACGCGTGCGATTTTGTTCGACACCTGGATGTCGAACTTCGAACGGAAGGCACTCGCCACGATGCTGGCGGTCACCTTCTTCTCCGAGATGAGCTGCCTCATCTCGTTGGCAACTACTTTCGCCATGCCCTTCGTGCAGGCCTGCCCCACGGTTTGGCAGGTATGCTCGTGGGCTTCCACACACTTCCACGAGCCTCCCTGCTGGTTTCGTACGCTTACGTAGAAAGCGCACGAAACCTCCTCCCCGCTGGCATTTTGCAGCATGTGCACGCACCGGTAGATAATACCGGCCTCGTTGCGACACTGCTGGGCCAAAGTCTTGCCCTCCTTTCCAGCAGCCAGCTTGATTTTCTTGCAAGCCTCGTCGGCGGTGGCGAACGTCTCGCCCACCCCCACATCTTCTACCACTAGTTCCATGAGTACTCTCTCTTCTTTTTGTTTGATCCTGATGGGATTGGCGCTATTGTTGATTGGTTGGTTGATTGAGGTGCCGCGTTTCCGCAATCTTGTCGATCCTTAGTGAGGACCTCACAGACCAAAGTCTGGGTTGCTCTCCATGATGCCTTTGAGGAGTCTATCGCGAGAAAAGGGCGAAAAAAACGAACGGGACAACGAGGTTCTCAGCTCACGGGAAGACGGGCAAGAATTTCCAAGGCACAAACTTGAAAGCAGAGCAAAGTTCATACGGCAGTGGATAGCACAGAGCCATTGTCCATCGTCCAAAATGTGCATGCCAATGTCAACATGCATCAGGTGGTCTGACGGTCGTGGGTTCGAGTCCTGCACCTGGCACTTTTTGAGGCACTGAATGGGCAAATCTAAGAAAACCGTGCTGTAATGGGCACTCGAAAACACCGAATGGGCAAATCTAAGAACGACCGTGCTGTAATGGGCAAATCTAACAAAACCGTGCTGCAATGGGCACCAGCCCGTTCACTGTGTGCTGAAGAAGCATTTTTTTGGGCTCCCGCTCCGGAAGCAACCGGATACCGGTAGCCCCGCTGTACCAACATGGCTTGTACAGTGTCCCGCGCTCCAAAAAAAAAAATCTGCCTTTTTTTTTTTTTCAGGCCACCCAGGGCATTAGCTTGGTCTCCGGCCCATTTTCCAAATTTGGACCGATAACGGCTTTTTTGCGTTTTCACTGTTTTTCTGCAATTTTTGCACTGAGTTTGAGGCTCGCCTGCCGGTGTCTCTGCCTCCTCTCCGGCCTCAACCTGCACCTGCCCTCCAGTCGCAGGTAAGCAACAGCAGGAGCTGCCGACCCGAATCCGCAGTATCTTGTCTCTGAGAAAAGTAGAAAGGAGTTGACCGGAACTGCCTGTGCCGTTCTTTCTCGGAGAGGAATGCCTCAAGAAAGGCTTTTACCTCGCTCTTTGGCAATCCATCAGTGTCGCTGTACTCGGCCACTAATAAGAGCGTCAACAGCTCCTGCAGTGAATCATCCCCCAGACTGCCACGCAGGCGGGTCTTCAACAGCTTCAGCATGGAGAAGAGCCGTTCAGGGCTTGCGTTCGCTTCGTTGTTGTTCTTTCCCCCGTGCCCGTCCAACTTGCATTCAAACTGGCCACTTCTACTGGTGCTGGGAAGTGGGATTCCCCCTGCGTGCACTCCTTCTGTAGCCTTTGCTGGTGCAGTGGTTGCCCCTCCAATTGCACATTGGCCACCGCTGCCGGCGCCTGGGGGACGATGCAGTCACGGTAGTGCCATTTTTTTTTTTTCCGGCGGCCTTTCCAAATTCTGACCGACGGTCCAAATGTGGATATAGAAGCTTATCCCCTGGGCCACCAGGGCACCTTGCTCCACTCCTTTGAGGTCCCCTTGATGGGGATGGTTGGGAAACCATACTAGGTATGCAAGCCATCCTTTCGCGGACCAGTTTCCGCTCGGCTATTGAACTAGGGCTTGCATCTGGGAGTTCATCCCCAAACGCCTGGAGAATTCATCATCGAAGGAGACAGCTACCCTCACGTCCGACCATTCACGGAGTGCCAAGGTGGCTTCCGGAAAGGAAGGGGGACAGAAGAACAGCTGTTCAAGACCGTGACGACCGTTGACCGCAGCCTCCGGGACGAATGCCACACTTGCCTACTCGTGTTCGACCTCGCAAAGGCATTCGACACGGTAGATCACGGCAGACTCATCGCGATCATGAAGCGTCGCGGCATTCCGCCGAAGATAGTGAGGTGGGTCGAGGCCTTCTTGCAGGACAGGAAGGCAAAGTTCCGGGTAGAGGGAAAATACGGCGAAGAGGTGACACTCGAAAGTGGAGTCCCCCAGGGAACTGTGCTCGGACCAGTGTTATTCCTCTTGTACATCGACGACCTCGGCGAAAAGCTGTCCACGATGCCGAAACCAACACGCACCAATCCAAATAACGTGACCCCATCTCTATTCGCCGACGACGTGGGGGTAGTAGTGGCTGGTCGCTCGGCGGCAGGGTTCAAAGAAACAGTCCAACGAGTGGTAAACGCACTCTCAACCTGGGCCTCCGAGGCGAAGATGGACCTGGCGTACAAGAAGACGGAGGCTGTTCAATTCCGCCCGATCGACAAGTCTGGCAACCGACCCGCGAACATGCGAAGGAGGGTCCACCCACCTCTGATCACCTTCCCGAACTCGCACCAAAAAGTCACTGAGGCACCAACCGAATTCGGCAGGAAGGCACACGAGCAAGATGGGGCGCTCCGCTACATCGATCCATCCAGCCCACACAACAAGAAGAGGATAGTGTCAATCGGCGGAGTGCCAACGACAACGCAACCGCAATGGAGACGAAATATCCATCGAATCGGGGAGACGGCCCAAAACCCCATAGAGTTCACGGTGGTGTCAGACCTTCAGTGGAAGGACAAGGTAACACTCCTGGGGCTGACGATCGACGACAGACTGAACTTCACAGCTCACATAGATCGCATACTGCAGAGCGCTGGGCGGAGGGTAAATCTGGTACAGCTGGTATCCGGGACGAAGTGGGGCCACAAGACCGAAGTGCTCAGAGCCCTCTACATGGCATACGCCCTGCCGGTCTTAACCTACGGCATGGCAGTCTACATCCGTTATGCATCGAAGAAGGACGTGGACAGGATAGAGTGCCTGCATCGAACCGCACTCTGCGCCGTGGTTGGCTGCAAGAAGACGACGTTAACGGAAGCTGTCCTCACCGAGGCACGAATGCTGCCAATCAGGTCGATAACCGACCTCAGGACAGGCGCGCTGGCGGAAAAGATGGCCACGAAGACCATGTGGAAGGACGTGCTGCATCCGCGACGAACCAACGACACCCTCCCGCAGTCCTTCACGGCGGGAGAAGCACGCACCAAATCCCTTCCCACCTTGGAAGCCGCCACCAGAGCTCCACATCTGCGCTTCACTTCCAAAGAAGTCGAAAAGCGCCGAGGAAAACCGGAGAAAGGTAGAGGCAGTCCTCGACGGATTGCCATCCCCGACATACATCGTCTGGACGGACGGATCGGTTGCGGCGCTGAAGAGAAGACACGCACAGTACCAGCTGCTCCACGGTACAACCGTAACAACCGACGAGGTCACGAGGTGGGGTGGCGCAGGTCTCGTGGTGTACTACCGCCGAGAAGAAAGCTGGAGAGACGCGACGCCGATGAAAGGGACCCGCCTAAGCCGTCAGGCCGGTAAGTGGGCAACCAGCTACCGCGCGGAGCAAGTGGCGATGAAAATTGCGCTGGAATCGCTGGAGCTGAAACTGGGAAAGAGGGAGGTACTCGAAGGAGAGCCTACCAGCAGACACATCTGGGTGCTCAGCGACTCCAGCTCCCTTCTGAACGTGCTGTCCCAAGGTCCGCACAAACAGCAAGAACGGGACAACGTCCGAATCTGGCAGGCGCTCGAGAAACTGGTTGCGAAGGGGTATACACCAGTACTCCAGTTCGTCTACGGCCACTGCGGACTAGCAGGGAACGAAGAGGCGGACGGGCTAGCGAAGCAGGGCGTCTCGCAGACCGGAGAAGAAACGCAGCCGCCGATGACGGTAGGAACCGCGAAGGCCCGGTACCGCGAGCACGCCTGGGAGGCACTACACGCGGCTTCAATGCGGGAATCCCCGTACCAACCGGGCGGGCCGCTGCCGTACACGCAGTTGGTCCGAGGACGGAAGGTCCCAAAAACGGCACACCTGACGAGGCGAGCCGAGCGCGAGATCCGCCAGCTTCGCACGGGACACCACCAACTCCTCAGGAACTGCTACCGGGACGACTGGATGGATCTCGCAGCAGAAGAGAGGCAAGCAACCCGCCCATGCCAGCTTTGCGACGCCACGCCGATCTGCCCCCTAACACACCTTTTCCTGGAATGCAGAATCGGGGGCGACGAGAGAGCGACCATGTGGAGACGGGTCCACAAAGCCATCCCGGACACACCAAGGGAAAAGCCGACACCCAGGGAAAGGCACAAGCTGCTTTGGCCGCTGCTCTTCGAGCTCCCTGAAGCAGCCCTCGCGTACCTTCAGGCCGTGGGGCTTGTGCCGAAGTACGAGGTCTACGAAGACCCACCTGAGCCCGGCACACCGGAACTCGACGGCAACATGGCGGCAGCAGCAACCTATGGCGTCGACAACACCTTTGACCTCGAGGGATCAAGCTCCGAGGATGCCGAAGGATGGGCATAGTTCGGGCCGGGTCGGAAGACTGAGGCGGCAACACACCCGGCACCTCCGTGCAAAGCAACCTCACCCGACCGCCGGTGCAGGCGCAACAGGGCTGCTGAGTGCGAAGCGCGAATCAGTACGCTGACGGCGCAGTCCAACACCAGACGCACACACCCGGCACTACACAGTCCCCACGGCCACCGACCAACCGCCGCAAGGCGGCAGCAGTAAACCGGCAGCACGACAACGGAGACGCAGGCGCCGACGAACAGCCGAAGCCCGCACGCCGACACGGACGCAGCCGGTCACCGGACCGAACAGCACCTGAGAACAATAAGAAAAGAGAGGGGAAAAAAGAAGGCAAACAAAAGTACCACCGCAGCAGCGCAACAGCGCCGCGACCGAACACGACTACCAACGAAGGGTAGACTCGGTGCACCGACAGCACACCCACCTGACCATAGGAAGGTCCAAAAGGGTGGACTGAGCACTGGAGCGGTCACTGAGGCAGATAGGTAGCTGCAACACAAGAACAGTGCATTAGCAACCAAAACAAAAAAAGACAACCCTCCGGGCCGAGAGCGGACAACGAGCACGGGATAGAACAGCGTCGGAAACACCAGCCCGGTGTTTCCGACGCTGTCGGAAGCGACCAGGCCAACGGACCGCACCACGCAACAGCGCCGCAAAGCGAAACAGAGACAAGCAGCAAGCTCAAAGGCCCCGGAAGGAAGAACAAAGTAGAGGCAGGCGAAGCGCCCAGCCCCCGCAAACAAAAGTCACAGCGAGAGGTAGACAGACGACACGCATAGCGCCACCAAACCAGCCCCCCCCGACCGAAGCGGAGGACCGACTCAACAGGCAAACCTGGCACGCCAGGGTTACCAAAAGACGTCAGAACACCGCACCGGAAAGGGAGGGCGAGCGAAGGACGAAGCCACAACAAAACCAAGGAAAAAAAACCATCACTGCACACAACACGCAGAGCCAAGCAGCAGATCAGCAGCGAACCAAAGCAACCCTTTTGACAAACTATTATCACAGGCAACTGACTGCACGACAATCGCCGGAAACACACCGACCGCGACTGGTAAAGCCTGGCACGCCAGGACATCATTACCAGAAGAGCGGCCAAGAACAAGGGGAGGGCGGGCAAGAAACAATCCCACTGAACCCCCCCACAACCATACCAAGAACAAAGAACGAACCAAAGAAAACAGAAAACAAACAAACGCCCCAAGGATGAAGAGGAGGCACAAGGAACCTTAGCACCGTATCCCCAAGCCTAACCCGGGTGCGGTTTCCAAATTATTGAAATTGAAATTGAAATTGAATTTGCGTAACTTGCCTAACGGGCCGAAACGGGGGTCTCCGCGTGATGCCTATACCAAAGCACTTTCTACACCCACCCTCCAGGGAAAGCAACCCGCCCTCTTCCAACACACCTCGACCCCTGCGACACAAAAGGAAAACAAGCGCGTGGCGTGCCTTCCGGCACAAAGCGGGCCCAGTAACGCCCCTACCTGCGAGGACACTTGCGGGTGCCTCATCAAATCATAATATTCTCCTCCTTGGTGTGCGTCTCGTGCTGCAACTAGCTCCAGTCTCAGTGCCGCTGCGTAAAAGGGTAAGTAGAAAACGAACCAACTGTTAATCTTCGTGTGTTTGCCACATTTCCATTCGTGGCGCCTCAGGACACGGAAAGCTAGGGGGCGGGATGGTGGGTAAGCAAGAGCGTGAGCGGTTGTGTGATGGAGCGAGAGGCCCTGTTTCACAGTATATCATTAGTCGGTTAATATTAATCTTCTAAGACTAGCGTCTTATACGACAAAAAAAAAAAAAATCTTATCACCCGGCGGCAGTCATAGCCTCATGGTCGGTGGTCTTCCCCTTCGTTTGTTTGTAAGTATCCGCTTTGGTTTCACCTTTTGTTTGAGACGGAGATGCACGAGCCCTACCGGAGGAAGGGGCCAACAAAAGGTCCATCAGCAGTGCGTGAGGCCAGAACGCCAGCTCCAATTCCTCCCACCATCTCAGAATGTCTCCTGCCCCGGGAGACACATTTTAGGGGCGGGAGACACTCTGAAACGGCGGGAGACACGTTTAAAAGCCAGGAGACATTTCCATATGCCAGGAGACATTCTCAAGGCAAATGTCTCCCACCTGTTACAAGTGTCTCACGGATTTTCCGAGGGAATCTGCGAGGCTAGACGAATTTACATACAGGGTGTCTGTTCTACGGGGGAAACATTTTGTTTGGTGGAGTGACCCCGCAGGGTGTCCAAAGTACCCTTGGGGTATCACCCCATCGTAAGTTGTTATTCGGAGTTCTTCATTCCTTTCCTCTCATTGAACGAAAACCGCAGCTGCAATGCACAGCAGCGATGCCTGACTGCAATGTCCTACTGCAATGCCCGATACTGAGGATAGCCGATAGAGATTCTCCCACCGACTGAGAATGTCGCCTACTATCTCAGAATGTCTCCCACCATCTGAGAATGTCTCCTGCCCCAGGAGACACGTTTTAGGGGCGGGAGACACTCTGAAACGACGGGAAAATCTCTATCGGCTATCCTCAGTATTGGGCATTGGCAGTAGGACATTGCAGTCAGGCATTGCTGCTGTGCATTGCAGCTGCGGTCTTCAAAAAACAAAATGTTTCCCCCGTAGAACAGACACCCTGTATGTAAATTCGTCTAGCCTCGCAGATTCCCTCGGAAAATTCGCGAGACACGTTTAGATGCCAGGAGACATTCCCAAACGCCAGGAGACATTCTCAAGGCAAATGTCACCCACCTGCAACAAGTGTCTCCCACCGATTGAGAATGTCTCCGACCATCTGAGAATGTCTCCCACCATCTCAGAATGTCTCCTGCCTCGGGAGACACGTTTTAGGGGCGGGAGACACTCTGAAACGACGGGAGACACGTTTACATGCCAGGAGAATGCCTTGGCGCTTCACTTGCTGAGTTCATCATGAACTGCGCTACTGCGCTTCGCGTGCGCTTCACTTGATCGTTGCATTTCTCAGAATGCTTCTGAAATCCACTCATTGCAACAAAGAAAGGGGAAGAAGAAACAGGGTTTCACGTACGATGGGGTAACCCCCTGAGGTAGCCACTGATTTTGTGAGTGAACAGGCTAGCCCAGGAAGTCACGGGGGACGGAGGGTGGGAACCCAGCTCCCCTGGACCTCGCGGATACCGCGGACTGATAGGATAGCAAGCAGCGAATACCAGGATGTGGGTGGGTGGGAATTTTAGACTTTGTGTTGCTAAAACCCCAATGACCTGCTGTTTGGTCGTTACGCTGAAACATTCCCACGATGAATCGTAAGAATGCCTTGGCGCTTCACTTGCTGAGTTCATCATGAACTGCGCTACTGCGCTTCGCGTGCGCTTCACTTGATCGTTGCATTTCTCAGAATGCTTCTGAAATCCACTCATTGCAACAAAGAAAGGGGAAGAAGAAACAGGGTTTCACGTACGATGGGGTAACCCCCTGAGGTAGCCACTGATTTTGTGAGTGAACAGGCTAGCCCAGGAAGTCACACCACCAGACCCATATCGCCAGTAAGAAAACTCCTTACCGCAAGTGCCATGTCGGCCAAATTCGCATCGGTCAAAGCCGACACCGGGACCCGCGACGGCAGGTCGGCGGGATTCCCCGCACTCTTTACCCAGCGAACAGAGACTGAGATGTTCAGCCCGCGCAGATGCGCGAGCCCCTTCACGACTGCGTCATTTAAGACTTGCGACCGCAGACATGAACCCTTACGGGCAACACCTTGTACCGTCGTGTTGTCCACGACCACCGTCACTGCACCGCCCTCGTGCGCCGACGTCACCGACGCCACGCAACGCTCGAACGCCAGGGCCTCCAACTCGTTGATATGGAGCCTCTTTTCCTTCCGCGACCATCTCGAACCCAACACTTCGATCGCGTTCGTAGCGACGTTTACGACGACGCCGCCCCATCCATCTAGACTCGCGTCAACGAAAACGGTCAACGCTGGCACTCTAGCCTCCACCGGCATGCTACGGCTCCCGAGAACGGCTCGAATCCACATTTCAAGCAACCGCTGCACACCGCCGGAAAGACGAATCGTCTGATCGACCGCCTTCTCCCCCCGATTGAGGGCGTTCGTCAAGCGCCGAAGGAACTTCAGAGCGAAGTAATACTCGCCCACAAAAACGCCGACGATCGCTGACGCATGCAGCAACCGCCCTCCGAGCGTCTCCAATCCCGAAGCAGACATCGCGCCCGTGCGCACTTCTTCCACGTCCCGTGCGAGCTTCTTGGCCAGCTTCGCCGATATGCCCACCTTGTTCTTCGAGTGGTCCCAGTCCACCCCGATGAACTCGTATCTCGAGCTCGCTGTCCGGGTGTCCGCTTGCTTCCACGTCACCTTCGCCTGTGCCGCCAAATCGTCGACAATCCGAGTCGCTTCGAGAACCTCCTTGCGCGATCCGGCGTACCGAATGTTGTCGACCCAAGTGTGCACTGTGAGCGTCGACGGCACTGCGTGTTCCTGCTTGACGAAATCGGGGTGCCCGGCAACGGTCGACGTCAACGTGTGCATTAACTCGGGTGCACAGGTGTGGCCCATCGGCAACCGAGTGAGCTCCCACCATTCATCGGCGTCATCTCTGAACCGAAACGAGCCACGCGCGCTGTGCGGAATCGCAACACCGTAGAACCCGCAGCGAAAGTCACGCGTGGATCCGCATTCCGCGTGCACCGCTGACAGGTATTTGCTGACGTGCTCCAGCGGTACCGACGCCTTGTATCCGTCGGCCTCAATCGCGTTGTTCGCTTCGAACGTCCACAGAATGAACCGCTGTCGCAATGCACCCTCCTTCTCTTCGATGACCGTGAATGGCACGTTCACTGAACTTCCAGGCCCACGCGCCCTCCGAGCTATGCCGTGAGCTTCCAGCTCATGCGCATGACGTGCTGCAATTTTAGACTTTGTGTTGCTAAAACCCCAATGACCTGCTGTTTGGTCGTTACGCTGAAACATTCCCACGATGAATCGTAAGAAGTCACGGGGGACGGAGGGTGGGAACCCAGCTCCCCTGGACCTCGCGGATACCGCGGACTGATAGGATAGCAAGCAGCGAATACCAGGATGTGGGTGGGTGGGAATTTTAGACTTTGTGTTGCTAAAACCCCAATGACCTGCTGTTTGGTCGTTACGCTGAAACATTCCCACGATGAATCGTAAGAATGCCTTGGCGCTTCACTTGCTGAGTTCATCATGAACTGCGCTACTGCGCTTCGCGTGCGCTTCACTTGATCGTTGCATTTCTCAGAATGCTTCTGAAATCCACTCATTGCAACAAAGAAAGGGGAAGAAGAAACAGGGTTTCACGTACGATGGGGTAACCCCCTGAGGTAGCCACTGATTTTGTGAGTGAACAGGCTAGCCCAGGAAGTCACACCACCAGACCCATATCGCCAGTAAGAAAACTCCTTACCGCAAGTGCCATGTCGGCCAAATTCGCATCGGTCAAAGCCGACACCGGGACCCGCGACGGCAGGTCGGCGGGATTCCCCGCACTCTTTACCCAGCGAACAGAGACTGAGATGTTCAGCCCGCGCAGATGCGCGAGCCCCTTCACGACTGCGTCATTTAAGACTTGCGACCGCAGACATGAACCCTTACGGGCAACACCTTGTACCGTCGTGTTGTCCACGACCACCGTCACTGCACCGCCCTCGTGCGCCGACGTCACCGACGCCACGCAACGCTCGAACGCCAGGGCCTCCAACTCGTTGATATGGAGCCTCTTTTCCTTCCGCGACCATCTCGAACCCAACACTTCGATCGCGTTCGTAGCGACGTTTACGACGACGCCGCCCCATCCATCTAGACTCGCGTCAACGAAAACGGTCAACGCTGGCACTCTAGCCTCCACCGGCATGCTACGGCTCCCGAGAACGGCTCGAATCCACATTTCAAGCAACCGCTGCACACCGCCGGAAAGACGAATCGTCTGATCGACCGCCTTCTCCCCCCGATTGAGGGCGTTCGTCAAGCGCCGAAGGAACTTCAGAGCGAAGTAATACTCGCCCACAAAAACGCCGACGATCGCTGACGCATGCAGCAACCGCCCTCCGAGCGTCTCCAATCCCGAAGCAGACATCGCGCCCGTGCGCACTTCTTCCACGTCCCGTGCGAGCTTCTTGGCCAGCTTCGCCGATATGCCCACCTTGTTCTTCGAGTGGTCCCAGTCCACCCCGATGAACTCGTATCTCGAGCTCGCTGTCCGGGTGTCCGCTTGCTTCCACGTCACCTTCGCCTGTGCCGCCAAATCGTCGACAATCCGAGTCGCTTCGAGAACCTCCTTGCGCGATCCGGCGTACCGAATGTTGTCGACCCAAGTGTGCACTGTGAGCGTCGACGGCACTGCGTGTTCCTGCTTGACGAAATCGGGGTGCCCGGCAACGGTCGACGTCAACGTGTGCATTAACTCGGGTGCACAGGTGTGGCCCATCGGCAACCGAGTGAGCTCCCACCATTCATCGGCGTCATCTCTGAACCGAAACGAGCCACGCGCGCTGTGCGGAATCGCAACACCGTAGAACCCGCAGCGAAAGTCACGCGTGGATCCGCATTCCGCGTGCACCGCTGACAGGTATTTGCTGACGTGCTCCAGCGGTACCGACGCCTTGTATCCGTCGGCCTCAATCGCGTTGTTCGCTTCGAACGTCCACAGAATGAACCGCTGTCGCAATGCACCCTCCTTCTCTTCGATGACCGTGAATGGCACGTTCACTGAACTTCCAGGCCCACGCGCCCTCCGAGCTATGCCGTGAGCTTCCAGCTCATGCGCATGACGTGCTTGCAACCGCGAATCCCGACGAGCCGTTGACGCAGCAGTATCCGTCGTCGCGCCAAATGTCCGCCGCCACGTCTCATCGAACCGAATCCTCGTCACATCATTCATCCGCTCTCGTAGGAGCGGTACGTCCATCGGTGGCACACTATCAACATGCAGCGGCGCGGCCTTCTCCTCGTCCGTCTTGGGCAAGCGCGTCTTTTTCCCCCGCTTGAACAGCGAGTGCTGCTGCCGGACAAACCGACCCAGGTCCAACGGGTCCCTGTTCCTCACAGAAACACAGTGACCTCCGCCGTTCTTAGCACGCGCGCCAGCGCCACCACGTTGTTTGCGTACCGCACCGTCATCTGCGCCACGGTCGGGTCCACCTCGTTCTTGTGCTTGGCCACCCTGGATATCAGGTGCTCTGGGAACGGAGCTCCTAGGGACTTGGCCTCCAGCAGGTGGTCGACTGCCCCCCTCTTGATGCTGTGTGCCGAGTATCGGCACATCCGAAGCTCGCCCGCCCACATTCTCGCGAGCTGCGCTGTCGACACCGACGTCAATTGGCGGAAGTCCCCCGCGCCTCGTACGAGCATCGCGATCACGTTCGTCAACGGCCCGCAGATAACCACCAACTTGCTCACACAAAACGGGTTCCTGGTACGACCCTTCGGCCGCACTCCCCAGTCGACTATGACTTCGTCGTCCGTCACCAGAACAAAGTCTCTCCGCGTCAGCATGCACACATCGGCCCAACGCGACGCCGTCTTCCACGCGACGAGTGTCGCCAAACGAACGTGCGACACCTGGTCCATCGCCCATGAAAGGAGCGTGTCGCGCGGAATCGACTCCGCCTGCGACAGCGGGATAGCTGCACCAGCACCACGGAGAGCAGACGCCAACGTTTTCAACGGCTGGCTGTTGACCCCCAAATGGCCAAAAACCGCCGCCAGCAACCGGGAGTACGCCAGCATACCCTGGGGTTCCACCGAAGTAGCCATCACGAACAGGACAGCCGTATCCGGGTTGAGGCCCATACCTTGCGCACTGGTCCACGCCTGGAATCGTCTCCACAAATTGCGTCGATCGTCCACCGTCGATTCCGCCCAAGCACGACCCACCACCTGGTGCAATCGGTCGCGTGCTTCCGACACCGTCACGTCTCTCTCTCTGTGCCTCGAAGCAAGAGTCCGCGTGACCGCCACGCCCGTCTTCGATGCCACTAAATCGAGAACCGCTTGGCCGACGATCGACGCCGCGCGCGACTGCTGTGTGAGAAGCCCTGCCTCCCCGGCTGAGAATCCGCGAAATGGCGAAGAGTTGGTTCTCGCGCTCCTTGGTGAAGGGGCGAGAGCCTGAATTGATTGTGCGCCGGGGATCACGCTCCTGACGGCTGCTAGGACTGACTCGGTCTCCTCCTCGAGAGAGACCCTTCGAAACCCGGGAAGAGGGAGGATGCCGGACGCGAGGATCGACCGACGGAGAACTGGCTGCGCGTCCGGAAACGCGCGATGGGAAGATGTCGCGGTTGGGGTTTGAAAATTGATCGGGGAGGGAATGGGATGGATAACTGGCCCCGCGGGTAACGTCCCGTCTGTCTGCCGGAAGGACGCCAGTCACTTTCCCCCGGGCATACCGTTTCCCCGTGCATAAGACCAGTTCTTGCCACCCTTTCCACCCTTGTACCTCCTCGGGGCGGCGTCCCACTTTGCCGTGCGGCTCCGCTCCTTCTCCATGTCACCCTTGACCTTCGCCATCGTCCGATCAAGAACGTCCTCGGCCGCGGTCTCCATCTCCCGCAGCATCCTGCCGCGGGGCACCTTCTCGACGCACCACCCGTGGTGCAGGCGGACTTCCAACAAAAGCTCGTTCCCGAGCCGCACCAACTCCTCGTTCGCCGTCCAACCCGCTGAACCGGCGGCTACGCCCAAGATCCACGTCCTGAGCCTCTCGAAGGCACCTTTCAGCGCTGCCCCTCCCGGCGCTGAGACGTTGCCCGCCACGTACTCTGACTGCAAGTCACGGACCAGGCCGTGCGGATCGGCCGCCGCAATCTCCGACCATTCGCGAACGTCTTTGAGGCTGTACCGAGCCGGGTACCCGACCTGCGGCCCCGGTCCGTCAACCCCCGCCGGAATCCCAAGCTGGGCCTGCAGCGTCGCGATCGCCACCTTCTGCTGTTCCACGACGCTACACACCTGCTGTAGCATGGCAGAGAGACTGGCTACCCGCGGGTCCTCAGCCTGCGGCTGCGGCTGCGACGTCGATTGCTGTTCCTGTGGGCGCGGCTGCTGCTGCTGCGGCGGTGGAACGCCCTTCGCCGCCATCGTTACGCCAGCGGGAGCTGCGGCCAACGACGGCGGTGGTACTGCGCCCGCTTTGCCCAACACTTTCTGGCACGCCAACTTCACCCTTTCTTCGTCCTCTTCGTTGGCCATCATAAGCACGGCCAGCCCACGTGGGAGGTCAAACCCTGCGACGTTCGCCGCCTCTGCACCAATTGCCTCCACCAAAACTGAGAGCACCTTCTCTTTGACCGCCTCGCTGCACGAACCAAAGACCGCCCCGCAGAATCTTTCCATGTCCTTGACCCGAAACTTCCTTTTCGCAGGCGGGGCATCCAGAAACGTCCGCGTCCAGGCGTCTTTCAATGCGGCGGGGAAACGATACTCCCACTTCTCTGCGTTCGGAAGCGGCGACTGCTGACTGTCCGGCATAATCGAATTTTAGACTTTGTGTTGCTAAAACCCCAATGACCTGCTGTTTGGTCGTTACGCTGAAACATTCCCACGATGAATCGTAAGACATTTCCATATGTCAGGGGACATTCTCAAGGCAGATGTCTCCCACCTGTTACAAGTGTCTCCCTCCATCTGAGAATGTCTCCCACCGACTGAGAATGTCTCCCACCATCTCAGAATGTCTCCTGCCCCAGGAGACACGTTTTGGGGGCGGGAGACACTCTGAAACGACGGGAAACGTCCACGGTTTTGGTATCTGCACCGCGTGCTTACAACAACATTTTTAGCGTTATTTTTAGCAACATCGCGCCGAAGGCGCGACGGAAAATTTGGGCCAACATAATTCCGCCCCCCCTTTATCATGTGTGGGCCACTCTTAGCTCGTGTGGGTTACTCAACTGCCAAGCAGGACCTTGGCCCAGTAATGAAGCACAGTGGTAGCTGCAACCTGCCGACCCGAAGCTGAATACAATTGAACGGCAGCGGCTGGGTCTCAGCAGCGGAGGCTCAGCAGCCTTCCAGCACCTTCAGCACTGCTACCGAACACCGTTTTTTGAACTTTTTTTTTTTCCCCGGCCAAGTCCTTTTAAGGTACCAGGAAAAGCTACACGGGAGCCAAGCTTCACGTGTTCGGCGGTACTGCAGAGCCACGGGCCTACGGGTCAAGTGGCTACCGATTTCCCAAACTAAAGCATCGAGGCTTGGTGCACCTTGGGGCTTGGCGCTCGTGCTGAACACAAGCTCGTCGAGACGGTCAGCCACAGGGCAGAGCGGACGGGGTTGTGGCACTGTGCTGCCTCCGACTCAAGCTTTGCAAGCTGTGGTTGACCGTCACGTTCCTGGACCAGGAGCGGCCTTTTTCTTTTTTCTTTTTCTTCTTTTCTTCTTCCCGGCCAAGTCCGGTTTGCAGATTTAGACCGACGGTCTAAATCTGCAACGGAAACTAATCCCCTAGTTTTTCGCTTTCACCGCCGCCTTCACAGCCTTTGCACAGCAGCAGACTACAATCGGAGCGGTCATCCTCGCCTCTTTGGTTGTTTGCACGACCGCCAAAGTGACACGTGGTCTTGAAGCAGCCAACAGCGTTGTAAAAGGGAGGTTAAGCGGGATTCAAAACTTGGGCAACAGCTGGTACTTGGGGGCCATCCTACAGTTCCTTCGATGTACAGCATGGTCAACCGCATTGCATCGGTTGCGAATGACGCTTGCAACGACCTCACGACTATTCTTCAGCAAGACGTCGAAACAGGAACACTGTCTGCCATATTGTCCCGAATCCGCAAGTGTATGCCTGAGAAACTTCAAGGAAACGCCCAGCAGGATGCATCGGAACTTCTTGAGAGTGGATTGTTCGGCTTGTTCCCGGTGGCTGCAACTGATGGAACGGCCTACTTCGAAACACATCCAGACCTCGCAATGTTATCATTCTCCGAAGTGAGGCGACCGGAAACTCCTCGGAGAGATGGTCCCTGCACTCCAACTCGTCTCTCTCTCTCTCTCTCATTCTGCCAACACGATTGGCTGAAGTGCACGGACTGTGAACAGGAGAAGGAGACTTGTAAAATTGGTTCAAGTGTCTTGCACTTGGAACCTGAGGGGCGTTCAATGCAGAAGTTTGAGCGAATGCTGAGCCGAAAGCAGCGGCCTAGGCACAGCGGCCATTATGTCTGCTGTGTGCGAGAAGGAGAGCAGCGGATCACGTATGATGACAATCACGCATCTGCCGACGCGCTGGACCTCAACGCAACAAGCAGCGACAAGCTCGAACGACTGGGCATAACGCGCCGCATGCCGAACCAATGTGCCACATTGACGATCGGACGCGTACAAAGCAGACCTGGCACGAACGTGAAGAGTGATGATTGAACCGTTGCGCAAAGCAGTCCAGTGGCATGAGGATCTCCCTGCCGGCAGGGGGTCCTGAGGAACTGGGGTTGGAAGTCGGGTGGGTCTTTTAGCATCTGGTACATTGCCATGGGACCAGCGTTCTGTCTCTGGTCGGTCGTGTCCTAGAAGGGCTGCTAAGGACGTTTCCCCCCAGCTGAGGCTCAGATGACCTCTGCAAACCCTTAAGTATGTCACCCCCCTTGAGTAAGTCACCCCCCAGCGGATTTTTGCACAAAAGGGGGTGACACACGGTGCACTAGTAAGGTCAATCACTAGTCATTTTAAAGTGAACTTACTAGTAAGAAATCTTACTAGTAATATGACTAATGCCACTAGTCATTCTTACTAGTGGCACTAGTAAGAATGACTAGTGCACTAGTAAGAATGACTAGTGCACTAGTAAGAATTACTAGTGCACTAGTAAGAATGACTAGTGCACTAGTCATGTTTGTTAGTGTTTTACACAGTAAAGTCCATTTTTAGGCGGTGGATATGGCGTGGGTGTCCGACCCACGCTCGAATACTGTTCCGCAGGTTCGTCCTGCCGATGTTGTGCACGCAGAAACATGAATGGTGAACACTAGGTTGCCAAGCCACCTGCCGTAAGTGCGCACAACATTTCCAGTCGCCTGGCAGAGGAGTTTCCCAAGAACCTTTTGTGTTGTGAGGCAATGTTGCAGCGGAAGCCCTCCGTGCAGCAAAGATGTTGTGGAGGACAGCCCCGTGGTCGGGCCAAGCTCGCCATTCACTGCTGTAGAGAGCCAGCTGGGCACACTGATGCATAGACATGCCGAATCGCATTATGTTCCCTGCAATGATGGCGCCGATAGCGCGCGCTGTCGGTGCATGGTATGCATCCATTGTTGTTTTCCCCTGCGGTGTTTCGTGAGTGATAAGGCTGGCGATGCGGGACCGTACGAGAATCATACTACACAAAGTTACGTACGAACTATTGCAACGCGCCCCACCCTCTGGCCCAAGTGCACTCGCTGGTGAACAATGTGGAACCACCAGGATACTTTATGAACCACCAGGCCCCGACTCCTGTCCATCAGGGCTGCCATTGTCTTCGTCAACTGTCATCGTCATCGTCAACAGGACTACTCCCAACAAAAACAAAATGAGCATGTGTTGACGATAGTCAGCCCTGATGGACAGGAGTCGGGGTCTCGGCCAGAGAGGAGGGCGCGTTGCAGTAGTTCTTACGTAGTATGATTCTCGTACGGTCCCACATCGCCAGCCTTGAAACACCGCAGGGTGAAGACAACAATGGATGCCGACAGCGCGCGCTATCGGTGGCATCATTGCAGAGAACAGAATGCGATTCGGCATGTCTATGCGTCAGTGTGCCCAGCTGGGCTCGCTAATTAATAGCGAACTTGGCCTGGACCATGGGGCTGTCCTACAACACCCTTGCTGCACGCGAAGCAGGGTTCAAGGCGATGGCCGACGAGTTGGTCGGGGATACCCCGAAGGCAATTTCGTTCCTGCTGTCTAAGTTTCCACTGGAGCAGGGTGGCTGCCCACCCGCAGTGGTTGTGACAATGGACGCGTACAAACCAGGCAACGCCTTCCGTGGGGCAACAGGGAGGCAGCGTCTTGCTGTTGGACTGTCCGGGGACCTCAAGGCGACGCGGTTTCTTACTGAGTGCGATAAGCGGAAGCCTGCCTTCCACTCATGGTGGATCTTCAGCTGCCTGCCGCATCTGAGCGCTGTTCAGGAAAGTACGTTCCGCAAGAACAATGCAATCATTCCTCTGAGTCGATTTGTGTTTGGTGGTGACCACGCAGAATTGTGGTCGCTCTTTCGAGGCGTGGGCGGTGGCGGGCACCGAAGTGCCTTTTGTGCAACCTGCATTGAGACGCGGTTGGCACCCGGGGGGTAGGTCAGGGGGCGCACTAAGGATTGGGGGGTGCAACGGGCAATGTCAACGTCTGCTAAATTTGGAAGGGGTGAAAATCTTAGTTTCGTGTTCAGGCGCTACTTGCCTCTAAGTGTTTGATGCTAGCATCAAGTCTTCTTCGCGGAATGCAGAGTCTTGGAAGGGGTGGGGGGGGGGGGGTCCTGTTTGGTGCACCTGGTGGCCGGGGACCCCCCCACCCTTTTTTCCGGCGACCCCCTTAAACGCGCTCTTTCGCGATGGATCTTTCCACTCCGTCCTCAGTTGGTCTGTGAGGCCTGAAATTTGACGTGCAAAACACAGGCTGAAACCGGGAAAATCTGCCCTTTCGTGGTTTTCTTGGTGCCGATTTTTCGGAATTTATAAGTACGTTTCCCAGCGGATTTGCCTGAAAAACAGCTTTTGGGGGGTATTGGCATTTTGGGAAAAGCACATGGTAAATCGGCCCAATCGGCCCGAATTTTCACTTTTTGGGCCAATTTTCCAGATTTTGGCTGATTTTTGAGTGCACTGCAGGTATCTTGGTTTTCGGGGAAACTGACTTTGCTCAAAAGTTGCTGAGTACATTTCCCTGCCAAAAAAGTGCAGGAAAACATTTTGGTGGGATTGACCATTTTTTCCGCAAAAAGTGGGGTTCGATTTCGAAAACGAGGAGAACGGATTCATCTGGAGGAAACGGAGTACCCACTCGGCACCGGGGGGTCTGGGAAACACCCCAAAAACAGCCCCCAAAACGACCCCCCCCCCCCAAAAAAAAGGGGGGTGCAACGTGCAACGGGGGCAACGTCCCTTAGTGCGCACCCTGGGGTAGGTATGCAAGTAGGGGGGGTAGATACCTTTCCCATTTTCTGGATTTTTTCACCTCTAACTACTGCATCCGGAGGTGAAAACGGGGTGAGCATGTGCGACATGCGCCTCACGTTGACCAGATAGGTAGAAAAATGGGGGCTTCACCCGAAAAACGCCAGAACACCTCTGAAAAGTGGTCAAAACACCATAAAGGCCAAGACCAAATGTTGGCTTTATTCCTGAATTTCCACATTTCTTGGGTTCTGTCGCATTTGCCGACCGAAGGGACCGGAAGACATGTTGAAAAAGGAACCCAGACCACAAGGGAAGTGGGCTTCATTGGGAAACGGGGCGAGCCCATTGCAAAAATGCAGCCAACGCCCCCTCCTTGACTGCCTTGGCCATGGGTCCCCTTTCACTACCTATCGCCGCGAAAAGTGCGTCCGGCGCACGGCGTGCGCACGCGCACGACATGCCGTGCACGCGCATCACGGGGCAAGGGCACAACTGACAGAGAGTTAAGTTGTCCGCCGGCAACGTTGATACGACTTCTTCTCGCTCTTTAGCACAGCGCTGCACAAACTTGCTGGCTCGCGCGGTTGCCCATCGCCACTTAACGGTCGGGAAACCTTTAACGAACAAGGCAGCACCTCGAAGTATTCCGCATATCCATCTTGGAGTATGGGACAGAGTTTCTCAATGCACAGCAACTGGCCGGATTATTTTCTCTCTGCCCACTTTGTCAGGGAAGATCTATCAGGTCATTCTTGCCCCAGGCAAGCCCGCAAACCCAGGTTTGCGGGTATGGATGGTGTCAAGGTGCTTGCGGGCCTAGCGCTGTTCCTAACACCACATTTTCGCACCATTGTTGCTCTCTACAGGGCTTCGCTGATTGTCCTGCCGTCCCCTCCTGAACTCAATCTTTCGTCATTCCTGGGGGGTTTGGGGGCCATTTTTACTGCCAGGGTGGTAAACGAGTTCCGCCCCCCCCCCCAGAGCCAGGTACTGGCGCCGACCTTGCCATCACAAGCAGACCTCAGAATCACTCGAACTTCGCTTCATCAGACTTCGCCCGAACTGTAAGTGCTGCCTCCAATCTCGCCCCGCGCCGGTCTTTACCGTGCGCAATTAATTTGGGCAGCCTCGTCGCTTGCTCACAGTCGGTTGCCTTTCTTCTGCAAAAGTGGGATCGTTGGCCAGCTGTGGCGCAGTTTGCTTCCGCATTTGTTGCATTTGCACGCCGACAACAAGAGGAGAAAACATTCGTTTGCTGCAAGCCCGGAGACATCCGTGGTAGGGCAGACGGGATACACGAGACAAATAAAACGGACACGTGAAACACCTCGCCGCGCACAAGTCAGAGGTACGAGACCTTTTCGATAGTGATATCATCTCACACGGTGACGGTAAGCCTGGTGGGTTTGGCCTATAGGCACACGGCCCTTTGACCAATCCGAACCCAAAGGAGACTTCGGCTCAAAAGAACACCCCCGCATAGTCGTGACGTTGACGCATGCGTGGACCAATCGCGGGCGCACAAGACCTGTTCAACAGGAAGCTGAAGGACGAGCTCTGTCTCTCCAGAAGCAGCGCAAGGCACATGCTGATCACATATGATGGGAGTCCCATGACTAAACTTTTGCGTAGTGACGGAATAGCGGGAGCGCCCTCTTGCTGTTAACGCAACCGTAAGTTAGACGAAAACTCGCCTTGAAGACAGCCGTGGGAACAATCATTGCTTCCCCGACTCATTCGCCCTGCGAGGTTCGTCTTTGGGAGCGGTATCACTTGCGCAATCTATGAGTTTCCAAACGCTTTCACTTCCGGTTGTCCGCAAAGGATTTGAACACATTAGCGGGGGTCCTGCTCAACAAGATAGTGTATGTACAAGAGCAACATCGTGTTGACCGCACACCGGAGGAGGGAATGTCGTGAGCGTTTCCGTCACGATCTGACACTTTGTACGAAGAGAAACGCAAGAAAAAAGAGCTCTTGAACTTGATGATGGAGGACGAGGATCATGTATCATAGAGCCAATCGTCGGAGGCCTTCTTCCACGAAACCAGCTCAAAAGGCTGGAACCAGAGATCCACTTCTCTAACGCCGGCTTCCACCTGTGAGAAAGCAATGAAGACATGACCAAGAACCAAGTGAAACAAATGCCTTGACAATTTCGTATTTTGAAGGCTTCGGCGAAAGAAAGGCAAAGCCACGTGCATTCGGCGGGATATCCCCAGTTTGATCTCAACACTGCCAAATACACCGCAGCGTAGCAGCTTTCATTAACTTGTTCAGGTTGCGGTGAAAAAGGTACACGAAAGCAGGCTGTGTCTTGAAGTCGTCGGGCAGCATACCGAGTCGGATGTGTGAGCTACGTTGCGCATCACGTCAACGCAAAGGTCGCCCCGAACGCTGCCGGCTTGAGCATCGCCTGGCTTGCTAGATCCCAGGAGACGCCGAATGCCTTCCACAACACCACAGCCTTCCCAAACCATGGCCACGACTGGGCCTGACGTAAAGTACTCGCACAGGGAGTGAAAAAACGGTTTGTTCGCGAGATCCTTGTAGTGGAGCTCGGCCTGCTCATAGGACGGGTGAATCATCTTCATGCCGACGAGCTTGAAACCCTTCTGCTCAAATCTCTTTATTACCTCGCCGACAAGACACCGCTGCACCCCGTCGGGTTTCACAGCCACAAAGGTTCGTTCTGTTCTCTGACCCTGCATTCTGGCGCCAGCTTCTCGTGATGGATTGATAAAGGCAGAAAAAGGAAAACAAATAAAAGGAAAGAAGTCAGAGGGAGGAGGGGGAAAAGGGTGGCAAGCTATCACTACTTTTACCAATCTGTCGGCTTGGACGACGACCTGTGGGCCAGGTGAGAGGAATCGGGAGAGTTGACACGAACTCGCTACCGCCTCTGCGATTGGGGTCTCCTTGCGGACTTCGGTAGATGGGGGGAGGGCGGCTAGTGGGAAGCTCTCGCGCCTTCGTGTGCGGCGAGGCTATGAGGCGATCAGAAGAATCGGATTCTGAATGACTCCGCTGTTTGTAATTGAGTGACAGTAGAAGCCTACACTCACTCCAAAAAAAACCGCAAAAAAATGGAGTAAATTAACTCTAGTAAGAAACGTGTACCGGGAACACTGCTTCTGAGTTTCTGACAGGTAGGGGGGGAGTGGGGGTGGGGAAGCAGAGAACAATGTGTTTGCTTTGTGCTTTCTTCCCCGGCCCCGCCAGAGATACAAAAGACTTGAGATCAGACGGAGCACGCAGCGTTGTTCTTTTCTTGTGTTGTTCCCCAGGGAGGGGTTGAGAGAAGACTTTGGTTGATCCTCTACGAGGAACGAGCAAAAAAAGAAAAAGAAAACCGAAATAGAAGGAGAACGCAGCTGAGGTGGCGCTTCACGTAGCCGGGAAAAAGCGACAAATCAGCTCTTCGCTCGGCCTTTCCACTTCCACGTGCCCCCCTCGGGCGGTTGCTTGCGCAACCTTAAAACCGACCTGACGTGGGTTCCTATTGTGAGCTGTATTGTTGTCCTCAGCAAATTGCTGACCAATGCCTCTTCTTCGTCTCCCCACTCCCCGCTTTCTTCTTTGTTGTTCTCGCCCTTCTCTGTTTGTTTTGTTCCTGCTCGTGAAGTTACGGTGCTCGTGAAACTTTTACTACTGTTCATCGAACCACGACGGAAGCAGCACTCGTGGACACGCTGCGTCGTCCGATTCTAAAGGGTCGAGCCGCCCTCACCGTCGTCCTTCGACAACGTCTGCACGTTCTCTTCGTCGGTGGTCTCTAAAGGGTCGCACCCAGCCCCTGTCCTACTGAGCTGCTCGCGTCGTGGCGTCGCTCACCCGTGAAGATTCGTCGGAGTTCTGGCGAGCTCGCCAACGGCACGAGAACGTTGGCAAAATCGGCGAATTGTGGTCGCCAACTACGCCAACGTACATCGAAAGCTAGCAATAAATGTGGAACACGTGTTTTCCCACGTGCACCAACATAAGTGGAGTTTAGATGGTTTTGAAGGGCGAACTGTTAGCGGTGTTAGTTAGTTGTGCGACTGTCTCTTGTGCGCGATCATGTGACGTATTACGTCTGTCGTGGCTAATATATTCAGGTTTGGGGACTGGATCCACGTGAAACTGGAAATTTATGAAAACTTCCACGGATTTTCTACGTTCCATTGCCCACCTTCATTCGCCAGTCGTGCACCTGCGCAGAACCCTGCCTATGCGTGTCTCATTACGCGTTTCAGCACTCACAGCAAGAAGCAACAAGGAAGAACAATGTGTCTGGAGTGAAGGGTCAGGGCTAGTGGCAGCGCACTTCACAGGACACAACAAAAAACGAAGACCGGAAAATTGCAAAAACAAAGACCTCTATATAACACCCACCCCCCCCCCCCCCTTGGGCTAAGTTGGATGGAAACGCCGTTTCTTACTTTTTCGAAATAAGGAAACGGAAACGGAAACGTTTCCGTTTCTTCTAAAAGAAACGCCGGAAGGCTCCTACATAGGATACCACTTCGCGGGTCCTTCTGTGTGTCCGTCGGGTGTCCGTTTCCAGCCAAATTTTGGCTTTCCTTTCAGAGGGCGGGATCACCTTCTTCTTTTGATCTACCAGCGGGCACTTCTCTTCCTCCGTCTTCTGGCGGGCTCTCTGACTCTTCAGGGCCCTTCCTGGGCTGTTCTTCGACTTGGCTCGGCCCCTTCTTGTGTGTCGTCGCGGTCTCTCGTTTGTGCAGAGCAGTCGCTGATGCTCACCGCTTTCTTTCGTCGGCGATCTGACACGAGCAAATAGGTAACCACAAGCTAATGATGCAGAATGTCGTATCATGCGGATACTGAGGTTTTCTGACACCAGATTCCACTCTTCTGCCTACCGCTTCGTCTTCTGCTGCTTCCAACCCACGTTCTCATGCTTACTTGTATCGGCGGCCGAGTGGGGCTTTTAGAATCTGCCGTCCTCTTCTGCATTGTCGGTGGGGTTCTTCCTGCCGTCGCTGTCTATGCTCCGACAACACCGCCCGATGGCGCCCCTTCCGGTGACGGTTGCCACCCGTCGTCGTATGCAAGGTGCACTGTGGCAAGCGATGTTTAACGCACACGTTACTGCGTGGCCATCGCTTTTCTGGCGGGTTCAACATTGCCCCGGCATACGTGTGCCCTTCTCACCTCCTGATGCTGATTGCACTCCCTCTTTGTCTTACGCCGCCGAAAAACCCCGGTCTTGTAGCCTGTGGCGCGGCGGTGCTCCCGCTGTCCTGAACGATCGTATCTGTATAGCCTATTATTGGAAGCGGATGTGCTTTCTCGATCGTCTTCAGCGCGTTGGCCAACGGCCTCGCATAACAGAGCATCGTCGCCACAACAGCCATTGGTATAAAGCGCTGCAGACCTCAAAGTCATCACAACCGGATACGTGTGGTTGCGTCTGCTCCACGCGGTCGCAACTCTTATGCTGCATTCCTCCCTCTTTTTCGGAGCCTCCTTGTCCATGGTTTCCCACTGGATTGCGGGGTCCACATTTCCGGTCGGACCTTCAGCCAGTACACTAGTGGCATACCAGCCGTTTCTTTTGAAAAGAAACGGCGTTTCCATCCACCGCCAAAAAGAAGTGTGAAAACGGGAAGGAACTGGAAACGGAAACGTTTCCAACGTTTCATCCTACATAGCCGGCCCCCCCCCCCACGCACATTATTTACGCAATTAATTGGTACCTACCCCCCCCCCCGTGTTAGTGTCGCCTCCGTTTCTCCCTTGTCAGTGTCGCCTTTTGTCCTGAAGACGCGAGGCGACACTAACACGGGAATACGGGTTTCAATAGGGTTCCCCGGATTTCTATGAAAAATGTCTCCTCCTCACCTACGCAGCCTGAAGGAAAAAATTATCGACAACGATTGACTGAAGCTTGTGGCAGAAAGCAAGCATCCTGGTGCTCATGACTGCGAGAAAGTACTGAACCAGCAGGAAACAAGACGGGGCAAGAAACCCGTCTTGCGCCATCTATCACGCATGACCAAAGCACAAGCCTGCAGAGGTGGGCTTTGCAACATGCTGATCTACGAAAAGCAGAGTGCGGTTTCTGGTACCTGTAACAGTAGCAACAGCGGGCGCACACGCGTCCATGAAGAAGCTGAAAGCTTCCTCGCGTGATCGACAGGTGCTGATTTCACCTCGCCAATGTAAATCTGTGTCCTCAACAACGCCTCCATGCAAACTTAGAATATTGGTGGCCGTCTTTCGCCGACTGATTCCGAAGCCAGACAGTACTCTCTGGTTCTCGAAGAATGGGTGCAATGGAGGGAGGTACAACCGCATACTTGCCACGGACGAGTCGACAGTGTTTCCCCGGTCATAGTTTGCCAGAAGAAACAACTCGAGCCCCCGGTGCGGTGCAGAACAAGCGCAAGTACTCGAAGAAGCATCATGACAGGATAACTGACATGGGGTCTAAATTTTGAGCCAACAGAGAAGGACCAAAGCAACACCAAAAACGTGCGAGATCACACCCGCGTGCGGCCTTGTTTGTAGCGGGAGACAGAGTCAACGAACGCGCTTTCACATGCCAAGAAAGCGCGCGATGTCATGGGAGTGTGCTGTATGTAGACTTCTGCCCTTTCCACGACTACCATCCGACAACTACGGCGTTCTGGTCCTGGATGGCTGGTTTGCGGGTTTGCAGTTTTACGGTGAGCATCGGAAGAATGCACGAGGGAACGTAACTGTCTGTCTACCACGGTGCCAGTCACACCAATTTTCCTTACCCTTGGTCACACCCCGTGTTAGTGTCGCCTTCCCGTGTTAGTGTCGCCTTTTCGAAAAGGTGCCTTTAGGTAGGCGACACTAACACGGGGGGGGGGGGTAGGTATGTAAATGATGTGCGTGGGGTTTACAGCGTTGTGTTGCTGTGAACAGCGGCGCCGTTGACACAGGATGTTGTGCATGGGCCCAGCCACTGCGGTGGAGTCTAGAACCTTGCTAAAAGCTAGATCAGCAAGTGGATGGAGGTGGAGCTTAGACTATAGAAGAAGAAGAGTGCTAGTATTATGTTTCTCCAAAAGATCAAAAGTGGCCTCCCAGTTTGTGTGTGTGTTTGTGCCTTGCACAAAGTCGGGTTAGTCCTCATCCAGGCTTCGTGGCAGGCACGGCGGCTTGCCGTGCCTGCCACTACAACAAGCACCCGTACCATAAAGGAAGTGCAGCGGCGATGGTGGTGTGGTGGGTTGACCCCTCCACACACACACACACACACACAGTGCATCCATGCAAACCCGGGGACCCTCACCTTTTTGGCGCCCCACCAATGGAGCTCTCAGGCCTGCCTTTTGTTGAACGCTTACGCCCGCCACTAAACCCAGCTTTCCCTGTGTTTCGTGTGGGCTGCAGCACATTTACCTCCTTTGATCTATCGCAACTGGCAGTCTCCTCAAGCATTTCCTACAAAGCAGGTGCTTATACAAAAAAAAGGAACAGAGACACGAACGCATTCTCAGAAGATGCGGCGGTTCGACGACAGGGACGTGCTGCAAGCCCCTTCCGAGTAACGATTCGCGCACACACATCCCACGCTGCGTGCGACATCAGGAGACGCACTGACACCGTCAGTATCCCGAAGCAGCTTGCGCCATATTCTGGATCCCCCCGGTAATGGTGTTCCAATCGTTCCCGTCTCGGTGACACCTCGAACTCGCTAACAGAAACCCGACCGACGGACCATGACGAGGTCCTCAAGACGAACATGGTGAGCGCGCGCGGACGTCTGTCGTTGCAGATTCCACGTTGACGCTGTCATTGCGGCCACAGTGCGATGAGAATTGTCCCGCTACACTCTCGCCCTCCTTCCTAAAGCCTGGGTGCGAATGGTCTGTGCAACCCAACCCGCCGCCGCGAAGGGCTTCCCTTGCGGAAGGTGAGGGGACGAGACGCAAACCGCCGCCACGTCCCCCCACCAATCGGCGAAACCCCCACCGCGCGACCCGGGCTCGTTGCCTAGGGCTCGTTGCCCTTCTTGCCGGCGGGCGGCGGCGGCTTCTGCACGGTTGCGTTGCCGCCCCAAAACTTGGTGACGTCGGTCTTCGCGATGCCGACCCGCTCGAGCGCCTCGGGCTTCATCGTGCGGAAGGTGAGGGAGACACGGACGCCGTGGCTGTGGCGAGGGGGGATGCCGTGGGTCCAGTCGTGCCTGGCGTCTCCTTTGAGGAGGATCAAGGCGCGCGGCGGCATGTCGATGTTGATACCTGTCTGCGAAACGTGCGCCTCGACGTATTTCGGCACCGCGAGGTCGCTGTGCAGGGCGCTGACGTGGCAATCTTCGACCCGTTGCAAGACGAACTTGCACGACGCGCCCAGCGACAACGATGCGACGCACTCGCCAAAACAGCTTCGGTCGACGTGCGGGTGGATCCCTTTGCTATGCCTGTACTCGTTGACGATAAGCTGGTGCGGGCGGGACGGCGTGTAGGGGAACTTGTTCTGAATCACGAATCCCGTATTGCCAGCGTCGACCTCTTTGATTTGCATCATTCTGTCAATGATGGCGTCGAGTATGGGAGGCAGCTCCGCAGCACGGCTGACAACGCTCATTTCTTTGTAGTCAAACGCGTAGCCCCACTGCTGCGTCCTGCGGTCGAGAGACGTGTTCTCGTCCCAGTTCTGGCCGTTGAAGAAGTCGAGGAGGGCCTGCTCTTCGCTTTTCGAGATGAAATCCGGGATCAGGCAGAGCCCTTGGGGCGCGTCCTTCATCTCCGTCGACAACCCGAGCTCCTTCAACTTTGCACCGTACGCCTCTTCCTTACTCGTGTCTGGCTTGTGCTCGCTCCACACCCCGGAGCCTGTGGCGCTCTTCGTCGCCGCCGGCTCCTTCACTGTCTTCTTCGCACCGCCCCCTTGCAGCCGATTCTTCTTCTTTTTGTCATCTTTCTTTGCCGACATGGTTACTTTTTGTTGATGCCTTATTTGCGTGCGAGTTGGAATGAGTCAGCATAGCAACCATTTGATATCGGAATGTAGTTGCGAGATCCGGCAAAAAACCTTGTGCGCTAGCTTCGTTCAACCGTGGTTCACTGATCAGGGAGACGGCAGAGACCGTCTCACTGTGGAGACGGCTAGCCGCAGGCTTGATCGACAGGGCACTGCGCTATCTCCAACTCCGTAGTGCCTCTTTTTCTGACAAGCGCAGGTGAATACTAAAAAGCGGCGGATTGTGTTGAAATTGGCTGCATCGGGTTACTAACACGTGCAGAAAACCGTGGTTTGAAAAGTACGTGCGCTCGGCTAAGGCCGAGACTGGAGGCAGCAGTTAAAGTTCGGGGAACAGTAAAGTTCGGGCGAAGCTAAGTTCGGGCAATGCTGGTGAAGCTAAGTTCGAGTGATGCTAAGTTCGGGCGTTGCTAAGCGCTCAGGCTGCGCTGGTACTAAAAAACAGTTCGGGCACGAAGCGAAGTTCGGCCAGGGTGGTAAAGTCCGGGTGAAGCCAAGGTCGGTGCTCGTGCCCGGGGGGGGACACCCCCCCCGGACCCCCCCCGACCCACCGAGTGCGGGAAAAGTTTGGCGCTGGTACCCGGGTGGGCGCCCCCCGGCGAAGCAAAAGTTCGGGCGCAACTAAGTTCTGGTGAAGCTCAGTTCGGACGATAATAAGTTCGAGTGATGCTAAGTTCGGGCGGAGCTAAGTTCTGGTGAAGCAAAGTTCGGGCGCAGCTGAGTTCGGCGAAGCAGGAAACTTTATGCAATACAGCGGGCGGCAATTCGATGCACTTCCATAAGGGATAGGAGCGGGCCGGCTTGCGGGGAAGTGGATGGATTGCTTCCAGCTTGCACGCGATTGTGGGTTTGCGCCGAGATTAAACGACCACGAAACCGCGTCTGGCCCTCGAAGCGGAGGACATGAGATGGTTGCATGTGAACAGTAAGAGCCGGAGATGAGAAGCAAAACTCCAAAGCAAATTTAAGCAAAGTCGCCTTTGTTTACCAACTGTGTCCGCTTCTCCTGCCTCAGCCTGACATGCTTAAAACTTCGCATGCTAGCCACGATCTCTGCGCCAGCACGATGCTTGGCGCGCCGCGTAGTAGACAACCTTCGCGAACCAAAAGGGAAGCCTCCAAGACTCACAGGGATTAGTAAAGCACAAGCAAGCAAAAGGTAGCAAGGTCTACGTCTAGCAGAAAGATTTAACACCGGTCACCCCCCCTCTCCCCCTCCCAAGTATTGCACATCGCGCCTGCCGTGGCACGGGACACGCAACTTTTCTTCCCGACAACGAAGCTGCAAATTCGCGGCCTCCCTACCATCGGGCACGAACCCGAAGAGAGGGTCGTCGTCCCGAACACAGCGGTTTCGAGTCAAATAGCGACTAAACCGAGTTGGTTTGGCACGCGGATATGTGCTCCGCAATCACGTATCGGAGACTGCTTGGTCCTCTTCCTTTGAACAGCCTACCCCCCGGAAGGAAAGGAGGTCATTTCAATCTAAGTCTAGGAGAACCGGAAACAACTCCCATCTGGGCCATCACGCCCACAAGACGAGCGCGCACGTTCGTCGCGTTCCAGGTGTTCGACCCTGCTTTCTAGACTGTTCCGAGTATTAATGGGTCTCCTATTTCATTAAGGGAGTAACCAGCTTACCAGGAGCCGTTGTCCGTCCGGAAGCATATTGGGTGTCACTGTGGAGGTATTACTTCTTGGAGAGCCTTTTCAAAGGTATACGAGTCCGACACAAGACCCCACGGTACGAATGGCCTGGGAACGGGCCTAACACACGTTGCAGTCCCACCGTATCTAAAGCATCTCAACGCGTCTTCCCTTAGGCTAGGACGGGAAGGACACGTGCAGCGGACCTACCGAGACCGCGTGATCCGATTGGAGGGACTACATGATCCGCGCGGAGAGACCACGGAAAGCCGGTTGGAGAAACCGCATCAAAATCGAAGGAGCTCAATCGCTGGAATCCGCAAGAACCCGCACGAAGCAAGCTGGCTCAGTCGCCGAAATCCGGGAGAAGAAACCGTATGTTCGCGTAAACGACGGAGGCGTTGTTACGCGGGTACGCATCGAAGACGGAGAGGTTGCGGCAGGCGGAGTCCCGGAACTCCAAGTCTTGGAAGAGGAGCGTGTCGGCGAGGTAGACGGAGAAGCACCGCTCCTGCCAGCGGAAAACGACTGAAAACGAGTGCCACCGCCCGGCGGCCAACGGCGCGGCGAGGGTAGTGCACGGGACCCGGATTTCGCACGAGGAGAAGGTCAGGCACGCAGAGCGCAGGGAAGTCGAGTCGCGCAGCGTGACGTGCTCCGTCACAGACGCCGTCGACACGAAGACGTCAAAGAGGAGCTCAGTCGGCTTGATAGGCTCGGGAAACGTGTGGATGATCGGGCCAGGCGCGTCGAAGTACGTGCTTTCTTTCGCGCCTCCGTCGGGCTCCTTTTGGGGAACGAAAGTGTACTGCCCGTGCGCGTCGCTCACGTCGCCGATGGTGGCATCGAGGAGGGACAGCGAGACGGACATCCGGCGCGACGCCCGCCGGGAGTTGGCCGCGAGCCCCGCGTCGACGAGCCTTTTCTCGAGTTCCGAGTCTTCGGCCTGCTTGCGCAGGGCCGCGATCTCGTCGTCCCTCTTCCGGGCCTCCGCCTTCAGCTTCGAGAGCTCGGCTTTCCGGCGGGTGTCGTCGTCCGCGTGCGCGCGGCGCTGCTTCTGGAGCTGGGCGGTGTGTTCCTGCTCGTCCTTCAGCTTCCTGCGCAGGTACTGGTTCGCCTCGTCGAGTGTCCGCGATTGGTCCACGCACTGCAGCAACTTCGCAGCCTGCAAGTTTTTGTGCTTCAGCCACATGCAATGTGTGAGGAAACTGAATCGCCCAAGCAGGACTTTCTGATCAAGATCGTTTGAAAATTTGCCACCTGAAACCACGTCCAGGATCAGGGCTCAGGGTAGTGCGGTCAACGAAAACTCTAGTTTCCCTTTCTACTTTCTCCTACTCTCGCGGTGTACGATTTTCCTACGATCCAGGAATGGCGGTACTGATTCGTGTCTTTCAACCTGCTCAGGTACTAACACCTGGTTCGACTGCGGGATAATAAAACCTCGGGGATGCTGCGTGTTTTTACGAGTTATAGTTCGCTTCAGAATCCGGGGTTTTAGAGTACTCCGGGTGACCTTCGGTCGAATGGGTTCTTTTAAAGCCCATACGTACTGGGTGGGTTTGGGGGGGCATGCATTTTTAGTACTAAACTCAATCTTGCGGGTCGCCTTCATTGTACTGTGCGCGGCTGAAAAGACGTAGGCAGCGTGTTTTGGTGGTTGATCAGAATTCCTTTCCCTGAAAATGACACAGGGTAAATGCAAGTGAGAAACCGATCAACCGGCACGCACAAACAAATCAAGGAGAGATAAAGGACGGGGAGAAACCTGCTTATCCCGAGCAGCGACGGCGGCGTCCGCCTCGGCCTGCAGGCGCAGCAGGTTGGCGGCGAGGGCCTCGTTTTTTGAGGTGAGCTGCTCCAGTGCGGCGCGGCGCTGCTCGTCTCTCGCCTGGTTCTCGAGCTTGCCGTTGAGCTCGGCCCGCTCAAGCCGGTCGACCCGCCGCTTGAGGACGACGACCTCCATCGCCGCGTCCGACGCCTTTTTGCGGGCGTCCGCCAGCTCCCTCTCCATCGCCGCCCGCTTCGCCTCCGCGGCGCCGCAGTGGTCGCAGCCGACCTGGAAGCCGGGGCTCGGCGACGTGTCGCGGCCCGCCGGCGAGGAAAGAGACGCGTTCGACAGCTTTTCGCGGACGCGGCCGCCCCAGTTCTTCCGACCCGGGCTTGCGAGCGGGCTGGCGGCGAGGCCGGCGATGAAGCTCTTGTCCTGGGGGGAACCAGTGCGCGACTCGCTTGGCGTCAGGCTCCGCATGCCGATGGCACCCTTCATCGTCCCGAAGAGCCGCCCGACGCCGCGCGCCCGGATCTGCTCGAACACGGACGACGTGTCCGCCTCACGGCCGCCCATCACGTAGTCCGTCACCGTGATGTCCGGCCGCTCCTGCTGCAGCACGTCGAGGATCAACTCGGTGAAGTCGTCCTTCGCGATGTACTTGCTTTTGTCCAGGTCCGCAATCGAGAAGTACCTGCGGGGGAAAAAGGGTGGGCACGCGTTCGCGAGCTTCGGGAGCCGGGGAGAGTTCGCGATTCATTCCTTCGCGGTCTCGTGGGGCGCTAAACCTTACTTGGCAACTGCGATCAAAGGTAGGCAGCGCACTGCCCAGGAACTATTGCGGGTTCCAGAGGAGCAGGAAATACTCGACGTAGCTGCTTCGACTCCGAATGGAAGGGGGGAAATACAGAGGTAAGGGGCAAATACAATACAAACACAATCTGATTTGTTCTTCGCTTACACCACCGTGTGTTGTTTTCTCACTCAGGACTTTTGACCTGTTGTGTTTGTGTGATTTGTCGTGTCGGGGTAGACCCGCATGACCTCACGTCCGTTCAACGTGGTTCGGTAGTTACAGCACTTTGGATCCCTTCTGTTCTTTGTCGGGCAGCATCGTCGAGCATTTCCTTTCAACCTGGCGCTTATGTAAAAGTTTTGAGTCTCGTTTTGTGCTCACACCGAAACACCCCCATTTCATAATCACTGCCCAAAGCTGGCCAACAAGCCGGCCAACCAAAAGTACTGTCCATAAACAGAAAAAACCGGGAAGCAATGTCGCCATGGGGGACCAGGGTCCTGTTCTTTTCTTTGCATGTTTCAACTCGGTTCTGTGCGCCAGGGAGCTTAGTCCGGTCTCGGGGTTCGCTCGTTAACGACGCAACGATCAGGAGCTTGAGCCCCCTGTTTTTGGGCCAAAAGGTGCCAGCACTGATGGCCCGGGGTTTGTTGAGTTCTTTGTCGTATCAAAAGCACACCGATCGCAGTCAGCTGGCGCAATCTTCTTCGGGAGGGACTCGAGATACCGCTTGAGGTCCACGCGGGGTATGCGGCCGTCTTTGTTCGCCCTGAATCGGAAGATCTCATGGAGGAGGGAAACGTTGAGGAGCTTCTGCATCTCTTCCGGCGTCCCAGCGCCGAAGCTTTGTCTTACAGCTTCCGTAGCCTGAGCGAACTCCGACATGCCGAACAGTTCCGTCCCATCAGCATTTCTGCTCGGGAGCACCTCCAGCAGCTTCGATATCACGGCGCTGCTGTTGCCATTGTCCACGCTGCTCAGGACCTCCACCATGGCGTCCCACGTGACACCATTTCCTTCCTTGTCCAGCAGCTGGTACACTTCGCGGTAGCATTCTTGAGGAGGCCTGCCTGCGGTTGCCATCCGGTTGGCACCCCCTCAGCACCGCCTCCCCTTGCCCGCCTCCCCTTCACCCTCCACCTGATTATTTTGCAATCCTCCGCAAAAGCCAAAGAAAATACTACACGTCGAAGCAAGACTGATGGCGCGGCCGGGTACCGTCCTCTGCTCTGCGACCTTAAACCGTCGGTACGGACTTGATTAATTCATTGTTCATAGCGCAAGTCAAAGGCAGCTTTTGCTTTCCTTCTGACCAGGCGAGGCGTTTTTCAGAGCGTAGGTTCGCCTAGGGCTCCGGGGTTTTAAAGTCTCCGGGGTAACTATTGTCAAAAAAAGGTTCCGTTACGGTATCCTAGTACGCGTATCTTTTCCCGCAGATCCACCGAACGCGCTGCTGAAGGTGAAGAGAGCGGGGGAAAAAATAACTACGCGTTTCTTTGCTGCGTTCCGTACGATCGTTCAAAGAAGGGTACACAGTACAACAATGGGGCATTATTGAGTCGTGTATAGCAACTGAGATGCCGGAGGGTTTCGCATGACCAGGGAGTCTTCTGCACAACACGGCTAACACGCATGTGAATGCAGTCCTGCTGATGCGTGCAGTCTGTCCGCCATCTTCCCAAGCTTGCTGCTTGACTCCAGCTGCAACCGAGGCCGGCACCGAATGCTCGCCGGTTGGGGTTGCCGACAATAACCAGGTCGAACTGAGAAATAAAACCGCCGCGAAACTGGCGTTTGACCACAGGATGCGGCCGAAGGCGGCACACCGCACCGCACCGCACCCCTTTCCGACAGCGCCTGCGCAGAACTAGAAAAAAAATCTCCCCCACAAAGACGTCGCCATTCGGACACCGAGGGACTTACGCCGGCTTTCGCACAGAACCGACATGCCGGTCTGAACAAGTCTCTTACAAGTCTTCTTCTCCCCTCGCTGGCTGGACAGGGATGTCGTGCAGTACTGTTTCGATGTCAATACCGGCGGGCGGCGGCTGACACGTGAAGGCTGTCGTCAAAGCGTACCGCGTGCCGTCGGTCACTCGCTCGACGAAGTGGGGATTCTCCGTCCCCGAGGTGAACGCCGCAATTTTCCCTTTCTTGGGGCGCACCTCCTTTCCGTTGATCATCTGTGTGAGAGGTGTATTCATTGCTACCCGCGTGCCGCTCACAAGGACAGGAGCTCGGGCAGAACCGTACAAGAGACAGTTTTGTTAGCTTGGCGGAGTAGGAGCCTCGCCCTTCCTTGTTGGCGCACACCTTGTTGGTTTCGTCAACTCTATTCAGCTTCCAGCCCTGGACTTGCAATCTTTGATTTCTAATTTGGGAATTGGGTGTGCCAAAAACGCACGGGTCAAAAATGACTTCTGCTCGTTGCGGCGTGGGCATCGCTTGCGCGCCGCAGTGGCCTACTGCTCTCGTTCTTGATTAGGCATTGCGGACGTCGCAGAGATCTGTGGTTCAGACGCATACCAGTGAGCCTCCCTCGAAGTCGACGCCCTGCGAGTTGAGATACGTCAGCGTCGTGAAAACAAAGGTGCCGTACTGCTCGGTGTCGATGTGCTGGTGCCAGTACTCGTCGTTCTCGGTCACCCCCGGACCAGCGGACAGCTTCGAGAAGAAGGCGGGCAGGGCGAGGTACAACTTCTTACCCTGCAGCTCACTGCCGAACTCCTCGATCACGAAGTCGCGCAGTCTGCGAACGTGGGATCGGTAGGCTTCGACTTCTTCCACCGTCAATAGGTCGTCGACGATCCCGGCTGTCAGCCGCTCCTTAGCCATGAGGTTGTACCGGACGAACTGGTCCTCGAAGCTGACGATGCCCTGCGCCAGGTCCACAATGCCGGCGGGGCCGGTTACCTTCCCCATGGCGAGCCCCTTCTTCGCGATCTTCAGCAGCACGTCCGCTGCCGCGTCGGGCACGAAATCGTCGACCGACACGCTGCCGCACCGGCTGGGCAAGCAGCCGGCCTGCTCCTTGTACATCGCCTCGTTTTCGCAGCTTACGTCGAGCCGGTCACCGGAGGCCGACACCGCCAGCCAAGTGAGAATGATAGCGTGCATTTTCCGAAACCACCACCAAACCCCCTGGCCTGTGTTGAGAGCCCTTGCATTCATTCAGTGCCTCCTCGCACGTGCTTCTTTCCCCTTTGCCGCGCCACCGGCAAAGGCTGGCAGGTAGTTCCTTGTTCGCCCCGTTCTCGCAGCGTGGCGACTGGCTGCATGCATTTTTGAACCCCTGCTAATAGACTGTGATGGCAGCGGCAGGCAATTCGATGCAGTTCCGAGAAATAGGGGTGGACGGGCTTTTTGAGGGCCACGACCCCAGTCTGTCGCCCTTCCTGCGCCGGCCGGCTTTCTCGTTGTCCATCCTCACCTCGTTCTCGTAACCAGCGTCGAGCCGTCGGGGTCCTCAAAAACGAAGCGAGCCAAAGGTAGTTTGAGAACTATCGGGCCAGCTGGGCCGGGCGGGGGGAAGACTTAGTTGGGGGGGGGGTATCATCGCAGAAGGACCCGACAGAGAAATGGCGAGTCAAGCCTGTGCGAGGGGCTAGAATTGCATTGCGCATTGAGTGCAAGGGAGGGGGGGAAGAGTCCGGCCCTCACATGGAGCAGGCTTCCCGCCCATGCCGTAGCGACGTTTGTCGGAACTCCCTGTTGGGGAGTTCGGCCGCACACCAAGGGTACGACAAGGCCATCTAAACCACATCGTGGACACGACCTGTCACGTGCCAGACACTTGAGGCTGCCAAGACGCAAGGATACAAAGCGCAGCACAGGAAGGAAAAAACGCCTCCGTTCCCCGGTGTAAGCCGATCCCAGCTTTTGAGCTCCTCCTTCCTTTTGATCCTGTCCGGCCAAGCCATCACGCCTCTGCAGGCAGCCGACGCTGGGTCTTCTGTGTGTTTGGAAGCAATACAAATTTGTGCTCTTCCCCAGTGTGGAAAACAGGATCTGGGCCAAGCTTCGCCACGTTTTTTAAATTTCCCGGTCAGAATCTCCTGAGAAAACTGTGGAACAAACATTTACTAGCGGATTTTTGGTCATTCCAGCAATTCTCTTGTCGCTGACTTTCCCTGAAGACCACCTTCAGGAGCCGTTGGGTTGCTACAGTGAGAATACTTACCCTGTAAGGGTAGGCATAGGGTCTGCGGGAGCTCGTGCTTTGGGGGAGAGGGTCCGGGCTCCGCCCGGCGCACGTACGGTGCAAGGAATCCTGGCCTGGCAGGCCATTTGCAGTTTCCGGCGAACAGTTTTGCAGAAGTCGTATGCCTGCACCGACTCCTCGCTGGAACACAGGCACAGGCGCGGATACTCACAGCTCATGCATGTCCACGTTTTTTTCTCTCGTCATCCGAAAGCCTCGCAGCGGAAAGCGGTGCCTCGTTGATGGCGCTTTTCGCTCTCCTCGGCAGTTAACGAGTATGGACGAAGCAGAGTCCGAGTAGAAACTGCTGATATGACACGGCAGCGAGCTTCGCATTTTCTCCAACTCAGCATGTTAGTAGCGCATGCACTGGCGATGTCTTCGCTGTCTCCAGTAGTAAATTTGTTGCATTAGCGTGATTGTCAGGCCTTCGACTACCCTGAGCAACGCACTATTCGCTGTCTCCAGTAGTTGTAATTTTGTTGCATTAGTCTCCAGTATTCCTTATGAAAATCCAGCATACCAGAAAGTTTTCGATCCTGTCCACAAAATCATTTGCGGCGTTGCGCTCGGATTGCGCAACGTCTTCTTCGCTCTGTGTGGTTGATCGCGATTGCACGGAATATACACGACGCGCAAAAGCAAACCCTGGCGGAGGAAAGAACGCACCGGAGTAGATACCACCACTACTTGCGTTGAAACTAATTTTATGACTTTCTTCTCCGTCTTGGGGCCATTTAGGCTTCGGTTACCTTGGAGTAAATAAATGCAGTTACAGGGAGAGTTCGTACCGACGTTGCGGCTGGTGAGGGGCAACATGCGATGGAAGCGAGGAGAGGACAAGAAACCCAAGTGCAAGATAGGTCAGTCCTTGCTGAATGCCTTGTGGGCTAGCGGGGGCCAAAGCACACGCATTCCTGAGTGCAGCACACACCTTGTCTGGAGTTGGCGGCAGCCGCGTCTGGAGCAGCGACTCGGCTGGAAGGCTGTACAGCCACCGAGTCTTCCAGAGAGCTACAAAGGCCATCAAGGCGCGCTCGACGCCGCCCGCGATTTCCTCGTCCGAAAACTCGTGGGCCGGCAGGTGCGGACCCGAGAACTCGTGATTCGGGTCGTAGCCCCAGCTGCAGACCTCGGGGTAAAAGTGGAGATGCCGCAGCGGGATGTCGAGCGCAAGATGCAGAACGAGCAGCGTGCAGCACGCCTGCTCCGGGCGAGCTCCGTCCAAGTCGGTGAACCTTTGCCGGTGGACCAACAACACGTCGCACGTGTCGTGGGCGTATCGGAGGACCCGCGAAGGGGCTGCGGCGAAGGTGAAGCCGCAGTCTCGGAGCACGGCGGCGGCAGCATTCATCGCCTCGCTGCGGGAGACCGCGGCCTGCAGGGTCCCGTCCGCCCGGGTTCCGTGCAGTTTGTACGACATCCGGTGGCGCGCTTGGTTGCTGAGGTAGGCGGAAACGAAGCCCGTGTGGCGGTCGACGCGCGCCAACTCGCAGCCCTGCACCACGTGATTCACCATCGCAAACGGCGACCTCCACCGCATGCGCGGCTGCCGCACGACGTCGCCGCAGAGCTCGTGGAAGGTGTGGTAGCACCAATCCAGCGCGTCCAGGCACGCGCTTTGAAGCGACAAGTCGCGGCACTCCGCCGCCCGCGCGGGAAGAAGCCCGGCGCCGTGGTACTGCAGGTACACGGGGCAGAACAGCACCGTCTCCGAGAAGTGCAGCAACCGGTCGTCGAGGCTCGCCGGCGCCGCCCGCCTGCCGTCCGGCGCCGGCGGCAGTGGGTCCAGCGAGCGCGAGGCCTCTAGAATCAGAGGGCAGATCACCGCAAGCTTCGCGTAGGGGACCCTGCATAGCAGGCGCACGACCGAGCACCGCAGGGCGTCGTCCGTGTTCAAGACGTCGGCAAGCCGCAGGAGGGCGACAAGGTAAGCGAGCGACTTCCAAGCGTCCCACCGCCCGAACTGCAGGACACCGGCTTGTTTCTCGAGGAAGTCGTCCACCGCCGCCGCCGCAGCCGGCGCCGTTGCGGGCGCTGCGTCGTTGGGCGGATCAGCCGCCCGCGCGACTTCTTCGAAGAAGTACGAGAAGACAGAGCCGAGGTCGACGTCGCCGGGGGTCCCGCGGCGGTGCAGCAACCCGCCCTGCACCGCAGCTTCGCACGGCGAGCGGCGCTGGGCTGGCGCCGTGGGGTGCGGCTGCTTGCGGAGGAAGCGCTCCGCGCCGAAGAAGAAGACGTCGTCCCGCGAGAACGACAGGGTCCGCTCGAGCCACCCGGCGGCGGCGGCGGCGGCGGTGTCGTCGCCATCTCGAGACAGGGCAGACCGGGCGGTTGCCAGCACAGAGCTGGCATGGGAGAAACGAGCTGTAAACGTGTTTGGTGCTGTCGCGGCCGCATCTGCATCTGAGGCTGCGACATCAGCTTCTGCTTGTGGTGCTGGTAGTTCTTCTTCACACTCGGAGACGTAATTGCTGGTGGCTTCGATGTGTTGGAGTTCGCGGGCGACGCAGTCGGCGAACTTTCGGTTGCCGCCGAGCTCGTGGTCGGGGTCCGCAAAGTACGCTTCGGCCGCCTTCCGGGCCAGCCCGATCGAGATGCCGGGCGGCAAGAACCGATACGAGGCCCTGCACTCCTTCTTGTTCTTCTGCCTGCGCGACCCCCACTCACGCCGCTTCGAGCCTTTCAGTACAAAGCTCTGCGACTGCTGCAGCTGCTGCTGCTGCCAGGTGATCGACACGCCGTCAGCGAAGCAATCGGAGTCGTCTTCCCGGAACATCGTTGGCAAGGACACGCAGCTGTCGTCTCTGAGCAAGCCTTCCTCCGTTCCAAGGCTGTCCCTTGCGGAGGGGAGGGACGGGTCTTCCGCTTTGTCGGCGTCGCACTTTCCCTGCCAAAGGGTCTCCTGGACTTCCGCCTTCTGCATCACACTCCGGTGCCAGACCGTGGGCGTGTCGTAGCAGGCGGCAAGGATCAAGACGGGGTCCTGGCGCCGAACGCCGGCTGCAAAGAAGACCAGCCCTCCGTTCTCCGCGAGGCAGCGCACCGCGCCTGTCAGCGCGAACCGTCCCGCGGGCTGGCTCAACGCGTACACCAACCGGCACTCACAGCGGAAGTCGGCGACGCCGTCCATCGGGACGGCTTGCCCGACTTCAAGCGTCACGCGGGGCAATCGAAGAAGCTGGGCGGCTGGGGTCACGGGCCTGGGCTGCGTTTCCTGCAATGGATCCGCGGCTTCGCCGTTTTCCGGCGCGGCGCAGCAGGCGGCCTGCGTGACGCTCGAGGGAACCGTAGCGAAGAAGATGGTGGCCACGTTGTGCCGCATCAGAGGCCGCTCTCTGAACACCTGCAGCAGCTCGGACGGCGTGCACCGGTCGCAGGCGGAGGGTGCGAACCCGTGCAGCGCGAGCAGCTCGAGCGTGGTCAGGTTGACCTTGGACCCCGACTGCAGCTGCTCGTACCGCTTCCGCGAAGCGTCTAGCGCGGCGGCTTCCAGCAGCTGCCGGGCCGTCCTGCCGGGCGCCGCCGGCTCGCGGACTGCGGCGCCGTACATCTCGGCGGCGACGATGCAGAGAGACCAGGAGTCGAACGAAAACGACGGCGAGCTGAGCTCGCACTCCGGCTTGTACCACGGCGAGAACGCGGCGGTCGCCGTCTCGTCCGTCGGGACCGCGATTCCCAGGTCGCACAGGACCACGCGCCCCGGCAGCTCGCCGCTCACCAGCAAATTCTCCGGTTTCACATCTTTATGGCAATAGCCCTTCTTGTTCATGGCTTCCAGGCCTGCGTGTGTGTGAGTGTGAGTGTTGTGGGTGTGAGTGTGCGTTGGTGTGGGAAGACCTCTTGTCATCCTTGTGGCTGTTAACTGCAGCGACGCTTTCTGCATTGTTGGCACGAATCACGTGTCGTCCAGCGTCGATCCCGTGGTGCGATGTCGTGGTCGCTGCAGAGAGAGCAAAAGTAGGACGCCCGAGACGTTCGATCCATTCGTGAAAAAAAAAAAACGCGGCGACAGACACTCTCACACCCTCAAAAACACAGGGGGGGCCGGCAAGGCAACGAAAGCCCCAGAACCGAAGTGACGGAGCGAATACCTTTCAGGATGTCCAGTGCGTACGCTCGTATCACGTTCTCGCTCAACGCGGATCTGGCTCTGGTGGCAGCGTCGATGACCTGGCGGAGCGACGTGCGAAGGAGGCGTGTCGCCAGGTGGGCGCCAGTGGCCGTTTCATGGTAGAACGCGCAGTCCACAATATCAGGGCACGCCCGCAGCTCGCGGAGCATCCCAGCCTCTTTGACGAGGCACCGGACCAGCCGGTCAGCGGCGCGATCTGCTGTCTTGACGGCTACCAGCGTAGTGGAGCCGTCCACCTGCAGGATCCCGATGCAAACCCTGTAGTTCGCATTGTCTTGGTACAACAGCTCCCTGTACAGCCGGCACGTCCCAGTCGCGCCGCCAGCGCACGCCACATTCGTCAGGTCTTCGGCTTCCAGCTCGCAGCAGCTGCGAATCAAGTTGCGCGGGAACGCCTTCCGCTCGCTCTGCGGCTTCAGCCCCGCGCACGTCCAGTAGTTCAAGACAACGCCGCAGTCCTCCCACGGGCCGAAAACGATCCCGCAATACGTCGAGTCGTCGTCAGCCGAAACCACTTGGACCGCCGTGGCCGGGTCGCCGGGAGGCATATTTCCACCCCCGGAGCTGGTGCTTTTACCCTACCATTTCCTGCGAGCGAAAAGGGACTGACCGTACGTCGTGTGCCAATCCAATTCGAGCCGCAGCTCTCGATGAAAAGTTGGGCGCTTGCGCCTAGCACTACCCAGATTTACCTGGGTTTCGTGCGGTAGGGTTTTCGACTCCGCGATCGTGAGCAGGCCAACCTCAAGAGGTCTAGTCAACTATTTCCTGCAGTATTTGGACCATAGTCTTTATCGATGGAGGTTTGCGCTCTCTCTCCACGTAGAATTTCTCTGCGCGTGTACACTGAGCCGGTAAATTGGCATTCAGTACGTATGGTGTGGTCGCTCGAACTCACATTTTAGAACAGATTGCAACGCCTCATAAAAGGCGTCGAGCAGAAAGAGTCACCCGCAACCATTCGTAAGGCTGCACATGCTTGCCAGAGAAAGGAGACGAGCAACGAGCTCCCGACACGGCGCTGAACTTGCCAATCTGCAAGCGGATGACTTGCGCCACTAGGCATTCCGCATTTCGAAGAAGAATCTTGCAGTCATCGATCTTCAAGAACATCCCGTCCTCTTCACGCTAGATAGAGTCGAAAGGATCTCAAAGTGGGCTCCGTCCGCACGTATCTCGCGACACTTGATTCCATCGCTCGTCCAATTCGACTTCCTGTTGTTCAAAACGGAGGGGGAAAAGACGAAGAGAGGCTCTGAGAGGCGTTGTGTTGTAAATACTAACGCTCCTTTGTAACGGGCGCTGTTTGGGCTGAGAAATAGTAGCACCTTTAGAGATGGAACGACGCTCGCACGGCGCCTCCAACACGAGATCGGCGAAAGCGAAACACGAAAAGCAACGTAATCGGCAGCATCGGCAGCAAACTAAGCAAGTCAGGAAGAAGTCACATGTAGGTTTACCGAAGCAACATCGGAGTTGGGAGGCGCATGAAGCATCCCTGCACGTATTCCAAGCTGCCGACAGAAAAACCGGGCCTGAAGAGGTCGATACGATCTACAAACAAACGTCTAGTAACCGTGTAAATGGCACTTTTGCATTTTTCTACTAAAATTACTACCTGTGAGCGAGCATCGTCCAATCGATACCCGCTGCTCTTTTCATGTCAAAAACTGCGATCTCACGACAACAGCATTTTTCGCTTTCGTCGCCTTTGATTGGAGGGCCCAGTGAGATGGCCGCGTCCCTTCCAGAGTGAGCACTTGCGCGCTACCCGCGAAGGGAACATCAATGTACCTCAACGGCGCACACGCATGAAGCACCACCCAGCGAAGACTAGCTGTGCTTAAAGCAACACCATGGTGGCCTACGGCCGCGATGGTCTAATGTACAACACACAAACGGCAGCGCGGAGACTGCGTGAGGACGACACGCTTACTGCTGCACAAGACATCACACGAGCATCATCTTCGAAGCAATGACCGGCAACCGTAAAAATAGGTCCACAACACATGCATGTACATGACACTCTTCAGCACACGCGTGTTCGCTTGTGCAGCCAAATAATGTAATCAGTGCTCTGGCACTTGGGGAGCACACGCGTGTTCACGGTGGAGCCTGTGCAGGCACAACTTGCACGACAGAGACGCGCGTGCCACGTCCCTCGCGTCTCTGGCACAAGGGGCGGCAATCAAAACTGCATGACGCGCCCCCTCCTGACGTGTATGCTACCCGGCCGCGGCAGCGTAGATACAGGTGCAGGACACACTCTTACAAATAAAGGGGAAAGCCCCTGATACTGTTGTTTGTGGAGCGAGGGACGTTGATTTGATTGGTTCCCCGAGCATCCGGCAGCACTTGTAATTTTCCGCCTTTTTCCTGCTCGGAGCAACAAGTTCATTTTGTGATCGCAACTGTGTAGCTATCTGTTAGAATGCAGCCCCTGTTATCAGACTTGTATCCCACTACGTGAACTCTTTCCAAATTTGTTTGCACGCCTGAGGGCGTTTGAGCCACCGGAGGCAGCGGATGTTCAGCTCTTCTGAGTTTCGCATCCGGGGATTTCATTGCTTTCAGTTCATCAACCCTAATTGGTCCTTTTTGCGACGGGGTTCTGGAATCGGTTGTACGGTAGAAGCGGGGGAGGAAGATGCTTTTGTTTGGCCATTGTTGGTCGAAGAAAAGCTGCGATCCAACATCCATTTAGCATATACAAACATTTGGGCAACCATGCAAGAATGGAAGTAAAAAGAAACACTCGGAGGGGCCGCCCGGTAGATATTTCGAAAGAAGCTGTGGAATAAGAGGCAGTGCGACTCCCGTGCTGGGGGGTTTGTAGAGTAAAAATCTTTTTTGCTGCTTGGCACTGAGCCCAGATGTACCTGTGGGCTGCAGCACAACCTTCTTGGCGGCTTCCCCGAGTATTTCTTACAAAGCAGGCGCTTACTTCAAAAAAAGGAGAAACAAGGATGCAAGGCTTCGCTCTCGGAAAGGGATGACATTGTGGTGAGTTGGGATATCCGTCCCTTCTCGCCCCCGAGGGTTGTGGGTGTTCCGGCGCACGGCGCTGCTTACCCATTATGCTTAACCATTAGACACACGCGGCCAGCAGCCGTGCTCGTGATATCCGTGACTCTCGGGCGGCCACAACCACGTGGGTTTGTCGTGCATGCAGCTCTCTGGAAGAGCACACAGTTCGTGGCTTCTCGGTAGAGGTAAGAAGACTGCGGTGCAAGGCTTCTGCAAATTTCGGGGAAGGGTCTCATCGCGCACTGCTGTTTTCCGGCATGTTCAGTCGAGACTGCCGTCAGAGTACAGCACACGTTTGCAATCCCAGCCAGTTCCCAAAAAAAAGAATAAACTAATTTTAACCTGTAGTCACTAAGTCAGGGAAGGGAGAAGATGGTAATCGCTGCTGCACCTCACAAGCCTTTTGTATTTTGCTAGACGTCTTGCGCATCGCGTGCGCACGCAACCGAGTGGTTCTCGTTTGAAGAAAACCCCCCTGTGGTCATAGTTGGCGAAATCCTGATGAACCCCGCGTTGCTAGCCGAACAGCAGAGAAGGTGACAGTCAGGTATCGCACTCTTGTCTGACAAGCCTCGAGGCGGTACCACCCCAGCGACACGCAAAAGCAGGACAGCGTGGACTGCCGAGTCATCTAACTTCTTTTATTATCTCTCTTGTTCTGGACCCCGTCCGTGCATACTCCCTCGAGCAATCTTCTCGAGAACTTTGGAACTGGCTTCATACTAGCACCCGCCCCCGAACACGCTTCGCCCTTTCCGGAGCTTGGGTCCAACCGGTTTTACGGCTTCATGCAAGAAATCTACTTGACCCTGGCTACTCCCTGCGACCTCGCCTCGTCTGAGTGTTATGCAGCACATCTCTACATGAACCTGGCATCCAGGATCGGAGTAGGAAGCCCGTTCGAGGCCGTATGCGGAAGAATCTACCTTGGGAGTTGGCAAACTCGAGCACGGGTTTTCTGCGCAAACGCAGGGGACGGTTTCTATCCTCGCGTTTCCGAAGGCTAGAGCCTTGTGGATAAGCGAAACGGCGGCTGATCAGCATCAATCGAACAACGATGCTGTCTAGTTCTTCTCCCGAGCAGGCAGTGAAGCCTCTCTTGGAGGAGGCTGCGGTACAAGCCCTTTGGTTGGCATACACATGTGTAGCCGGTATCCGTTGTTTCGGAAAAGGTTCCCCCCACCACTGGAAAATCAAACACGGGCAGCAACAGCAAAAGAGGGTGCTGCCGACAGGTTCGCAGCTCCTCCATGGAACCTCCACTACAAGCCATAGACGTCAGGTGGACCTTGTTCCGATATGGTGTTGTTTGTAGGAAAACCAAAGCCAAGAAGCCGTAAAGAGGAGACGAAGTTCGCAACGGGCGGACGGACACCTACACGGTAGCGCAAGGACCAAGCCCAAAGGGACGCTACGCATCCATTTTCGACCACCCTGCTGCCAAAGGAACGTTGTCGACGTACACGACCCTGGACGGCTTGTTTACTGCACACACACACTCTCGCTCACACACGCAACCGCGCGAAGTCTTGGTCGGTACACGGATCATTCCGCAGCCGCTTGTTTGTTCATTTTTGTCGGATACACCCAGCCGCGATCGGCTCGCTTGAAGCGGCACGATCGACCAGCGCCCTAGGTTGGTTGTACCCTACGAATCTACTGACGGAGAGAGCGGCTCCGGTGTGAGCGGAGGCGAGCTGAAGCAGGGTAGTGCGGGTTTGGCTCCGACAAGTCGGATGACAAGTTGGCACGAAAGCGCGGCACTGCTGCAGTAGTAGACGTGGGAGACCCGGTGGATTTAGATGGACCCGCCGTGGAGATTGGGGGCAGACGTACTGGTGAGCGCCGCGGGCCCCCGCGTCGTGGCGCGGTGGAAGATGGAGACCGGGGGCGTGACGCCCATGGGCGACGCGAGCTTCGACGCGGGCCTCGTCTTGCGGATCTTCGAGACGTTCTTCCTGCCCGGCCGCTGCTGCTGCTGCCTCGGGCTCCTGCTGTTGTTCGTCGAGCTGCTGCCGACGGACAGCGCGTCGTCGAAGTCGGTCGCGGGAATCGCGCGGCCCGGCGAAGGAACCGGCGAAGCGTCAACCGGCGTCCGGATGTCGGAAGACGTCGACCGGGTCTCAACGACGCTGATGTCGGCTATCGACGGCAGACCGCCAGGTCCACGTAGGATCTCACCCGCTTTGAGCGCCTTCGGGCTCGTCGCGGAGCTCGAGCAGCTGGAGGAGTCGTTGGTCGTTCCCTCTTTGCTGGGCGGCGGCAGGGGCGTCACTGCAATCCCGCACCTGCCCTCCGAGTCCGGGAACCGGTTCCCAAGCGGCCGCTCCGACGCGTACGGCGATATCTCCGCGAGGCAGCGGGGCGTTTTCGCGGCGGCCCAGTCCTTGAACCCGCGGACCGGCAGGCAGTGCAGCGCCTTGTAGTTCTGCGCCGCGTCGCCGCCGCCTTGCACGTACCACGTGTCGCCGACGAAGCAGGCGGCCGCGCCCTCCGCCGCGGGCGGGGCGTTCGGCGCGTTTCTTTTCGCGAGGAGGGCGTCGGTGGACCCCTGCACGCAGCGCGTGGAGTGGATGGAGGAGATGCCCTTCTTCACCGGCGGCCCGCTGATGTCCCACCAGATCCGCCCTTCGCAGTCGAAGACGACGAGGTCCTGGACGACTTCGCCGCGGATGACGCCGCCGTACACGAACATGTAATTCTCCCAGACCCCACACGCGTGCTTCGACCTGCACGGGGGGCTCCCGGTGAACGCCTTCACCCTGCTCCACTCCATGTCGCGGAAGTCGAAAACCACGAATTCGACGGCCCCGCCGCTCTCCCCGACGCCACCGTACACCCACATCATGTGGTCGTGCACGACCGCCGAGTGGTCCCGCCGCGGCTGTATCATCGACGTGTTGTCGGCGCAGCTGACGGGGGCCCACTCCTGCTCCTCGAGGTCGCAGGCGTAGAACTGGTTCGTGACGTACCCTCGCATCGTGCCCGCTTCGCCGCCGAAGAGCCACGCGATGTCGTCGTACACCACCACGGTGTGCCCAGCGGTGGGCGGCGGCTTGCTCCCCGTGCACGACAGCAGCTTCCACGTCCCCGTGGAAAAATTCAGGCGGTACAAGGAGTCGCAGTGCCGGCTGCGAGGGGGGTGTTTTTCGATGGCGAAAAAAAACAAAGTTGAAGTGCTAAAAAAGCAAATCTTAAAGGAACCTTTACGACAATGGTCACCCGGAGAAAATAAAAACCCGGATCTCTAATTGAACTTGCACTCTAAATCAGTGGTGGACCTGGGCTAACTTCGGGCCGCCCACGTAAAGCCGTTGAGCAGCGGCTGCCGGCTTATCCCGTGACACCTTTCATGCGTAGTTGGATTTTGTGGATCAACTACTGTGTGAAAAGAGTAGTGTTCAGAAGGTGCGTGGGTTTGTTTTATTCTTTACCCGTGCGTTAGAGCGATGGAGAAGGTCGGCAACGCATTCATTGGTCTGGCCGGGGGTGGTAGTTTAAGGCAGAAGAGTCCGACAAAAGAAAAAAGGCCGCTCCGGGTCCAGGAACGTGACGGTCACCACAGCTTGCAAAGCTTGAGTCGGAGGCAGTACAGTGCTACAACCCCCTGTGGCTGACCGTCTCGACAAGCTTGTGTTCAGCGCAAGCGCCAAGCCCCAAGGTGCGCCACGCCTTGATGCTTTAGTTTGGGAAATCGGTAGCCACTTGACCCGTAGGCCCGTGGCTCTGCAGTACCGCCGAACACGTGAAGCTTGGCTCCCGTGCAGCAGGGTTTCCTTGGTACCTTAACTATAGGCAGAAGCCCGAAATAAAGCTTTGGAACGTGAATACGATACGAGGAGGGGGGCCCGCCTTAGCCATAGTGTGTGCAGAGGCGAAGTCAGAGGCAAACACAGGAATACCGCAAGGGTGCGGACTCTTCCTCACTGGGTTTTACCTTCTAGAGACTAGCAGAGGGAAAGTTTGCTTGTTCTTCCTCCGGGATCCAGACGGGGGAGTTCGCGTGTTTCTTCTTTTTTTGGCGAAAGTGAAGCCTCAACCTTCTTATTCGACTTCTCCAGGAAATCATCTCTACGGGTTGATGTGCGCTTTCCGCGAATGGAAGCGGGTGCGCGACCGAGAACCTACTGCGATCCGAGGGGAGAAGGTGTGTAGGCATACGTCTGTGCGCCAAAGACATAGAGCCCGTCTTTCCAAACAACGGCCGTGTGATCGCAACGGGGTCCTGGAATGTCAGCATTCGACGAGTTCCCCAAAAGCTTCAGGGGCGACCACTGCTTTTCATCGACATTGAGCAAATACGAGGCACTCGAAGTCAGCTGTTAGTAGTTTGGCTTGCTTGGATTACGGGATCGAAGGGCCGCAGCCGAAATGAGATAAGGCGGGACTCCGTATAAAAGGGTACGCTGCGATCGAAATGCAACTCACGGTTATTGGTTAAGGGCCGGGTCGAACACTAACACCTGTGAGAAATCGCGCGACGCTGGGGTTGGTCCTGGGTTGAGTCGTTGGGGTCCGAACCGCGCTTGTGAGCAGCACGGATTCAGGTCCAGTTGACTGTTCCTTGCAGGATTTTCATGAACCTGGTCGTGCGCAGGCTTCTTTGCCTTTCGGTCAGAGCTACGACCCTGACTGGCTGCGTCAAGGAAAATAATAAAAAATGTCTGATATCAGACGCGAACGACTCTTCTTCGTGTCAATCTGCACAACAGATCCTGGTTTGTGGTTCAGCATGAGCGAAAACGTGACTCCCATCAACGCGCTGGCAGGAGAAGATGCCAATGTCCTCAGAGCTGCTAGAAACTTGGAGGAGCGGGCCACACATGGTTACCACTGCGAGAAAGGCTGTGTCAGTCGACGTTCGTACGCCCGGTCCTGCACTGTTTCGGCTGTAGGACAAAACGCTGGAGAGGAAGGGATGCCAACCCTGATCGTCAAGACTTCGAGCCGCAGGACAGGCCGCGCACCGTGCAACAGATTTTCGGTGGGACGCAGTCGAACAGGCGCATGAAACTGCCGGAGACTGAGACGACGGAGGAGCTGCGACAGCCCGCGTCCGGAGTGGGCGGCAGGAGTGAAAAGAAAGTACGATGACGCGCCATCGTCACAGCCAGAACCGATTCTGCTGCAGCGCGCAAAGAAACGAAGAAGAAGGGACGGGTGTGCACGTGTCTGGGATGCAGCGCCAGCGTGTGCGTCGTCTGCTCGCGCCCAACTGCCGTCGAAGCATGAGCGCCCGCGACGCCGCTGGAAAGCGTTTGCTGATGTGCACGGACGTGTACCCCAAACCTAGGCCCACCTCCCCTTCTCGCGCTCGCGTCAATCAACGTGGGACAGTTCCCCTGCACATTGACTGTTCCTTTCAGCGGGGTGTTCCGGGGGTTCGTCAAAACAAATAGAAAGAAGGCGCATGGCGTCGCTGCCGCTTTTTGCTGCATCCGCCGCAAACTCAAACGCGGACTTGAACTGAATTGCCGGACATGCCATCACTGTCACGGACTCCAGAAGTTTGGTAGTCTCTGCAGTATTTGCATACTTGCAAGAAAGAAATGTGAAAACGGGGGTTTGCCTAGAGGCTTTTCGTGTTATTCTGTAGATGTTTTGAGCTATGTTTGTGTCTTCTGAAAACTTTAGGGGGCCGCCCGGTGCTAATTTCCATGGGGTCAGTATGGGGGCGGGGATACTAGAAATGAATGTTTCTTTGTGAAGTTGAGCGCTTCCGCCCGGCAATGCCAGATTTACATGTGTTGCGTGGGCTACAGCACACACGTTTGCTTCTTGCGATTTTGCTTACTGGCGGTCGCAAAAAAGTGCCTATAGCGAGGGGTGAAGTGGAGGTATAAACCTTGTCCAACTGTTAGGTATTCGCCGGATCTGTACCGATCGGATGTATTAATCTGCTAAGATCCGCGATCATACTCTCAGACTTCCACGACAACAAAAAAACGCTGCATATGTGTTCACATGGTTCCATTTCATACACAAACGTTCCCACGAGCGACTGGTGATTTCATGTGAAAGACACGGACTTTTTGTGAAATTTGGTGTCTCCAATGTAGCTGGCCACCCCAGCATACCGTATTTCGACATTCGACCTGCGCGTCCGACTCGGAGTTGTCGGCGTTGTCATTGCGGTAGGGGTCGTGCTCTTTGGTGAAGAACGCGCGGTCCGGCTTGTCGCGGCGGCTGGAGATGCCGCCGAAGGAGAGGAGCGCGTTCTGCTGCCCGAAGGCGACGAGGGACAGGGTGTGTCCCCGCCTGCCGCCGGGGCCGGTGCCGCCCGTGCGCGGGCGCGCCCAGTGCAGCGGCGCGTCCGACGCGTCGAGGGCGTGGATGGCGGAGCTCGCCTGCGACGGGCACGGCGACAGCGTCGCGAAGCTGTGCGAGCTGACCCGCGCCGCGAACAGCAGCGACTGCCGCACCAGCCCGGCCCCGCCGCCGCCCTTCTTCCCGCCTACGGCCTCCGGCTCCCCGTCCTCCGCTCCGCGCAGCGACACCTCGTACCTCACCCCATCCCCGACAAGACCAGGGCTGCAGCACCCGCCCATGCGAGACCCCGGCGGGAGGGGAGGGGTGTGTGGTGTTCTTTTTTGTGTTTACGGTAACGATCGCTCTGTCAGTTGCCTGTGTGTGACGGCGTTCTTTTTTGGTTGTTGTATTGGGTTGCGTAGGTTCGCTGCTAATCTGCTGCGTAGCTCGGTATGTATCGTGCAGTGGTAGCGGAGCTGGCGGTGCAGTAATGACGAAGACAGATTTTTCTTACCAGTACTGCTTGGAACATTTTCCGAACAATGGCTGCACACGAAAGGGAAAACCGAAGTGCTTGTACATGAAGCCCCCTTATACCCTGCACATAGCATTTTCATCACCGTTGGTCAGTTGATGCTGATCGTCCGTTACTTGGTTGTTTTCTATGAAAATACCGGGAGACGACGTCGAGGCTTCAAAGCTCGGGACTAGTCCTGCGACACACGTGGACTCGCAGCTTGCAGTAGGTCTTGAAGGAAGAGAAAAAAGTGCTTGGCCATTGCGTTCGGTAACCGCTTTCCGTTTTTTTGATCCGAGTCGGAAGAAGCCGACGGTGTCTGTTCTATCCTTTTCTTTTTTCCAGTCGACTTTGCGTCAGACTAATCCACTCGGGAGTGGTTGGCTCCTGGAGGGGTTCCGTCGGGAGATTGCATGGAGTTGAAATGATGGGCGCTTTCGATTGAGGCAGGGACTAAAAGTATATATGAGCCGCTGAGCGTTCAAATGTCTATTTTGGGCATGTGGGCACCTTGTGTTCATCGCTTTCCGGTGTATCGTGAAATCGAGAATGCAAAAAAGACCCACATTTTGTAGGTGTATTGCTTCTCCAGACGTTTCCCAGTTTAAGAACCCGTGGACGTCCCGCTCTTCCCTAGGGAAGAAGAGCCTCCTCGTGTGAGGACTCCATCAGTTGAGCTGATCGCCGACTGTTTCTTACGGAGATGTTACCACCTTTTCGGTTTTCGCTCTTCGACAAACAACAAAGAGCGGCAACGTCGGCCGGAAAAAGTGTTTGGCCGTCTATCTTGAGGACGAGCAGTTGGCGCCTTTTTTTTTTGTGTGCGCGTGAAAGTTCGCTTGATTCGTGGGTTGAGGATCACCAGGTGATTTCGGCAGCAGGAGTATATTGAATACGCAGAGTTTTCTACACGGCATCGTTTTTATTGTACGATTCATGTCGTTCTGGTGCCTGGCGAATTCGCTTCGTTGCTTGACTTTTTGTGTTAGCCACATGCAATGTGTGAGGAAACTGAACCGCCCAATGTAGGACCTTCTGATCATGATCATTTGCCACCGCCTGAAACCACGTCCAGGATTTGGGCCCAGGGTAGTGCGGTCAACGAAAACTCTAGTTTCCCTTGGTGTACGGTTTTGTGGGCGGGGGACATGTTGAGACCATTCCACCTCTTTCCCAGCAACGACAGCAAAGTGTCGTACTCCGGGTGACCTTCGCCAAAAGAGTTTTGTATGGAGGGAGACCTTGAATCAGTTCGGAACCTTGGATTCGGTACAGAAAATGCTTCTAGGCACACTGTGAGCGCCAACGATCACAGCGACACTGGACTAGCAAGTGTGTTAGTTTTTTCTTTCAATAGTACAGAGTTGTACTGAAGGGAACATTTCCGGATCAACAACCGCACACGAAAAGTGGAACGAAGTCAACGGTGAAAGCGCTAATACATAACCCCCAGAGACGTATCCTGTTGAAGAACAAGGATATTCTTGCCCATGGTCTTTACCAGCATTGATCAGTGGTTGATGGTCCGTTGCTTCGTTTATCAGTGCAAGCCAGCACCGGAAATGTTCTTGATTGTCGCATGTCTTGTTTTCTCGTTCCTGTGTGAAAACAAAAGAACGGACGTTGCCAGGAGGGAGGGGAGGAAACAAACAGAAAAGGGATGCGTCTTGGGTTGGGAAAGTCGGCTGGGGCAGGTACTTGCCAATTGTGTCTTCCAAAGAAGATTGGGCAATTACCGTCAAAACCTGTCATTCTTACGGCAAGTCCACCCCGCCACCCAGGCTGGGCGTGACACAAATGAACAACAAACGGCGAAATGCGGGCAAATAAACGAAATGGGTGGCGCTAGGACGACCCTTTGCGAGTCTAGAGGAACCTGTTGCGACAAAAGAAGGCGGAGTGATGTGCTGGGGCACCTACTGTTTTCCGCAGAAAACGGGGCGGTGCTTGGGAGAAACTTTGACAATTTCAATGACCATTTCAACATAACCTCTAGACTCGGGTGACCAGGATAAATACATCTTGGTGCTGTACTGGTTGACGACTTAGCAATCATCATTCGAGTAGTAAACACCCAATTCAATCACGACGCAAAGAGTCTGAAGAGCCACAATGTTGGCACCGGCATTGACACCGAAAGGAGTATAGGAATCAGGTAATATTTCAAAAGCGAAAGTCTTGTGTGTTTTTTGCTTGCCGGCATGTTGACTTGGTTGCTTCTTTTTGGTTGCATTTTTCGTGAGAGTGGCCGGTGTTTTCGCGTCTCTTGCGCGATCCGCCGTTGGTCAAACTGTTGCCGTTAGGCATGGGTTCGAATCCTGGCGGCCACAGGAAGCCAAAGTCACCACTGACAAATAGATAGAAGAGTGGGTGTCCCGGAGCCTTAGGTTCCATCGACCGCCCTGGGTGGGTCCAACCGCTGCCACGGAATGGCTCAAACCGGCCGCATGGCGGAAGAATTAATTATTTTCGCGTCAAAGCCTCAAGTGCGCAAATTGCGTGCACTGAGCCGGTCTACAACCCGTTCCTGCCAAAGCTGAGTGGCGGTAGCGAGTCCGAATCCCTTCCGGTGGCTCTTGCGGGTGTGTTGGCGCGGAGTGCCGTCTTGAGTTCGCCGCTGAAGGTTTGATCCGCGCCCGCGTTCAACGGTGTTTCTTGCGACATCGATCCGGCATGCCGCAGTGGCGGCAGGGCAACCTGTTCGGGGGGTAAAAGGCTTAGCTTAATGCATAGACGAGGAACTGCCTCTCATGCATTGATGATCTCATCAGGTCGTGGCAAATAGAAAAGAAACGCGAAAGTGGGGGAAGGGTTTGTGAGACTCCGTAAATATGGTACGAACCTGGAGGGACTGGCCCTGGCTCTGTACTTTTATTCACCCGGCACTTGCGCGCACCTCGTGTAATAGATGTGCCGCCGCAGCCAAACTCCCCCACCTGACTAGTGTCTCCAAACGAGGATACGCCTTCTTCGTCTCGGGTTTCGAGTCGGTGCACTTTCAGCAGTTGCAGGTTCTTGTCTTAGTCGCATGCATCCGTTCACCCTTGCACTGACTGCATGCTAACAGACAGACTGATGATCCTGCCCCCCGTAGTTCTTCGTTGTGTTGATTACTAGTAGAGCTCTGCAACTATGAAGGTTTACCTGGTCTGTGCTCCTGCGTCCCAGCGATGGTAGTCTACTGGCTTCGCTGGCCCGGCGACGATGCGAGCTCGAGAGCGATGGTATCGAGCGTCTACCGTCGGTGAAAGATGATTTCCGCTCGTGCTTGACTGCTTCGGCTGGCGCTTCGTCATCGTACCGGGTGTCCTTCTCCTTCTTCCTGGAGGTCTTGCTGATCTTGCGACTCTTTGCTTCTTTGTTGTTGTTGTTGTTGTTGTTGTTGTTGTTGTTGTTGTTGTTGTTGTTGTTGTTGTTGTTGTTGTTGTTGTTGTTGTTGTTGTTGTTGTTGTTGTTGTTGTTGTTGCTGTTGTTGTTGCTGTTGTTGCTGTTGTTGTTGTTGTTGCTGTTGCTGTTGCTGGCGGAGTTGTTGTTGCTGGTGTTGTTGTTGCTGTTGCTGTTGCTGTTGCCACTGCCAGACTCGTTGTTGCCACTGCTGTGCTTTTTGCGCATGCCGCCGCCAGAACTGCCCACACGAGGCTCCGCCCCACCGGGGGCGAAAGAGGCGCCCGTATGCCTTTCCTTTACAAACGGCGAAGCAACCACGTCGGCACCGCCACTCGAACGCTTCCCCCCCATCTTGCCGAGCGAGCCCGCCGGCTGAGGAAGCCTCTGGCTAAAGTTGACCTTGCTGCCTCCAAGAACAGGAGGACTTGCCAGTGAGTCGTCCAGACCTTTCGCACCCCGCGTGCCGGTAGCATCCAACTGGACGGTGGGCTTCGGGGTTGCAACAGGCTTCCGTAACCGGGCCCGCACCATAGCGCCTAGCCGGCCTTCGCTGGACACAGCGGGTGGCATTGAAGCGTCGTGGTTGGTTGGGGTTCCGACAGCAGGTTTGCTTAGTGACGTGAGTGATTTCGTGTCGACGTGGTCGGGAACGTACAGGTCCAGAGACGCCGGGGGTGCTGGTTTGCTGGGCAGGTGCGCGGCGGGCGGCCGGACGCTCAGCAGCGACTCGAGGGCAAACCGGGCGGCGTCGCTGGCAGCCGCCGCGTCGGCGGCGGGGGCAGCCGAGCTGCTGGTGGTGACGAGCTGCTGCCACGTCTCGTTGCGCTCTCTCCGGAGCTGCTCGCGGCGCTGCCGCAGCTTCTCGACTTGCACCAGGAGCTTCTTCTCCTGCCGCTCCAAGAACGACTGGATCTCGGCCGGCGGCGAGACCGGCCGCCGCAAGGCCGACGACGACGCGCCTTTCGTGCCAGCCTGAACAGAGGAGTTGGTGGTGCCCGCTCGCTGTTCCTCCTGCGTCTGGTTGCCGAGGTCTTGCTTCGCGGTGCGGATCCTCTTCGCCTTCACCAGATACGCCAGGCTCAGCAGCGTGGCCCGAATCCGCTCCTGCACCAGCGACGCATCGCGGTCGAGGTACTCCTGGAAGTCCTGAACCAGCTTCACGTCTCGCAGGGTGCACCCGACAGCATCGCCGTTGAAACCCTACGTGGGTGGGGAAAAGGTTTGCTTTGTCGCCGAGCTTCGGCCGGCGTGTGGCCAGCACACAATGCCTTGGTGGCAAAAACGCAAACATGACAATTACATCGCTGGGACAAAAAATTGTTCTTATTCGCGTGTACAGGGTACAAGCTTTGGTGAACTGAAGGGGGGGTGTTTCCTGGAATAGCACATTTCTTCGTTGGCTTTGCTTAACTTTCCAGGTGCAACCGTTGCTCCGGAAATGTTTCGCATTGAGTTGTGTACCGACCATGAAGGCAAGCGAGCACCGGAAATGTTTAGCACAATTGCTCTGTATACGTTGAGCTGCATAAGACGCCGTCGCAGGTTGATGGACTTTCAAGATCCAAGGCTTCAGGGCGGAGAGCCAGAGGGGGGCGGGGCATACCTCCGCCGCTTCCGCCTTCGAGATTTTCTCGAGGATCGACCGCTCGTGCAAGGCCGTCCGGGGGCAGACCTTGCGCTTGACGGTGCGCAGGAGGTTGACGAGCGACGCGTGCAGGGAGAGCCCCGCGTCCCGCAGGTCCGCAGGGCACTGCGCCGCCGGCGCACGGGGGGTGGGTGTCGAGGGGCCCAGCAGAGACGGGGGGGCCGCCCTCGGTTCGCGGACGGCAGCCGTATGGGATAGACCCTTGGAGCCGCGGCTGTCCAGGGGGAGGGGGACGGGGGGGGTCCGGTGGGACGTGAGACGGCGCGTGGCGGCGGCGATGAGGTCCGTGTCGTGCTGCATCAAATGCAGGAGCCGCGCCGGCTTCAGCGCGCCGCGCTTCGAGCTCTCCGTGGGCACAGCCAGGCCGTCGGCGTTGCCATCGACCGCCAGCACCTCGCCGAGCTTCCGCACACAGTCGACCACGGCTTGGTGCAGGTCTCCCATCCGGTGCTCCAGCCGCGCCACTGTGGTGTCGAACTCTGCCCGCGCGAGGGACAGGAGGCCCTCCCAGTAGCCAGAGGTCCGGCGGCCGCGCAGCTGCTTGACACTCCTCTTCTTCTCGCGCAGGTTTCGCTTGTCCCGCGCCACGGTGGAGGCGGAGGCGAGTTCGCCGGCGTCTGCGAGGCTCGCCGCATCCCCTGCTTCACTGCCGGAGTACTCGGAATCTTCACTGTCGCTGTTCATTGTCAACGCGCGGACCTGCTGCTTCGTTAGCTTCCGTGTCGCATCCAATGCCTCATCGTCTGCGTTTGGGTGAAGCTATGCACGGCGAGTAATAAGCAGTAACGGTAGCCGTGTGACCCCCAACGGCATGCAAGCGGCGTTTCTCTTACGCGTCGTTACACAGACATCCATGGTCAAACAATCGAACAAAATCGCGTTATCCGACTCGCTTTGAGTCCTCAGCTCCTCGTCGTATCACACCCTGGTGCACACGTGAGAGCCTCAACGTAGTAGTAATAGTGGGGTGTCAGCTGACGAGCGTTTGAACTCGTTCAACAAAGCAGCCCTTTGAGCCACGAAGGCTCATCGAAGACCGCCCACAGTGGGGGCTTCGATGTTTCAAGCATCATCCCTAAGCCGCCAGATTGATAGTAGTACGTTGAACGCAGTGCGGGATCTTTCCGTGAAGCTGGATTCGGGACGCAAGCGACCATGCCCCACGGTTTGCGGTGACGAGCTTCTCACTTCCTCAAAGATTCCATGTGTTTGACTGTAATACAAAGTGAGCACTTTGTTTGGTACACAATAAAAGCGGGTGTACCTGCGGACTCAGCAGTGCCAGGGCGGGCGTCCGCCGACATTTCGGAAACCAGCACGTGCCAGGCTACGAGCGCTTCGAGGAGCTCCGACGTGGCGGCGGTAGCGGATACCTCGCCCTCTGCGTTGACGCCGACCTTGCAGAGCAGCTCTACGGCGGCGAGCTGCGCGCGCTCGAAGGCCCGCTCGCGCGGGCGCGGGGCCGCGGCGGGGCAGCGCTGCCGCCGGATGGCCGCCGGCGCCGCCCACTGCCGCAGGCTCGGCGGCAGGCGCAGCCGGTCGGGCGCCGCGGCCGCGGCCGGCGCGGCGGGGAGGTCGGCGAACGCGGTTTCGATGATGCCCAGCCACTGCGCCTGCGACGTGCGGCCCCGCAGCACGTCGTTGACGCCGAGCACAATCCGGCGAACAGCCACCGACACGTATTTCACGACCTTCGCAGTCCCTTCGGGAAGCTTCGGCGTCCACGACCCGGGCACATCGAAACGAACGGAAGAAGACGAAGCAGACGAAGCCAGCCGGCAGTCGGCATCAAGCCCCGGCAGCGGCGGGCCGTCCCGCGCCGGGTGCCTCGGTTCCTGCTGCTCCGGGTGAGCCGCGAGGCCGCCGTCATTCTCTCGCATGATCTGCGCTTCAAGGCGTCTGGCCGCCTGGTCGGACCGCCGGAGGCGCAGCTCGGCGCGCTTCAGCTGCTTCATCAGCACCCGCGTGATCCCCGCGGCTTCGTTGCTCGTCGGGGGGCCGCCTGCCGCCTTTCCCCGCCGCGCGCCCGCCGCCGCGGGCGCCGCGCCCGAGCTGAACCACTTCCCCGTTTCCCTCGCTGGGCGCTCTCCCATTTCGCCGTCTGTGTGGGCGCACGTAATTGAAGGATATGTTGGGTCACAGCTCTGCGGCAAATTCGAAAAAAAGAAGCTTTTACACTCTCTGTTGACACATCTCTCACGACACGTTCTGTCCGAACGTGATCCTTCGAAGACAATGTAGTACTCGACTAACCCCTCGTTTCAACAAGCAACGAATCACTCAAAGCGCATCTCTACAGAGATGCACACGACGTGGTGGTGCATACAAGCGCGCTCGGCGGGCATACAACCTGCGCTCTCGTTGCTGCATAAAAGAGTTCTAGACCAACGTGAACAAATGTTTCCCTCCCAAGCTGAAGCGTCGCGCATGATCTGCGCTTCGAGGCGCCGGGCCGCGGGAGGCGCAGCTCGGCGCGCTTCAGCTGCTTCATCAGCACCCGCGTGATCCCCGCGGCTTCGCTGCTCGTCGGGGGGCCGCCTGCCGCCATCCCCCGCCGCGCGCCCACCGCCGCGGGCGCCGCGCCCGAGCTGAACCACTTCCCCGTTTCCTTCGCTGGGCGCTCCCCCATCTCGGCGTCTTTGTGTGGGCGCACGCAATTGAAGGATAGTTGGGTCGCAGCTCTGCGGCGAATACAGATTTGAAAAAAGAAGCTTTTCTGCAGTCTCAGTTGGCACATCTCTGATGCCACGTTCTGTCCGGACCACGTGATCCTTCGAAGACAACGTAGTACTCGACTACCCCCTCGTTTCAACGCGCAACGAACCACTCAACACACATCTCTACAGAGATGCACACGACATGGTGGTGCATACAGGCGCGCTGCGCTCTCGTTGCTGCACAAAAAGAGTTCCTGACTAAGTCCATGACCACGTGAACAAGTACATGGGTGCTAGGACCACCCTTAACGAGTCTAGAGGTAACCTTTTGCTCAGTCCGGCGTTTGCGCAAACCCGAACCTTTTTGTCCAGTCCGGCGTTTGTGCAACCCGAACCGTTTGCCCAGTCGGGCGTTGTGCAAACCCGAAGCTTGTTGCCGGTCCGGTTTGTCCAACCCGAATTGTTTTGCTCAGCCTGGCGTTGGTGCAAATCCGCACCTTTTGCCCAGTCCGGCGTTGGTGCAAACCCGAACCTTTTTGCCCAGTCCGGCGTTTGTGCAAACCCGAACCTTTTTGTCCAGTCCGGCGTTTGTGCAAACCCGCACCTTTTTGTCCAGTTCGGCGTTTGTGAAAACCCGAACCCGTTGAACCCTGATGGCAAGTTCGGTTGGGATGATAGCAAGTTCGGGGCGCGTACCCCGGACCCCCCCCCCCCCGGAAAACCTTGATGATGGCAAGTTGCGGGCCCTTATCCAGGGGGGAGGGCCCCTCCGGACCGCCCCTGGTGAACCTTTGATGCTGAGTGCAGACCCGGAAAAAAGTCCACCGGCGGGAACCGAACCTCCCACCCGTAGGTAAGGAACGTCGTCAACTGACGACTGTGCCACGCCGTTGTCCGCCGCGAGAGGGGCACACCTGGTATAGCGGTCAGTTGTACTGCTAGCGGAAATTGCTCCGCAGTAAAGGATGGCTTCCATACTTGATTGTATGGTCTCCCAACCATCCCCATCAGGGGACCTCAGAGGAGTGGAGTAAGGTGCCCTGGTGGCCCGAACTAAAAAAAAAAAAAAAACGAGAAATTTTTTCGACGAATTGTGAATTCTCAAAAGTACCATGAAAAAACGGTAAAAAAAAGCCCGGGGTGGGGGTACCCCACGGCCTGCCCCAGAAAAGTGGGGTAGCTCGCTAGAGCTAAATTGAGAATTTCAATTTACCAACCTCTAGACTCGGAATATTTCCCTCCCAAACAAGCTGAAGCGACATACGAGTAGGCCTGTCGTAGTCGAGATTGAATGCCTTGTGGTACAGGTAGTCGCGTTCTCCCTCGTAAAACCCGATGAGCCTCTGCAGCTCGCCGACGTCGACCAGCTGCATCGCTTTCTCCTTTTCTTTCAACGGAAGCAGCTCGTCTCGCAGGTTCTCGATCTTAGCTTGCAGGCTCGCCTGAGCGCCCTTTGCGTCGCTCGCAATCAATCGTTGTGCCTCGATTTCACGGATCAACTCGTTCTCGCGCATCTGCATGACTTTGATCTCCCCGGCGACCATCCGTTTTGCTTCTTCTTGCGCTTCACGCTGCGTGTCCAGCTTCACTTTCGACGCCGTCTCTTCAACAACGTTCTGCATTCGCAGTCGCCACAGCTTTTCGTTCCCTGTGTGTGCGTGTGTTAGATCTCAGTTGTGGGTAATCCCTGTGTGTGTGTGTGTGTGTGTGTGTGTGTGTGTTACGGACCCGTTTTAACGTGGTGCCTCCCTTCACGAAAGTACGACCACGCTCAGATTAAGCTAGGTGACGGCCGATGCACCCCCGGGCTGGGAGTGGGGGCCTCCATTCGCTCTCCTGTTTGCGTGATGCTTTGTGCAGCAGCTGGCTAATGCTTCGTTTTCAGCCACACAATCGCCGCAACGTCCTAGTCTGTGAGCTGTGCAGAAGTGCATCCGGGGCCTTAGACCATCCGATCCGTGATGATGCTGCTTGAGGCGACAGCAGGTCTCCGCCGGTAGACGCTTTTTTACGCACTCACTGCATCGCGGCTTTTTGTGGAGCGAGCAAACCACTCCAGGGCGGGAAGTGTTAGCAGCGCCTTCTGGGGCCTCGCACGGGGGGGCACCTTTGCGCGGGTCAGTGCTTGAACCCCTTTCGGCCTCTTCCGTTCTGCCTTTCCAGTCGGGTTTTCCCTGTGTCCATCCTGCCGGGTAAGCCTCCTCTGGCAAGAAGGTTGCGGCCCACTTCAGGTGTGGCGGGTAAGGGCTGCTCTCATGTTCGTCCGCGATTCCCGCCTGCGCGTGTTCGCGTATCCTCACGATGATGCCTTCTGTCGCCTCTGACAGCTGCGCTCGTCGGGAGACGCCCCGTACAACCGTCCCTCCCAGGGATGTCAGCACGGTGGAGGAGTACTCATGGCCATAGAACCACGGCTGCCCCGTCACCTTCTTGTACGCCTTCCCCATCTCAACGAGGCTAAGCGCTTTGCCCAAGGCGGACCGGCGAAAGTCGGTTAGCATCTTCTCTTGCCTTCGAGGAGTCGGCCGCTGGCGCTGCACCAAGTCCATGGCGGCGTTACTCAGGGCATCAGCGTCCGTGTTCCTCTCGCGCTTGACGTGCTCGATGCGCACTGTCATCCGTCGCTGCAGGGAAGAAACCATTCTGGCAGCGCGTGTCTGGTATGGCTTGAGCTCCTCGGAACATGCCAGGCGTCGCAAAAACTGCCCCACTACCAGTGCCGAGTCCCCCCGCACCGTACACTGCGTGCCGTCCGCATCGTTCGCTTCGTTCAGCAGATGCAGGCCCGCTAGCACCGCTTCATACTCTGCCACGTTATTGCTGCGCACGGTGGTGTGTGTGTGTGTGTGTGTGTGTGTGTGTGTGTGTGTGTGTGTGTGTGTGTGTGTGTGTGTGTGTGTGTGTGTGTGTGTGTGTGTGTGTGTGTGTGTGTGTGTGTGTTAAGAACCTATTTTAACGTGGCCCCCCTCTTAGCGAGAGTGCGTCCACGCGCGGTTTCTTCTAGGTTACTGCTGATGCTCCCCCGGGCTGCTGATGGGGGCCTGGAGTTTCATGCGGGCCGGAGTGGTGCTTGAGGCAGCATGGTCTTTCTTCCTCCGTCTCTCTGCACCGCTCTAGTCCATGAGGTCGGCAGTGTTCGGCTTCTGGACGTGGGCACTGTCGGCTGCGTCGCGCGCACACAAGTTCCTTGACTTCTCGTCCGCCCGGGCCCTTCTTCTCCTGGGGTCTAACCGGGCTCCGTGGGGCTTCCCTTCGAGTTCCTTCCCTGCGGTATTCGTCGACGTTTTTCGGCCTCGCCCGTCTGGCTCCGGGTTGCGACCATCCTTCGGGGTATGTTTCCTCCGGCTGAAAAGTAGCGGCCCATGCCAGGTGCTGCGGGAACAGCGGTGTCTCCTCTGCAGAAAAGTGATCGCTTTGTACATGCTCCCTGACACCCAGGATAACGTTCTCGGCCGCTCTCGTGATCTGCGCTCTGCACGATACTCCCCGCACAATGGTCCCTCCAAGCGACGTGAGTATGGTCGTCGGCGTGTCGAACCCGAAGTGCCATGGCCGTTTCGTCACCTTCGTGTATGAGCTTCCCAGCTCAATCAGGCTCAGTGCCTTCCCAAGGAGTGACTTCTGCAACTGTCGCAGCAGCAGCATCTGCTCCTGTCGGGGTGGCCGGCTCCGCTGCACTACGTCCATCGCCGCGTTGCTGAGCGCGTCCGCATCGCGGTTGCGCTCCCGCCGAACGTGTTCGACTGCCACTTGTAACCGCTGCTGGATGGCGCTTAAGCGGGTACTTGCGCGGGTGAGCATCGGCCTTAGCTGCTCAGAGCAACTTGTTCGTCGTGTCACTTGGCCCACTGCGAGGGCGGAGTCGCCGCGGACCACGCAGCGCACTTCCCGCTCGACTCTTACTTGCTGAAGGAGCTCTAAGCTAGCCAGGAGTCCTTCATACTCCGCGACGTTGTTCGTGCGCACGTTTGGCAGGGGCAGTACAATCTCCGCTTCTTTCTTGCCGTTCCGGTACAATACAGCCCCTGCTCCCGCTACTGCAAAAGCGGTGCCGTTTCCACGCGCACCTCCGTCGAAGTACACTGCGATTCCGTCTTCGGCTTCTTCGTCCGGCAGCGTGTCCCGTGCTGTTGTCGGCTTGTTCCTGGGGACTTCGGGTGGCGGGGCGTAGAACCGATTCTTTACCGGGGGCAGCTTGCATCCCGTTTCCAACTCAAAGGCTACCGCTAGCTCCATGTAGCTGATTCCCGTTTCCTGCCCCGGCGACGCCCACTTGAGCGCTTTCAGCCAGCCCGTGAAAGCTGTCCAGAGGCTCGGGCCATGCTTCCATTTCGAGGTGGTTGCTGTGTGTGGGATGTCCGGTACGCTCAAGACCCGGGGGACCGTCGGTACCCATCCTCGCGGATACTCTACCGTCCGGTGGTGTCGCGTGGACCGATCCGCCAAACCATCCGCTTCCTGTCTGGCCACCAGTACCGCTACGAAGAACCTCTGCAGTCTCACCACTACACGGAGACGCTGGTGCTCGTCGATGGGCAGCGGGTATGCGTTTTGCGTTTGGGGGCACAGGGGGACTACTCCACAAAGACGTAGACACGGCGGCCAAGTTCCTTGGACGTTCTCCAGGTCAGCGTACTCCGACCTCGTTTGCGCCCACGCCGTGCACCTCCAGAAAAGGTGTTCAACTGTTTCTCGTTCCAGCGAGCCGCAATACTTGCACGGGGCCTCGAGACCGGTTCGCCCTGTGGCCGGTGTTGCCCCCGCAATTACTGTTCTCAGCATTCCTGCTTGATAAGCGGTCAGTGGCGTTTCCTGCGTCTCAAGAAGGTGCCTTGTGGCCCGCGTGTCGATGCCGTGTTGGGCTCCGTCGAAGTCTGCCGGCCTTCTTGTCGCTAGCTTCTTCATCTCCTGCAGACGCAGCGCTTGGCGAACGTCATGCTGCAGAAGCTTTGTGTTGCCCATTGACGCTGCATCGTGGGTCACCGTCTCTCCGGCATCGTTCTCGTACGTGACCGTCGTTGGCGCCGTCCACCGCCAACCTATGTCCACCAGTGCGTCCTTGAAAAAGGCGAACGGCCCCCGCACCTGTGCGAGCGCAGCATCTCGCTGCCACGCCACTTGCGCCAGCCTCCGGACATGATCCCATTTTTGGCTCTGCTCCGCCCACGTCGTAATCCTTCGGTATTGGGGAACTACGATTGGATCTAGCCTGTGTCCGTGGTGAAGGATGTGCAGTACAGCTTCTTGGGCACGGCGGGGGCCGCCTGTCCATACCGCCGCAGTGAACAGCCTTCTCAAACGCGCAGCGTCTGTCCTTCCGATGGTCGTCACAACTGCACCATAGTACCGCTTCGCCCCGGCTGCCATGCTGACTGCTAAATCTTTGGCCTGCGCGGGTAGCGGTAGGAGGGCGGCTCTTCTTAGGACCGCTTCTGCTTCTGCATTACGCTGTGTGATTCTGCTCGAGAGGGTGAGTCTTCTGTTTGGTGACTGGGGTTTTGTGGACAGCATCACCCCCAATGCGTCGAACTCAACCCGTCTGGCGAGCGTCACCGGTGGCGCTGCCGGTTGCAACGCCCTATCGAGCTCGGTGTATTGCACTGGCTCCAATGCACCCTGTGCTGTGGTGAAGCAAAAGGACTTCTTCTGCGCGCACACTCGCATTCCCGTTAGCCCGGCGAACTCGCTTGAACGTTGTACCGCCTCCTTCAGGTTTGCGCAGTTCTTCAGCAATGCGTAGAGATCGTCCACGTAAGACAATGGAATCGCTGCGTCAAGCTCAGCGATGTGTCTCATCCAAACGCTGATCAGCACGTTTATGAGCACCACGCTGATTGGACACCCTTGCATGATCCCATTCGTGGGTATGAAACCTTCCCCAATTGTGTTTCCAACACGGAAGTGACGCTGCATGTTGGCATACGCGGCTCGCAAAGTTCGGAGGACAGTCGGATGGAACCCCAGCTCTTCGGCGAGTTTGAATGCTATTTCCGCAGGCACCGAGTCAAAGCACTTTTGGAAGTCCAGCGCTAGGCCGTATAGCGGCTGTCCCGTTATCTGTGCTTCCTCAATTAGTGCGGCAAGGTGCCAGATGAGGTCGTCAGTTCCGTGTTTCTTCCGGCACCCGTGGAGCCCACTGGGCGCTATGGCGTCCATCCACTCCAATGCATCCCGCGCCCTTATCGAGGCCCATATTCTGTATAATACCGGGGTTATCGTTATTGGGCGCTGCGACAACGGGTCTCCGGTGCTCTCCGGTTTGGGAAGCAGATGGATGATTGCGTGCATCAGCGGTGCCGGCCATTCCCCGTCTCGCTCCACGCAGTTCATTGCGTCCGCCATGAGTTCCAGGACCTGTGGCGGCAGCTGCTGCAGCTCGTAGACGCGCCACCCATGGAGCCCGGGTGACGACGTTTTCTTCATCTTCGCCAGTGCCGCCTTCAGGTCCGATGTCGTGATGAGATTGTGTTGCATCGCTTGCCGTGCAGGGAGGAATCGCGCGTAGTGGATTTTAAAGGTATCCCAACTTGGTTCGGGGGTCCCAGCATATCTGCAAAAGATCCCTCCCCACGCGTCGTCGCCCCTTAGCATTTCGTCAATCTCGGTGCTGCAGGCCGTCAGCGTCCCGTCTTTCCTTCTGAGCAGGGCTAGCGGACCACTTCGGCTCCCCGCCAGAAACCGGTATACCTCGCCTCTTCCTGCTCCGTTCCATGCGCTTTGCATTTTCTCCTTCCAGGCGCGGCACCGCTGCTGCTTAAGGGAGTTAATGGCATCTCGCTGGGTCCCTTCCAGCTCGATGAGGGTTTCCATTAATTGCTCGAGCTCAAGTGGGCTCCCATTTATTTGGCGCAGGCGGGACCCCAGCGGTTGCGTCCCCGCCGTTTTAAATAGGGCCTCTCGCGCTCTTTGCTCTGCGAAGGTCCGGGTCCCTACCGACCCGTGTGTGTGTGTGTGTGTGTGTGTGTGTGTGTGTGTGTGTGTGTGTGTGTGTGTGTGTGTGTGTGTGTGTGTGTGTGTGTGTGTGTGTGTGTGTGTGTGTGTGTGTGTGTGTGTGTGTGTGTGTGTGTGTGTGTGTGTGTGTGTGTGTGTGTGTGTGTGTGTGTGTGTGTGTGTGTGTGTGTGTGTGTGTGTGTGTGTGTGTGTGTGTGTGTGTGTGTGTGTGTGTGTGTGTGTTGTGGACCCGTTTTTACGTGGTACCTTCCTGTGCGAGAGGCGTTCAGGTGTGCAACTACAAAGTGGGTCTTTTTTTGTTGAACGCCTACGCCCGCCACTAAACCCATTTTACCTGTGTTTCGTGTGGGCTACAGCACATTTACCTCCTTTGATCTATCGCAGCTGGCAGTCTCCTCAAGCTTTCCTACAAAGCAGGTGCTTGTACAACAATCAAATTCCGCTCCTTCGGGGGTCACTCGGAGCGGTTGGGGTCCTTAGCTGGCCTGCTAAAGCTGTGGGACAGAGCCGGCGCAGCCGCTGCTAGCAGGGGCGGCCTGTGCAGGACTGACTAAGCGACGGAGCGCAACCGAGGCTGTGAGTCTAACAGCCGGAGCTCAACTGGCGGCGAGCAAGCTTGCGTTTGCTGGCCGACCGCACCATTCAGCTCACGTGTCTATTGGATTGCCCAATGGCTCTTATCCCAATGGACCTTGGCGCAGCGCCCGAGCGAAGGAGGGCGGGGAGGAAGCCCCGAACGGGAGATAGCAACCGCGTCTCCTTCGCGACATCAGGGGCACAGCAGCGCTGCCAGGATTAGTCAGCGGTCGCCCTAGCGCACTTCGCTTTTGCTGCGTCATCAACACGCTGGTCGACTTCCCCCCTTCTGCAGTGCAGGATGCCCCGGATGGGGAGTCCCGCCCCAAGCGTGAAGGAGCCTGCGTGGGCAGGGCCGCGATGTTATTCCCGGGACCTTGTCACGCACGCGTTGCCCGGGGCGACGTCGTTGTCCCCACGCCGAGACGGTAGACTCGTCTTCGTCACCGAACCACAGCGCGAAAGCCACCGTCTCGGCCACGAACTCCAGGTGGTATATATTCAGGGGAACAGCGAGAAGAAATGTTCAGGCCGCTTTTGACTCCTGAAGACCGGTTGCAGCTGGACCCGGCCCATCCTGCCGAAGAGCGCCGACGTCGCAAAGCTCAGCTTTACCACCAGGGAGGCTTCGGGCCCCTGCCCGCGACCTTTGTCATGACCTTCACCAGTGCGTTGTAGTGCGCCGTGTCGACACGGCCTCTCCGAACGACAGCATTTTTATCTGAGAATCCAAAGAGCCTTCAGGCTAAGTCTATCAGAAGCTACTCGCGCAAGCGGGGCAGGCCAAAGACCACTATGTTAACCCGGAAGCTTAAAAAAAGAAGGCGGCAACCGATAGCAGGACAGAGACCACTAAGTCTATCAGGAGACACGCAGAGCAACCGAGGCAAGCCACAGAAGGCGGGTAACCAATAGCACTAGGTCTATCAGGAGGGAGGGCTGGAGACCACTCATGTCAACCCGGCCGGCCGACCACCGATAGCGGCCAGAGGCGTCTATCAGCGGTCAGTGTGGGAGAAGTATATTTGACCCTTGGTAGCGTCGCCAGTTCCGGAAAGCGACAGAGCCCGAAACCCCCGGACAAGAAAATGCGTGTCCTGTTCGGTGGTTTCGTTCTCGGCCGGCGCTTTGCACGAAACTAGCTGGCATTAAAGTCCCAAAAATTTGCCTTCGCTCTTTCGCTTTCCTTTCAAAAACTGTTGCGTTGACGCATCCACACTCTGGTGTGCCTTGTTCTCTTTCCTTTTTTGTGTACAATCTTTTTTTTGTTTTTTGAGCAGGCCGAGTTCCAGGCCTCTCTTCAGGTTGTTCTTCTTCTTTTTCACCTGGTATGTCTTGAGTTAGGGATCTCCATGTGTGAAGCACGGACATGTAAACTGTGACAGTGACATGAATCTTCAGTTTGGTGTTAGTTCGCTCAGGCTTAGAACACATTGCAATACCTCGAAAAAAAATAAATAATATTATGTCAAAAAGCGAAAAACGGCGGAGATCGGCGGGGGCCTCCACCCCGTTGCTAGCAGCGGTCACGAGCCACCAAATGTCCCGGAACCGGATATTCGGCTAGTCTGGCCGCCGACATGGACGACCCCGGAACCAGCCCCTTCAGCCGAGGATTGCCCGTGTCAAAAGTATCTGCTGCAAGGATACCACATCCAGGGCCATGCGTGTGATCTAGCGGAGGGAGGACAACGACCGATTCAATGCGACCGGGTTTAGATTTTTCTGAATCAGGGAATCCAGTGACGACACAGCCTACATTTGACTTCACGACCATGTACGACCAACTCGGACTCGAGGAGGGCCGTGATCATTCATGCCTGATGACGTGACGGGTACTTGAGACAGCAGAAAACGCTTGCAAGTGAGACACTTTTTGGGCTGAGGGCGGGGTGTCCCAATTAAAAGCGTTGAGTTTTCCAAGCGATAAAAAAATGCGGGTTGTCTGACTTTCACCGCTAAGCGGTGATACACTGACGACCGATGCGAACGTGCCGCCTTGAAACTGAGCCTCAGTCTGCACTGGTCCTGACTGCATGTACCAGCCTGCTTGTCCCTGCCAAAAAGGAATCAGGAGAATGCATCGGTGTTTCTAGCACTCGCTCTTCACCATGTTTCCAGAGGTTGCATCTGAAAGCCTCGGGAAGATGTCGGACCTGACAAGCTGATCCAAGAAAGCGACGGTGACAAGAGTCGTTTCGACACCAGTTGTCAAAAAAAGGACTAAACAAAGGACGCACAGCGCAGGCAGTAACCAGCTGCCACGGTTTTTCGAAGCACGGGCATGGGTCCCGAGACGAAAGAAGGTGTCTCAACCACGGGGTGTAGGTAGTAAGAAGATAACAAGCACACCAAGCATATTCTTGAACTTGCTGGCAGCGTTTCCTTGCGGCACTGGCACGGGCTCTGGGAGATGTTGGGGGCTGGCTTCTGGCGACTGGTCTTCGGAAGATTCTTCGGCCTCTTCCATGCGGAGAGCTTTCTGCACCTCGTAGAGCCTCGAGCTGTAATTTCCCGACTGCCTCCGCTTCTGCTGACGTTCATCTTGCAGGCGGTAATGCTTGCTCGTTAGGTCGTCGCGTTTCGAAGCCGAGCCGATCAGTCGCTGCTTGCTTACTTCCAAACGACTCTGCAGGTCCTCATCGTACGCTTTCGACACGTTTTCCGCCCGGGCTAATAGCTCGCTCGACGCCGCAGCCGATGCTTGCTGCGACAGCGTCAGCTGTTCTACATCCTCCTGTTGTGGATATTTCCGGTTTGCTGTTGAGTTCCACCGAACAAAATGGCGAGCGTTTAGGGGGTTCAGAGGTCGGCAAAAGCGAGAATCGCATTGCAAAACTTGCATGTTGAGAGATGGCAAAGGCCCATCGAAAAAGATCACGGCAACCAAGAACCGCCGAAGAAGCTCGAGTCCGCCAACATTTGCGTTTTCTTTTGTATAAGCACCTGCTTTGTAGGAAATACTTGAGGAGGCTGCCAGCTGCAAAAAATCAAAGGAGGTAAATGTGCTGTAGCCCACAAAAAAAAAACACAGGTGAATCTGGGTTTAGTGGCGGGCGTAAGCGTTCCTCCGAAGTAAGCACAAGGCAGCCCCTCGAGTATTTTTGCACACAGGAATGCGCAACAGCTTGTCAAGACCCTCTCTGCGACGAATCGATGTGAAGCCCAACGCGAGTCCCAGAAGTGCTGGCGCACTCGTGAGAGCAACATGTCCTGGCCTCCCTGTTGCCGGGCATTTGCCCTCCGGGCAACCGCTGAAGCGCGAACAGAGAGTCCCCGGGGTCAGGGGTTGTTTTCATTTTCGAAGGAAGGAAACTTGCCAACCGGTGCCCCAGAAAGGTAACCCGGGGTAGGGCATCTGTGTTGACGGCGGCGGCCCCGAACACCCGGCTTGCTCCGGCTCGCGGTAACAGGGTTGCGGTGAAGTAGTAGTAATAAGCAGCAACAATCTGTGTGTGTGACGCTGGCACAAGCCGCTACAGACCACCTCTTTGCACGCGTTGTGCCATCATGCTTCGGTCGCATACTGTTTGTCTCCGGTGCGCGCTTCACGTCCTGACAAGCCCGAGTAATCGCCAGATGTTTCGGCGCACTTCCTTTCTCCCTCGCTGGTTGTCCGCGACCAAGATCTCGACTCCTCCATAGTAGTAAGTGTCGAACTGCCGAAGCAGCCGGAGACAGCAGGCGCAGGGCGCGCGCATGTCACTTGCTTTGCCTTTTCTTTTGCGGCAAAAAACAAAACTAAATACATACCCGAACGACCGAAGCGGCGGAAACGCTGCGCGCAGCGCGGGGTGACGTAGTCTCGCCGTCGGCCTTCACGTCGGGCGGAGCTTCTGACGGTTGCCTCGCCGCAACTCCGGATGCGTCTGCGGCCGCCGTCCCGGCTGGTTTGTCGAGCAGCGTCCCATTGAAGAACTTCTCGACGAGGGTGTGGTCTGCCGCCTTCTTCGCTGCGTACGCATGCGTCATGCGCTGCTTCCTGCCGGTGCTCTGCTTTACGACGACATCCCCCCGAGCATGCTCAGGCGGCTCCGAGGTTGGCTCCTCAGAGGCCCTTGCCATCTAACCCTCAACATGCAGTTTCACGGGCGGGACAATTCGGTTATCGCTTTGCACGTGTCAGCGGCGAGGCTGAAACTGGTCCCTATTGTGCGGTCGACGATGTACGTCGTTCTGGTGTCTGGCTGGGGTTTTCTTGTTTTGCCAAGCGAAGAGGGAGCGGCTCTCTAGGTACCCCGAGGGGGGTTTCCTTTCAGCTGTAGGTTTTGTGTTTACGACGATCCCGTGTGGGCGTACAGATTGGTGTCTTTCGACGTTTTGTGCTTGTGAGGTTCAGCCTTGGGTGTGGTGTGACAGTGGGAGGGGAGTGGGGGGGAGAAAGCTTTTTCTGTATCGGCTAGACTATAACTCATGCTTCAGCCAGGTTGCCCACTCTGCTGCCGCTAGGCTCCTGAAAGCGTACCCTTTCGCATACACACTTCATAACTGCGGCATTGCGTGCTGCGAAGTCGTCCAGGACTTGCAGGTAGTTTGTCGTGCTCATGCCAATCAGAAGCTCCTTCGGCTCGGCAGCCACGTTGGCTGCTCGTGACTCCGGCAGGGGAACCAACCGGTCTTCATAAAAGTTGAGCCGGTCCACCCCCTGCTGACTATGCTTGCCTGTGATAGCTGCAGTTTCAAGAAATAGGGGTGGGCTGGCTCAAAAGTGGCCCTTCGAGCTCTTCACAGAAGCGCAAGTGGTGCCCTCTAAGCTAAGCCCCCGCAAGGCAACGTTGAAGTATGGCTAAAGATAAAGTGGGTGTCACCTAAGGGGGTAAACTCAGAGCTGCCCACGTGATAAGCCGTTAAGCATTGAGTTCTTTTAAGTACATGAACCACATGGATTAGCATGCACTAAACCGTTAAGCAGCGGCTGCCGGCTTATCCCGTGACACCTTTTATATGTACGTTATAGAAAGAGTAACAATCTACCGCTACTCGCAGAGGAATCGAACACCTGAACCTCCGTGTGCCAGCCGTGCAATAGATTAGTCGAACGGAGATCCGTCCCTCGGTGCGCGGTTTCCTTTCGGTATCGTGGCGGGAGCTGTCTCTCTATTTGACTATTTGACTCCCCTGTTGGTACGACACCACGATTCCTCCGTCGAGCCGCCCGTGGAGGGGACCTTTGGCTGGACCGCACTGCCACCCCCCCTCTAGGGCAGTGATCATGGCAAACGTTGAACGTTTGACAAACGTTTGCGTTTGCAACATTCAAACGTGAGTGAAGAGCTGGCTGCGCCTGCAGTGGGGATCGAGTGTGGGGTCGGCTTGTGAACACTCGAGCCACAAGGGCAGGATCTTCAAGCCCGGGCCCCACAAAGTGGGAGGGAACACTTGCTGGAGGCAAGTATCTGCCTGTGCACGCCCAAGAAGAACCAGAAGGATGTCTTGTTCCCATATTATCAGCAGTGATGTTATCAAACGTTTGCAAACGTACGTTTGACAAGATTTATCAAACGCAAACGTTTGACAAACGTGCAAACGTGACGTTTGCCAATCGATGGACTGGGTCTGTACACAGTACACGACCTTTGATGGCACTTGTCCACGTGGCTGCAGGCGGACCCCTCTCTCCCGACACAATCAGCCATAAAGCTTGAAGCGTGATGCTTCTCACGGAGAAGGAGAAATATTGAAAGGCATAACATGCATTTTGTTTTCAACGAGCGGTCGTCCGCCAGTCCATGGAGCAACCTACGAGGTTAACGCGAGAAACGAAAGTAAGAAGAAAACCGGGTTTTGCGGGGAGAGGGGGGAAGAAGACGTGGGAAGCCGGCCTCCAACGAGAGCGCAGTATTTCCCGCGAGGTGCCTCGAGCACATTGCTCCTGCAGATTGCGTGTCTGCAGCAGGCGGTTTTCATCCCAAGCCCCACCCCTTCCGTCAACCGTTAGCCCGCTGATTGCCTACAACCTACTATGCACGGTGTTGGAGAACCTCTGGCAAAAGAAAAGAGCGTCCGCAAAACTACACCCACTTTTTCGTGCGATCAAAAAAGACAGGCGCTTCGTTTTGCTTGTGCGTGCCGGTTGATCGTTTTTCCCACTTGTATTACCCTGTGTCATTTTCAGGTTGTGAATTCTGATCAACCACCACCAAAACACGCTGCCTACGTTTTTTAGCCTGCACAATACATTGAAGGGCAATTCGCAAGATTGTCAAAGCTAAAGCAAGATGCGTGCCGGAGGCCAGAAAACTCTCCGCGGTGTGACCACCCGTGTGGTAGAGGCCCTGGACCAGAAGGGAAGCGAAATTGAAGGACACGGCAATTGGGGGGCAGCGCCAGTTCCTGTTCTCGGAATTGCCCGACGTTGCACCGCTCGCCGCACCTGTTGCTGCCCGCGCTTTGACCGCTAGCCTCAAGCCCGGAGTGAACTCGTTGTTCTTCGGACATCACTGCAAACCTATTTGCCACATGGTGGGTGCAAAGCTCGAAGACCGTCACCAAGTGTCAGCATAATCAGATGCTGCGGAGGTGGTCGTCGGCCATGAATGAATTGACGCTTCGGCACACGCTGCATCGGAGGCGCCTCTTCTTTGCTTCGACTTGTGACGACATCCGCTCGTCACACACAGCAACCCGACTGTCTACCTCTCCTGACCACCCTGAAGGTCTGAAAAGGAGTGCATGCTTGAGGAAGGTCACCGTTCTACCTTTGCCTGGGACGGGGACAGTCTCCTGATGGCAATGGTAGAAGACCCGTTCGGCAGAATTATTCGGGAGTCGAAGCAGTGTTGGCAAAGCTCAACTCACCACTTCACTCGCAACCCGGCTATGCATTCTAGGCTGTCCACCTGCTGATTCAACGACAGAGGGAATAAAATGTCTCCCTCCCTCTGTTGTAGAATCAGCAGGCTGCAGGTAGAAAACTGCAGCCACTCCAGGCACGGTCCGCGAACGGCAGCAGAGGCGACCACGCGCGACGAAAGAAAAGAGGAGGAATAAAAAGGCGTGTGGGCCTGCGAGGTGGGGGGTGCGCCTCACACGCTTCCCGACCGGATCATCTTCCGCACGTCTTCTTCGACCTTGGCGCGCGACTTTTTGACGAGGTGCGGCGCGTTTTCGAACCTGAAGTACAGGCGCGGCTTCGCCAGAGTGCGCGTGAACAAATCGTCGAGGGTTGTCTGCAGGTTGCGATGCTTTGCGTTGGGAGGGGAAGAATGGCGGCGCAACAACGGCGCCTTCCTCGCGGAACAAGGCTGCTTGCAGCTAATGGTATTGCTGCCCCATGCGTTGCCTTTGCGTGATGCTACATGCAGTCAAGGAACGGCATAGCGGGCAGGGATAAGCCGATCTATTCCTATCTCCTGGACTGCATCAAACTGCCTGCCGCTGCGCACCGATACACCACGGCGCGGTGTCAGGTCCATCCCTATCCCTTGGAGCTGCATAGAATTGCCTGGAGCTGCAGTTGACGGTCTAGCACGATCGATGCATATTATAGCCACATTCTAACCCAAACTTGCACGGTCAATCAGAAGGTGATGGACTGGCTTAAGGGCAGGGGTACTGTTTGGACAGAACACTGTCACTGTCTCTCATGCATTTTGATGCTGGAGTCTTATTCGAAGAGGGGTGCTAAATAGCAGGGGAGGCACACCCGGCTCGGCTTCGAGTCTTCCGCTGCCTTTTGGCTGTTGCTGATGATGGACGCCTTCATCCTGGAGTCTGCTGACGAAGCGAGCTCCGTCCCCTTATTCGCCCGCTCGGCTTCTGCCTGGGCGTCTTCTAAAGTGCTGAACGCAGCCGACAAGGTGTTGGAATTTCGGTTGGGCCATGCAGCGCCACTGATCCGCCGCTTCTGCCTCCGCGCAATATCGATGCTGTTGTACGTTACGTAAACAGAGTCGCCAACAACAACGAAGTGGTCGTCTACAACCTGTGTGCGAGTGTGTGTGTGTGGTGAAGTTGAAGCTGATCATGGGATACGTATGCAACGAAGTATTGCTCGCTGTCACTGTCACACACGGTTTTGAGCTTTCGACACGTTGCTTTTGGGTCCAATGACTCCTCTAAGGGTGGGTGGGGCGGGATCCTTGGAGACGGATAGAGCGTGGGGTTGTGAGCTTCTTCATCCGACATTCGGCTCAAGACTTTTGCCTTCTAAGATTGGTAGCTGGACGGGGGTTTTGGCCGTTTTTTTTTTTCGCAACAGCCGAGTCTCGTTTCCACAGGCGGCACGTCTCACCTAAGGAGTGTGGTAAGCTCCCTCATGCAATGACCTTGGCAGGCTTACCAACTACTGGTGCAAGCACCCCCCAGTCGCCACCTGGGTCAGGGTTTGAGTCCTGTTTCGAGACTCGCTTGCGACGATTCGTACAACGAAGTGCAACGACAAATTCGGACAACAAAAAAAGAGGGCCGTGACAAGAAGGAGCAAGGGGGTTTGGAACGGAGAGACAAAACGGGCAAAACAGTCGAGCCTTACCAACGTCGCTTTGGCACGTTGAATCCCAACTTGCCACGCCGAAGGACGCTCAAGCAAGTTTGCCAGGCGCGTGTGCTCGGCTGTGAGTGAATCTCTGCGCGGAATACAGCGCAGAGACGGTTACGACCAAGCCAGCCAGATCGCTCGCGTCGTATGGCGCGTTTGTTCCGCTCCCGGTCCGACGGTGAGACGGGCAAAAAATTCTCGACGTAGCCGCTTTGACTCCGAATGGAAGGGCTTTGTGCTTCGCTTACGCCACCGTGTGTTGCTTTCTTCACTCAGGACGTTTTACCCTGTTCTTGTCGAACGCATGATTAATCCCACACGTCCGTTCGACACGTGTTCAGTAGTTACACCACTTGGGACCCCTTCTTGCAGAGCCGGCCACTTCCTTCCGAGCTGGCGCTTACGTAAGAAATGTGTCATACCGGTCCGCTGCGCTGCTCCAAGTATTGCCGAAGAAGGAGCCTTGAGAACGGCAGGCGCATGCCAGTGACGAGAAGGGTCGCAGTCGGGGTGACGTCGGCCTCGTTTGGGAGCGGCGCGTGCCACTCGAAGTCGATGGAAGCCCCGGCCGCAAGGTCGCCGCTGGACGTGAGCGACTGCATCACTTCGTCGATCTCCGCGGGGCCCAGGAAGTCGTCGCCCAGCTTCTCGTTGAGCACGGCCTCCGACCAGAAGAAGTCGGCGGCCGTCTCCTGCCGCGTTTCGGCTCCGTCGAGCCAGCTCTCACGGGGGCAGTTCGGGTCCACCTTCCGCTTCTTCGAACCGGCCTCTTCCTTCTCCGCTTCTTCGTCGCCTTCCTCGTCCCTCGCCCTCTTCTTCGGGGCCTCGGTCGCGGGCTCCGGTTCTTGCTGGTCGGCCGCCGCCTTCTCCTCGTCTGCCATTTTGCTGCTCTTGTCCCTTTTCTGCCCCCCGCTTCGCGCGGCCCACCACCCCTCCCCGCTGGCGAGGTAGCACTAACAACAGGGGCACGGCGTTGATCATCACACCATTCTGGGACCGTTCTTTGCTTTGTTGCGTTTCTTTTTGGGTGGATGCGGGCGGTTCCAGAGAGGCCTGCGTCCGGGCACCAAACCCACATTGCCCCGTGGAATTAGCGTAAACCAGCGCAACAGCACTGTAAACAGATTTACTACCGTGACAGACCGTGAACCGACGGATATTCGACCGAGAGGTTTCGCAGCTACGTCACATGGGGCGGAAGTGAGAAGCAAACGGCGGGAGAAAAAGCGGCGTGTGTAGGCTTTGCTGGCCTGGCTTTTGGTTGAGATGCTGTCTTTCTCTACTAACGTGTTGCTTGACTTCCGTGGCTGGCTACTCGACCTTGTTTCTTCTAAGAAAAGAAGCGCGAAAGCGCGATTAAAAGGAACCAGAAACAGAGGCGTTCACCCGGCGACTCGCGTCGCTGCCACTCCACCGTCGTGTGCTGGCCAATGCTGGCCACCCTGTGTACCTGCATCACACACTGCTTCGAAGCTGTCAACGTGACTCCAACATTTTAGCGGGTGTGCTCGCAGGATAGATCGCGTCCACACACAGAAACACACGCACATTCGAGACTTCTGCACACATTCGCACCTAACGAGGCAACGTCCCATCGTACACCCTCTTTGCAGGTGTGCCATCCTCTTGGTCCTCGGGTGAAGCAAGACCCTGTTTTACGATCAGCACCATCGTAAGCCTGTCCACCGCGGTCTCCCGCAACATCATCGAATTGCCTGCCGCTGACGATGACGGTGCGAACAAAGTGGTAGCCACCTAAATGCAGACCCCAGATTATCTGCAATTCATCGGGCTCTTGGTGCGTTAACGGGGAGTCATTTGCATGTAAAGAGTACCACACTATGCCAGCTTTTTGCTAGGTGACTCCTGAGGGGTCATAATTTCCGCTTTTGTCGTAGTGGCGCGCAACCCGTGTCGGCTGCAACTGTTGCTGGGAGGTACAGACAGTTTCGTATTCCGAAAAGGAATCGGAATCTTCGCACTCCGGTTTGCGGCGAGAGGCACGCCGAGAAGCGGAGGATACGCGCGCATTGATCAACTTCGAAACTATCACGGTTTGAGACGGGACCATCACGGTACGGTCTATCCGGATCGGTTTCGCATCGCCGCTCAGGATGTAACGGCGGGGGTCTTCGCGGTTTTGCCGGCCACTGCCGCCTTGCCGCGGGCGGTCGTGAGCTTGGTCTTCGCCTTCTTGAACGCTTCGGTGTCGTCGCTCTTGGCCTGCTCCCGGCGCTTGTTGGTCCGCCCCGAGATGTTGGCCTTCCGCCGCCCTGACCCTTCAAGCAAGCCCTCCATCTCACCGCCGAGCGCGTCCCCCGCGAGCTTGCGCTGGTGGTTCGCGAGGTCAATTAGCTCGCTCGGCTCCGTGTCACACCTCCGGGCAAAGTCCAGGTCGCCCCCGGGTGACGGTTCAGCCGCGCGGTCTCTGCCGTGGCATCTTTTTTCGCGCTCGGCCTGCAGGAGGGCGTCGATGCGGAGGCCAGCTTCGCCGTCGATTTCCCCGTCGATTATCATGTCGTAGTACTTCTGGCGTGCCTCCACGCGCTGCGCGTAACTGCACAAGTTGGGGGGGTTCGTCGTTATTGGTGCTGGTTTTGAGGAAATATAGCTCTGGAACGTAAGGAAAGGCAAGGGAATATTGCGGTGGTCTCCGTTGGTCTGGTAGTTTGTGCTACTTGCATTCTTTTACGAGTGGGGGGGGAAAATCTTAGTTTCGTGTTCAGGCGCTACTTGCCTCTCATGTGTTTGATGCTAGCATCAAGTCTTCTTCGCGGAATGCAGAGTCTTATTTTCTGTTCTTTTCTCGGGGGGGGGGGTTTGGGTAATCTTAGTTTACTGACCACACGGTGAAGTCCAGCCTCAGAAGCTGGAGTTCAAAAGCGTTTTTCGGGTGTGGATTTACACGCGTTTTGGTTGTGGCACACCCGCTCTTTGGGTGTGACTCGGGCACACTCTCTCTTTAACTCCAGCTCCTGAGGCTGGACCTCACCGTGCAGGTACATTCAAGCTTCTCGGAAGGAATGCGTCCACAGAGGGCATTGCAGGCTTTCTCTGGTCACGGTGTGCTGTGGACGAATCCAAAATTTGCCCGCGTGTTCGCATGTTGGTTTAGGGAACCAACCTTGGGATTTCCCCCGTTGTGGGGAAGCTGTGGGTGCACAGTACTGCCCCACCACCGTAGCGCCCGTCTGAATATCCATCCTCGTAGTTGCCAGTATTGGGACCAATTCCGAGGTGCTACATACTATACATTCACTGCGCAGTACTGCTACGCGTTGTGTACCAATACCGAGTTCCTCCTGCGGGCTTCGGTTAGGTACACACAGCGTGCATACATGCATGCACTACGTATAAGCAAGCTGGCTAGGGGCATTCGTCGCCGCCCGAGAGGGAGAGTGCCTCTCGCACGAGTTTCACTCTCCTGCAGGTTTCTATCTGCAGCCCAGTGACCAACCACAGGCAGACTTTCCCGTTGTTGACCGTTTGCTGGGTGGTCAGGAAAGCAGCCGTCGGCGCACCGCATCTCGTCATAGCTGAACCGCAGAGCGGTCTTCCTTTACAGCAAAACTACGCATTTTCTCCAGCTTTCCCCTTCCGTTCCCAACTGTAGACAGATAGATCAAGAGGAAACCTGTCCAGCAGCTGCTGCCTGCGGGTGTCGACGTGGGACGGGGCGGGGGCGTCTGTGAAGTCGCTGTCGTCCTCCCCGGGGTCCATGGCCGGCGTGCGCGGCTTGGCGAAGTATCCACCGCCGGCGGAGCTGGCGGCCGCCGGCGCTGCGCTGGGCGGCGGCTCGAACGCTTTTTGGAGCGTCGACATGGCGGCCACGCGCTGCTCGGCCAGCGTCGGGAGGCCGGCCGTGGACAGCCCTTCCTCCTCGCACGCCGCGCGGATCTTCCGCATTTCGGCGTCGAAGTCGCCCGCGCCGCCCCCCGGCTTCGCGGAAGGCGCGGGCCGCGGCGGCACGCCGTGCGAGTCGGCTCGCGGCCGCAGCTTGTGCCGGTCCTCGACGGCGACCCGGACGCCGTCCAGCATCTCGAGCCCGGCGACGTCCGCCACCACCTGCTGCCGGTACCCGAAGGCTTCCGGCTCCTCTGTCCTGTCGTTCTCGTCCAGCAGCAGCGGGTTCTCGCGCAGGTCTAGCTCTGTGAGCGAAGCGGGCAGCACCTTGTTGGGTGTTAGTTTTTGAGTTGAAGTTCGCTCGAGATTCCGGGGGTGACCTTTACTACATTTTGGGTTTTGGGAGCTAAGTAAGGGCTATGAGGGTGGGTTGGTTCTTTGGTTTACACTTTCGCTATTAGTAGTGGCTAGCCATGTCCGGGACTGTGACAGAGACCGCGGAGGTCAGCGGACCGGGAGCTACCGGATAGGGTGCGTGTGTGTGTGTTGTGTGGTAACCCGATACACGTGTGTGGGAAAAGACGGCTGCGTGTTTATCCCACTCAAGAATTTAAGCGTGGCTTTATGCGAGCGGCAGTTGAAAAACTCAGGAGGAGCAAACCTGCGACAAGTCAGAAGGGAGTCGGGCAATGGCGTTGTATGACAAGTCCAGCACTTGCAAGGAGGCGAGGGCTTCGAGGTTCTCGATAACTCGGATTTGGTTGTGAGAGAGAATGAGGGTTGTTAGGTTGGACAGCAAGTCCAGGTCGTCTATCTTCGATATCCGGTTGAAGGGTAGAGACAGGCGCTGCAACTGCATCATGCAGTCGAGGTTGCTGAGGTCGACGATGTCAAGGCGTAGCAGTGTCACTTCCTTTAAGCTGAGCACAGCTTTGATGACGGCGTCTTCTCCCTTCTGCCGCGTGTCGACGTCAAGGCAGTGCTCAGCGATCAGCATGGAGCTGATCCGGGTGCCCTTTTTGTGTTTGCTCTGCGGGCGCTTTCGCCAGTCCGCCTCCTCGTCTTCATACTTCTTCACATCCGCCATTATGTGCTCGTGCTGCAGCTCGAGTTCCGCGGCATCAAGCTCTTCCAACTCATTCAAATCGTACATTTTGGTGGCGCGCGGAAAGACGGCCTACCGCCTACCACCCACTCCCCACCGCCTGGCCACGTTTGGCGTGAGTTCCAAGCACCAAGTCTCGTGCGTCAGACCAACAGGCCGGTCATGTCTTGAAAACACTCGGAACTGCCGGGTGTGTAGGTCCGACGGGGGCTAGAGGGGGGAAAAACGTTGCAACTACAAAATGGGAGGGGTCTTTTTGGTTGAACGCCTTCGCGCGAACGAGGTGATTTCTAGGCATCAGGACTCGCCCTCAGACTGATAGGCAGGGCCAATCTTGAAACAAAGCTTGTGGACATGCAAGCGATGTCTCTCAGCTTGCGAAAGCAGAAGTCATAACTAGCAACAGGGGGCACTCAATGATTTCTGCATACGGAAACGCAAGAAAACTTGGAAGCTGGTCACTGAATAACTTTAGTTGTCCCTTTTTCTTTCGCCTCTTCTTCCACCCACTCGCTGTGTATGGGTTCGACGGCCGTGCGCTGGGAAAGGCACTAATTCCGTACCCTCGCTACTCATTGCTACGCACAAGCTTTCCTCCCATTGCTCCCCTCCCATCGAGCTGCACAACAGAACAGGACAACACAGACTTGCCGTTGACTGGCTCTGCTTTGATGCTTCCGAGACTCATGCAACTTCCACCAAGTGGGGGGAAAACGGAGAAGCAGCACCGCGCCGGTACAAGGCGAAACTGTCTGGGAGGGGGGGAGAGAGAGGGTCGACTGTTCACGGCCACCCTCTTCTTTCTTTCCGAGAAGCGAAGGCGGCGCCCGCTCTCGTCTCTACTCAACAGCTGAGGACGCGTGATGTTACGGCTGCGTCAGACCGAGGGGAAGAGTCGATTCTCTTGTCCGGCTTTGGGGACCATACTATGAAGGCGAAACGAACGTTCGGTGGCCTCTGCAGACCAATCGGTGGCAACGACGGACGGTGAAGGACGGAAATGGAAATACTCACGTGTCCGTTAGCACTAGCGGAGGGTTGCTTTTACAAACATTGCGATCATCAAATCTCAGCGCGACGCAAGTCAGAAACATGTCCCATCCTCTCTTACAAGTGCCGGAACTCGCCTCCTTCGTTGTCGTTCGTTGATGGATTCAACTTTGCCAATCGCTCCACCGCTTCTCAACGCGTGTTTTGTTCTTGGAGGTACACGCAGCTAACTGACTTCGTGCACACAGAGTTGCTCTGGCTCCCCCGAGAGGAGGTAGTACGGGCGGCGTTTACCGCAGCTTCGCAACAACACGCGCTCATGGAGCCGGATAGGTCGAAGCGACGCAACGGGAGCACAGCAAGGGGACGCGCGCGCCCCAAAGGCGCGACGATGCCGCTCTTAGTGGTAGCCGTACGCCAGCTTTCGCTGTTGCATGTAGGGCTTCCACATCGCCGACTTCTGATCCTCTGGGTCAGCCGGCAGGTACCCGTGCTTGACCACGTGCAGGTACGAGTACATGAACTTCTCGCGGATGGACAGCAATCGCATCGCGTCGACCTACGTATTTTAGTGAAAGTTAGCTTGAGAATCGAGGATTCTGAAGTCTCCGCGCCGTCGTCGAATGAGCTTTTTGGCGGTACTGCAAAAGGAGCGTGCACGTTCATTCAGGATTCGGGACAGAGCGTGGTGGAAGCGGGTCTTCGGGGCTGATTCTTGGGGCTGCTCCAAAACGTTGTGTTGGAGGGCATCTGGCAAAGTACTGGCACACACGCACAACCCCTGGCTTACACACCTTTTGACTCATGTTCGGGATTGGCAGCGACTTGTCCTGCTGCGAGAACATCTCCTCGATGATGACGTCAGCGTCGCAGCCCTGCCAGAGGGTACTCTCGGCTCGGCTGTCCTTCCACGGCTCCACAGCACTCACCACTTTGTCGTTGTAGTCGTAGCAAGCGTAGTAGAGTAGGAATCCGGCTAAGTGCGTGCCCAGGTCCTTCACGAAAGCGGCTTCCCTGTTTTGCACCTCCCGCGGCAAAGGCAGGTACTGGGACGGGTACGTAGGGTAGTAGCTCGGCGGCAGCAGCGGGGGAACCGGGACGTGGAACTCTTCCGAGACTTCTTGCGCCAGGTACTTGATGATCATGATGTTTACGCAGTACGGCGTCAGGTACCCTTGCAGAGAGTTGCACACACCGATATGCTTTCCCCACTCTCGCAGCACAGTCGACATTGGCATGAAGAACGGGCACGACTGTCAGGGTGTGAAAGCTTCGTTCGTCGGCAAGGGGCGGGAACAAGGAGAGAAAGTCAAATAAAAGTGGAAGCTCGCGAACGCACGCACGGCTTTGTTTGCTTGCACTTGGCGGGCACTCTTCGAGTCTCCGTACAGAAGCTCAGCTCGAGTGTTTTCAGACAATAGAGTGGTGTGCCAGTGTGCCTGGAGAGCTGGGTTGTCTCCTCATCAAAATGCCCCACAGCAAGACTCCCGTGTGGCGCGGCACCATGAGGCACCATGGAGCTGTTCAACGTTTCAGTCGTATGTGGAGGGCATACCCGTGCGTATTCTCTTAGGAGAATGCTATTTCGGACTCCATGGAAGAGCAAACTGATGTCGAAGTTGATGCCCTCGGGACCCTCTCTACGAAGGATGGGTACGCGGGCCTGAATGATGCGCAAGTGCGTGAAGCCGTTGTCCTTCAGCATCATCTCGTAGTCGTCAAGGTATCGCTTTTGTTCCTGTTGTTTGTTTCTGTTTTAACGCCACAGACATCCGTTGCCTTCCCTGCTGAGTTGTGCTGCCATGAACACAGACGTCGAAAAACACTGCTCTCGTGAGAAAGCAGTACGCGTGCAAAATAACTCCCCGCGAACGCAACAAGAGCTCTCGTCGGGAAGTGTGGTCGCTATTTGCGTGCAAATGACCCCGAGACTCCGATAACTCATTCTGCGGTAACTCAACAGTTCTTAGCCGTATACCAGAGCAACAAGCTTGTCCAGCTAACCGACGAAGAGAAGATGCCACACCTCGCGGGTCAACGGGTTGAGAGACTTGCCGGAATCGTCGCTTCGCATGATGACCAGGTCAAGGTCCGAAGTCTGGGTACCAAGTCCGCTCATGCACGAGCCCAGCGTGAACACTTGCAGACTTTGTTCGGCAAGTTCCTGTGGATGTGGATTCGGATGTGGCATGTGCATTCACGTTCTGAGGATGGCGCTGCTGGGGATACACAACCATCACATTTCCTGCCGCAGACCTGAGACCAAGAAGACCGTGTGTGATTGTGCTCGTGGGTGATCGCAAACACTTCGTCTTCACCGAAGACCGTTTCAGTTCACACAAGAATTCATCGCCACGCGCAGGTGTGGCGAAGCGAAATAAAGCGGCACACCCTCCGCAGGCACGACTCGATCTTGGCCCTGACGTCCATAGCCTCTTCGAAGCGCTCTTTGCTCATGGTGAGCGTGCTCGTGGCGGTGACGACGTGGTTGCCACTCTCGGACCAGTCGACGGTGGTGTCCAGGTCCCGGGGCGAGGGGGGAGCATCCATCAAGCAGGGCGTCCACGGATCCGACCATTTCTCCGGCAGCACGAAGAACGTGTCGATAGCGGCCTTCGCGTCCCGAGGGTTCTTCCGCACGGCGCTGTACCACCTCCGGACGACCCGAGAAGCTGATACGCTTCTGCTGGCTGCGGATAACATCGCGGCTCCGTGTTTTGCACACACCTACACACACCTACACGTATATAGGTGGGTACTACTCTCCACCGCCTACCCCTCGCTCCTTCGCAGCTGCCAGGGGGGGTTGGCGATGGCGCGGGGTGATGGAACCGCCACCGAACCGGTGGCGGGAGCTTTGCGGGGTGCGGGGGGTAGTGGCGGTGGCAACCCTGTCCGCCTCGCCCTCAGGCGACGTCCCACCCCCTTCTGCCCCGTGCCCCTTACCTTTTAGAGTGAAAGTTCGCTCGTAGTGCGCCAGTAGGTGCACGTGATTGGGTCTGCAGTACAGTTCATGTGTGTCCCCTCGGGGTTCGCAGCTTCGCAGTGTCTCAACTCACTGGGGAGGCGGTTCGATTCGCCTGTTGTCCTGACGAAGTGCAATGCCGAAGACTTCTGCTTTTGATAGAGGGTGGCATCAATCTGCACTTATCGGTGGATGTCTTGGCTCTGCGAGATGGGAATTGCAGAAGCAAATAAGCGAACGCATCGCCTCATCGTTTTCACCCCCGACCACTGTTTTTCCGCCGGTCTGAGCGCCTGCCGTCATTCGTGGACGAGTAACACAGCTGGGGAAAGATACTCGGCTGCGAAGCAAACGCCACGAAAAACGTGGTGGCAAGGTGCGAACCGAAATCCCGGCTTCTCCGCACCCTTTCGCGGCAAAGCATTGAGAGGTGGTCACTTCCGTGACTATCTCTTAGAAATTGCCGCGTTAATCGAGCTCAGGTCACTTTCAGGGGGGGTCGGTGCATTGGCTCAGCAAGAGAGAAAAGCGGCAATAAAACGCATCTTCGGGTTCTTTTAGCACTCCCCAGCAAAAAGCAAGGGCAGGCACATGCGCGACGTCTGTATCTCTGTCGCAAGTGCGCCGCGTTGTCGGAAAACAATAATTTGTTGACGAGTGCACTGTCTCCTTGTGGGTGTGGCCGGATTCCGTCAAAGCTGCGAACTGCGGGGGGGGGGGACTGGCACAGAGGCTGTCTTTCATGATGAACATCCAAGGAGAAACCCTCGGAGGGGCCGCCATGTGCTTATTTCGACGGGCAGGAGAAATGTGAAAACGGTGCTTTGCCTGGAGGCTCTTCATGTTAATTTTGCAGATACTTCAGCGGTATTTGTATCTTCGTTATCGTACGTCTTAACGATGGTTAAGTGCACAAATGGTGTCAGTCGAAGCTGGTGCCACAGTACAAGTCCAAACTGGTCATTTCTGTTGAAACCCCAGATTTGCCTGTGTTTCGTGCGGGTTGATCACATTTCCTTTCCCTTCGAGGATCTGCAGCCGGCGGCAATCTCCTACAAAGCAGGTGCTTATTCAAAAGTGAAAAAGTCAAGCCCCCAGAACAAGTACGACGGAATTCCGGGGAATTAGATACATTTCTCCGTGTTTCCGACTATCTCGTGGGAAGTAGGAAGTACAGATTGGTGTCGTTCGACCTTTGTTTGTTTTGTGGCCCAGAATTCCGTCGAAATGATCGCCGCAGCCAAGCTGGAAAGCTCGGTGCGTGCGAGAGTGAGGGGATCGGATTGGCTGCGGGGTGTCCGCAACTCGCGAGCCGCAAGATGAAAAAGGAAAGGAGGAAAAAGAGGGCTTCGCTCCGGGGGAATGCAGGAGGACGTGCAAAGCTTGGGTACGGAGCCAGCGCGTCGTCGCCACTCTGCTTGCCTGCGCACCGCGTCCACCGTTTATGGCAAGCGACATCGCCAAGGTTCTGTTTCGGAAACTGATGGCACTCCACTCGCGAAAATGCGATCAGGATATGGGCCACGCGAAGCACACTCGGAAATCGGCAAAGGTGCGAGGCGCATGCACCACAAAAAGCGCCGTGTCGTGTTTCTCGCGGCTTCCGTGCAGATGAGTACCGACAGCTCTTCGCTCGTGGCTCCCGTGCACGAGCAGAACTTCGTGTCCTCGGGTGTGCAGCGACTGGCGTCTTCTACAAACGGGTGGCACCAACCACACCGTGTTCTGGTACCTGCTAACTAAGCGGTGCTTGCTGCTGTCTGTGAAGAACGAATTCGTAACAATCTGTTTGTCAAACAACACCGGTTGTGATGCCCCGAGGCTCATTCCGCCTCGACGGAGTTTTCTTTCCAGCCTTTGTGTGCGTCGATGACAAGTATCGTCTCAAGTGCAGAGAGAGGTCAATGCTCCCCCATGTCGGAAACCAAGCATCGGGTGGTGCTTCAGCGAAACCTGCTGCGGAAAACGCGCGTAGGTGGCGAACACGCCCAGGTTGCGCGCTGCGTCGGACAACGTCCCGACCAGGTCGAAGCAAGCGCCCGTGTACATGATGTGTGTGGTGGCGGGCGTCGCCGGTGCAAGATGCTCCACACTCCGGGAATGTTCACTCCAGCCTTTGTGTGTGTCGATGACAAGTATCTTCTCAAGTTCTCAGAGAAAGGTCAATGCTCCCCCATGTCGGAAACCAACAGTTGCATCGGTTCGTCGGCCACCACAGTCGCCCTGTGCGGGGGGCTCACTCTGTGGAACCCGATTTGCGGCACGGCCGCGACAACGTGCGCGCCGCACCGCATCCTCTCCGCAACGACCGTCAGCACGGGGCACCCGTCGCAGAGCCGCGAGACGGCGGCCCAATCCTTCTTCGCGAACAGCTCCGCGTACGCGTCGCCCCACAGCGGCTCGCCCGCCTGGGCCTCGGAGACGGTCGCGACGGAAGCGAGGTTGCCATCGCGCAGTTGGTACACGACGATGGGCTCCGGCAAGCCGTTGAGGACCCACGTGTCCACTGGACGAAGCAGCCCGTGCAGCATCGGGTCGTCCTTCAGCGAAATCTGCTGCGGAAAACTCGCGTAGGTGGCGAACACGCCCAAATTGCGCGCTGCGTCGGACAACGTCCCGACGAGGTCGAGGCAAGCGCCCATGTGCATGATGTGCCGGTGGCGGGCGTCGCCCGTGTTTCCGTGCAAGATGCTCCCCGTGCACACACCGGTGAACACCTTCTGCGACCATTGCTCGCCGAGCTCGTCGAAGCGCTGCCGGAGGAGGCCGACGAAGAGGGACGCGTTCTTCGCGTGCGACGGGCACCGCTTCGCCGCATTCCACACGACGACCACCGACGAGCTCTGCACCGCAGTCATCACGCCGTCCGTTCGGTCGGCTGAGCTCGCGGCAGAGGCCACGATGTCCGTGACCGAATTGCTCGCGTCCGACGGCCCCATCCCGTTCAACCCCGAAAAGTCAACGCCGACCCACGCCGCCGTCGCCGAGTTGACCATGTGCAGCTTGCTGGCGAGCACCGCGTGCTGCAGTGAGCTGCCCAAACGGTCGCGGTGGCTGGCCGCCTGGCCGTCCATACAAACCGAGCTGTCCATCGACCCCTGCTTCACGGCCTTCACCGGGGGCTGCATGAACAGATGCTTGCGGGGCTCCAGCGACAGGGGGAGGAGGAGGTAGATGTCAGACGGGTCGAAGTGCGGGTGGCTTGAGATGACGGTCGACGCGGCTACGGGCGGCGCGCACCGGACGCTCGGGTGCAGGGCGTCGCACGTGCTCTTCCGGAGGGCGACGACGTTCGCGTACGGCACGTCGGAGATGAGAAGCTGCGCGGCGCGGATCGACGGGCCGTGGTAGAAGATGCCGGCCTCGCTCGGCGCCGCTTCGACGGGGCCCACGCAGACGCCGAACTGCATGCGCAGGGTGTTGGTCGCGCAGGTCCGCAGGCCGACCAGCTCCTTGGGCCAGGTTGTCTTGACGAGGGTTTCGATCACGCCCAGGCAGCAGCGCACCGCCAACGTCGGGGAGAGGAAGAGGAGCGTGAAGCGGTCCCCGGCGGCGCAAAGCTCGGTTCCACCGTGCTTGCGGCTCAGGAGGCGGACGGCATCCTGCACGCGGGCGGTGATCTTCCGGGCGCTGACAGGGCGCTGGGCCCACAGCCCGCCGCAGTTTTGGATCCCCGTGGTGGCGACTGTCCAGGCAGGCGAGCTTCGGCCGTCGCGTGCCTTCGGCGACACCCTGGACATCGAGTCCAGCGACTGGGTCGAGATGAAGGATCGGGTCAGGCTGCTCTTCGGCAGGATCTCGTTCACGTGCCCCAGGGACACCGAAAGGTTCGCAGACACTTCGTCGGCCGTCGTCGCGTTGCCGTTGAACATCGCGTCGGGGAGGTACGGGCGGTACTGCTGCAGGTTGAACAGCAGGAGGTGCAGCGCGTCGTGGAGGGGCGTGTGCTCCGACCTGCCGACGATGCCGGCGGCTTTGTCGATGTCGAAGAAGGCGAGCGCGGCGCCGACGTCGCCGGCGAGCGCGACCAGCGTCTCGATCTTCGCCTCCTCGTTCCGGACCCGCGTCGCGTAGAACAGCACGAACAAGAAGTTGAGCGCGAGGGCGTACGGCGGGAAGCACACCGCCAGCACCGACGCGCCGCTCGCGCAGGGCGGCGTCTTGCACTCCAACCGCTCCCACCGAGCCCCCACGCTTGCGGTCCCCGGCACGTCGAACAAGCCCCAGCGGAAGGCGTGTTCAGTTGAGGTCACAATGACCCACAACACCGCGCATACCAGCGTTATCTTCGCTAGTTTTGTGTTTGGCTCGCTTACGAGGAGGACGTTGACGATGCAGCTCAGCAGTGGCCAGGCGGGTAGCGGGGACAGGCTCGAAGCGACGACGACGTCCATCGCGCAGATGCACGCGAAGAAAACAGCGCAGTACGACACGATGCTCGCCCGGGAGAGCATCTTGGTGACCACGGTCGACAGCAGCATCCAGCCGGACGCGGCGCCCATCGCCACGTCGGCCACGATGCCCAGCCACAGCGGCTCGTGGCTGCCGATCAGCAGCGGCAGCGCCACGATGCTCGCGGCGCCGGCGGCAGCGAACATCGGCGTCATCGACACCTTCAGAGCCGCCTCCGCCCGCGTCTCGGTCCCGTCGACGACATAGTACGCGATCCAGTTCTCCAACTGCTCCGCCAGACGCATGCAGATGGACGACTTTTTTTTTTTCACGCCGGAGGCGAAAGGAGGGGGTACCTGGTACCTGCTTTCGGGGGGTGCTCCAATGTAGGCAAAAAAAACGAATCCTGGAGCAAAAAAACAGCAAAAAAACAAAAACAACAAAAAAACGCAAAAAAAACAAGGCCCTCCTGGTGAACCCGAATACTCGTGCACACGCCAGCAAAAGTGCACCAGCAGACCACCAGGGCAAAAAAACACAAACCTCCAGAGCAAAAAAAACAGCAAAAAGAACAAAAAAAACAGGTAGGGTGCCAACATTGGGGTGTTCGTGCTCAGTTAGCGGCGCTTCGGGCGTTGAAATACTGGTGTCCTCGGCTGCTGGTGTGACTCTGTCTAACCACACACACAACAGCCGACGCCGAACTGAGAGAAAAAAGGGGGCTGGTTGGTGGCTTCGTGCCCCTGATACCAAGGATTTCGAATATCCGCGGGGGAAGCCAGTCTCGGCCTGCCTTGCCTTCGGACCGACTGACCCATGTCCAATTGCTGTTACCGCGGAAACCTACTCCACTCCGGCCTCCAATGTTCTCCATTGAATATTCGCTACTACAGCCAAGATCTGCACTCGGACAGCAGCCAGGGCCGTGAGTTGTCGCCATTTGACAGCGGCATCGCAAACACTTCCCAGGCCCGGTGAGCGCAGCGAAGGGTCCTCGATGGCGCTGTGCTCCACAGTTCGTTCGCGGGGTCTTACCGCTGGCGCAGACGCGAAGGGAGGAACAGAGGAAACCAGTGTCGCAGACAACAAACGCGGGGGGAGGCCAGAGAGCATTCTAAAATGGCTACAACACGAGTTCTTCGCAGGTTCGGTTGAATATCTAAATCAACCGCGGCAAGAGGCGAAGTGGCAGGGAAAGAGATCGGCAGATGCCGGCAATTCACAAAAAAACATGAACGCAGGTGAGCCCACTCACCCCGCTTCTTCTAGAGAGTGAATGCTCGCTTGAGCTTTTCCAATCCGAAGGCGCGCGAGCTGGATGCTCAAGCCTTCACTTTCTCAGACGCGTGCCAAGGCATTTGTCACACATTCCTATCCCTCTTGATCAAAGGCTTCCAGCCAAACGTAAGTTTAAAAAATCCTCCTAGTTCCCCTACAGCCCCTTCTTCGTATGCAACCAGAACGATCACCGCGTGTTCTTGCGGATGAGGAACGGCACTTTGTAACGAAGGTCAAAGCTTGGTAAAAGGTGTGCCGGATAAGCCCCGAGGTAACGGAACCATGGTCGAGCGGGCCGCAAGTTGACGGTGCTGCGGCAAGCCGCAATGAGTCGAAAAAGTCCGCAGATGCACGCATCCGGCGTTTTCGTCGCGGGCGAGTTCATCGCAGGTGCATCGAGTTCGGCAGAGGCGGGGCGCACACAAAGCAGGGCACCTATCCGTCGAGCATGGGAGCGTTTGCTAACGGAGAAGATCACCGCATGCTCTCGAGGAGCCGCTTCGAGACTTCATTGATGAGGACCACACTTTGAAACAAAGTCAACGCCTGGCGGTAGATGTTCGGGGGCGTGGAGGTGAAGGGACCGAGTAGAAAACCGCAAGATGAAGCAGTACTGCGGCGAGACGGGAGGCTCCCCTTTTGGCTCGTCGATGCCGAGCGTGCCGTCGGGCAGCCGGCACTTGTCGAAGAGTTCCGCCGAAGACGAGACTTCGACCGCCAGCAAGTCGAACACCGGCTCTCGGTCGCGCATCGGGCAGTTGACGCCCTCCGCCCACACGAGGCACGGCGAGTGCCGCTGGTTCGCCGAGTTCGGAACGGGCACCGCGAACGAGAAAATGCGCAACACCCGGATTCTGTCGTCCGCACACAAAGCAGGACACCATATCCCATATCCGTCGAGCATGGGGGCGTTTGCTAACGGAGAAGGTCACCGCATGCTCTCGAGGAGCCGCTTCGAGACTTCATTGATGAGGACCACACTTTGAAACAAAGTCAACGCCTGGCGATAGATGTTCGGGGGCGCGTGGAGGTAAAGGGACCGAGTAGAAAACCGCAAGATGAAGCAATACTGCGGCAAGACGGGAGGCTCCCCTTTTGGCTCGTCGATGCGGAGCGTGCCGTCGGGCAGCCGGTACTTGTCGAAGAGTTCCGCCGAAGACGAGACTTCGACCGCCAGCAAGTCGAACAGCGGCTCTCGGTCGCGCATCGGGCAGTTGACGCCCTCCGCCCACACGAGGCACGGCGAGTGCCGCTGGTTCGCCGAGTTCGGGACGGGAACGGCGAACGAGAAGATGCGGAACAACCGGATCCGAGCCCCGTGCTTCCTGAAGTGCGCGAGCCGGGTGCCTTCCGCGAACGTGTCGACCGCGCAGAGCAGCGCCTCGTCCCTCAAAAAAGGGAGCATTTCCGCACTAAACCGCGAAGCCGTGACCCCCCTCAGGTGGAACAGCTCGAGCAAAACGACATGCGACGCGTGGTCCTCCCAGGGCCTCCTCCCGTCGTCTTCGTCGTCGTACCGCCGGCGCAGCTGCGTGTCGCGGCCGGCCGGCATCCCTGGCGGCATCGAGGGGGGGTGGGCGGCGCGGCCCTGCGGGTTCTTGATCTTGAGGTAGTACCCCTCGCCGGTCCACGGCCGGTGGATTTCCTCGTCGGCAAACCGCAGCGACCGGCTCCCGGCGGGCGGCGCCGGCTGGCCCGCGGGGGGGGTCCGGATGGCAGGCGGCTTGCCTGGGGGGGCAGGGGTGGGGTCACGGGGCGCTAGCGGGAAGTCCCGTGTGTCACGAAGGGCTTGCGGGAAGTCCCTTGTGTCACGAACGGCTTGCGGGAAGTCCATTGGGTCACGGGGGGCTTGCGTGACGTCCCTTGGGACGGTAACGGGCGGCGCGGTGGTGGGGAGGCACCGGTATTGGAGCGGGGGCTGCTGCTGCTGCTGGTTGAGGAGGTTGCTGGAGAGGAGGATGTGGATCAGCTCGCGGTGGGCCGCGAGCAGCTGGTGGGCCAGGGAGTCGTTCTGGTCGGGCGGCGCGGCGGCGTCGTCGCAGGTGAAGGAGAGGCAGTCTCGCAGCTTTTTGAGGGTCTCCGAAGGGTCGGCGCGGCGGCGGGGGGAGTCTACCAGCGGCGAAGAGGCGTCGCGCAGGAGGCGGATCTTCGGCGGCGACGCGAGGCTCGACGCCTTCGATGCTACGCGGGTCGGGGCGGGCGGCTGCACGGCGACGAACGAAGCCGTGTCGATGCTCGCGTACGACGCGTTGCTGCGGTGCGACGGCTGCGGCGCCGGGCGCACGCGCGGCGACCGCTGCTCGAGGTGCAGCAGCCCCTGCCGGTCTCGGTCCAGAACCGACTGGATGATCACCAGCGGGTCGGCCATCGGCGCCGCCACTAGGGCCCACCCCTCCACCTTGCCCTGCGTGTTGTCCACGTGCTGTTTCTGAATGCTGTTTCTTTTCGAAAGCTCCGGAAAAAGTGGATTCTCTAAGAAGAGGTGTGCACACGGGTTTTGCCTGAAGGCTTTTCAGAGTTAAAGTTCGCTTGAAATTCGGTCTCCGTATGACCGTTCATGAATGGGTTCTCTTAGCAAGAAAGGTGGTTTTCGTGTTATTCTGCAGATGCTTCGAGCTATATTTGTGTCTAGGTTTTCTTTCGTCTTCCACCAACCATGGTTAAGTGCGCTAATGATGTCAGCCGAAACAACAAGGAGGAGAAAGTGGGGAGTGGACACCGATGGCATCAGACCCGCAACCCGCCTTGACTCGTGTCGCTCGAGCATCGAGTATCGCATCAACAGAGGTGTTGTGCCAACACACCGTGAGCATCTCGAAAAGGAAGCTCGATCGTTGTTGCGAAATTGGTACCTCACACACTGAAATCTACCGTGACCACCACGAGTGATCTCCGTGTCCCTTCCCAACGTGCTGGCTGCTTGCAGTAGCAGACAGGATTTCGAAGCAATCTCGGTACCAACTTCGTTTGACGACGGCAAAGCGGATGACCCCACCCATCGCTGTCGTGCTTGTGCGCAACCGATCGTCCAGCGCCGAAAGAAAACGGAGCAGATGAGCGAGGAAAAAGACTGACCATCACGGCTAAACGGGAAAAGGCGCTACAGTGGCAACTGGCACCCTCCGCACGGCTCTCTCTACGGTTAGCGTCACACACAATCGTCCCGCACAAGCAGGCTGTCATTAAGGCCCGCCAATCAATCCAGAATCTTGCACGAAAAACAAGCTAGCCACCACATGAGTCAGGTAGGGGGACTAACAAGCCACGGATCAAACGCGCACCGCGTGCATTGACGAATAGTTTCCGCCGAAACTAGAACTGCTAGCTTCCTCTTGGCTCTATCCCACAGCCCCAATAGGCAGCAACATCGACGAGGGGGCGCAAACACTACAAGCTGGCGGCATTGACTCTTGCGAGCTCAGATGTCATCGATCCCCTTCAAGATAGGTGCGAGGACGACATTGCACGGAAGAAGACACACTTCGTCATCCACCTGTGCACATTCAAAATAAGTCAGGAGCAGCGGTGCTGGTCAGTTGGCAGGTTCATCAGTTTCTTCCAAAGCGGCAGGGCACGACCTTGTTCTTCAAGGTGGCCCACCCCCAGGGTGTCCGCTAGCATTGTCCTCAACAAATTGCGTTTCGGCTTCTTAGAAACACGCAGAGCGGAAGACTACATTTGCTCCTCGCAAGGTTCCCCAGCAGGGGGTGGCCCGGCTCATAAGGTTTCGGTTCTCGGGAACACGAAGAGCGGAAGACTACGACGTTTGCTCCTCGCAAGGTTCCTCATCAGCGAGCCGTGCCCACTGGGTGTAGATGGATCGGTCGCACGACGGCACGACGACGCAGTGCGGCCTCTCGCTGTACGAGTCGTTGAGGAGGGCGCCCGCGTACAGGGCGCGCTCGGTCATCGTGTGGACCACGTGTACCCGTCTTGCCAGCGCGACCCCAGCCGGCTTGGGCTTGCCCTTCGTAAACTGGCAAGGCAACGCCACCGGCCCCAAGTGGCTGCCGGCCGTGGCCAGGGACGCGAAGCGAGACTGGTGGAGGTGGCTCTTCCCGAAAACGATCGACTCGACGGGGATTTTCCGCACGATTCGGTCGGCCCGCTGGATGTCGTACGCCCCGGGCCCCGGCGACGAACTGAACAGGGGACAAGGCAGACCCCCGCCCGCCCTCACAGGCGGAGGCAGCCGCACGCCGCGCGTCCACGGCAGGGCCCGCACCGCATAAATCGGCCCAGGCGAAGCGGAAGCCGGTATGCTCGGCCACGGCACCGACCGCCGGTCGCTGCCGTGGATCGATATCCCCCCCCGCTGCGGCTTCCGCGCGCGGGCCCTGCCGAAGGGAGGGCCGCCGGCGCTGCTGACGGTGCCATACCGGGTGGCCTTGACCGCTGCGGTCGAATCGCCGCCGATGCGTCCTTCGACGGAGCGCAGCACCTCGATGGCCCGGCCGGTAGCGTGGGCCTGTGCTGTGCCGCCCCTGGGGTCGTCGTGGGCTGTCCAGGGGTCGGATGGCTTTGCTGGGTCCGCGCCGCCGCGCTGCAGCCGGCGCGCGGCGGTCGCCTTCACCTGGCGCAGAAGCCTGGCGGGCTCCTTGTACAACCGGACCGGTCCCGAGTGCAGCGGGGTGTTGGCGTACAGGGCCGACGCCAGGGCCGGGGCTGCTCGCCCGGCGAGCGATGCGAGCGGCGACCGGGCCGCCAGCCTCAACGGGCTGTCGTCGCTGCAGAGCGGTTCGACGGCGTTGGTCGGAGGGTCGATGAGGGCCACTGCATTGTCTGCGGTGCCGCTGCTGGGTGGAGGAGGCGTCGCTGCTTTCGGGGTGCTTCCGCTGGCTCCTGAACTCGGCGTCGTGGGAGCAGATTCGGCGTGCGAGGAAGACGCAGACGGCGTCGTGCCCGTCGAATGCGAAGCGCTGGGCGCTCGCCGTTCCTCGGTGCTGGCGGTGCTGACGCTGGCGGAAGGCTCTCGGGCGCCCGCGCCGCGTCTACCGGACCCGTCGCTGCCACTGTCACTGCTCACGGAAACAGCGGCTCTCCCGTTGCCCGCGGGATCTTTGCCCGACGCATCTTGCAGCGAGCTGCCAAAATCCTCGTCGTACGAATCGTCAGAACCCGAGTCGTCGCTCATGCGTTCCCTTTTCTCCCCCCTCGCCTGCCCCTCTTTTCGCTCTCTTTGCATGTTTCGTCGATACGGAAACTGTTGCTCTGAAGAATGGATACCTCGTCGATTTGGAAAATGCTGCTCCGAAAAAAGTCGCCTCTCCTCGGTGCTGGCGGTGTTAATGCTGGCGGTGTTAATGCTGGCGGTGTTAATGCTGGCGGTGTTAATGCTGGCGGTGTTAATGCTGGCGGTGTTAATGCTGGCGGTGTTAATGCTGGCGGTGTTAATGCTGGCGGTGTTAATGCTGGCGGTGTTAATGCTGGCGGTGTTAATGCTGGCGGTGTTAATGCTGGCGGTGTTAATGCTGGCGGTGTTAATGCTGGCGGTGTTAATGCTGGCGGTGTTAATGCTGGCGGTGTTAATGCTGGCGGTGTTAATGCTGGCGGTGTTAATGCTGGCGGTGTTAATGCTGGCGGTGTTAATGCTGGCGGTGTTAATGCTGGCGGTGTTAATGCTGGCGGTGTTAATGCTGGCGGTGTTAATGCTGGCGGTGTTAATGCTGGCGGTGTTAATGCTGGCGGTGTTAATGCTGGCGGTGTTAATGCTGGCGGTGTTAATGCTGGCGGTGTTAATGCTGGCGGACGGGTCTCTGACGCCCGCGCCGCGTCTTCCGGATCTTTGCTCGACGCATCTTGCAGCGAGCTGCCAAAATCTTCGTCGTACGAATCGTCAGAACCCGAGTCGTCGCTGATGCGTTCCCTTTTGTCCCCCCGCCTGTCCCTCTTTTCGTCGATATGCTCTGAAGAATGTAAATTTCGTCGATATGGAAACTGCTCTGAAGAAAAGGCCGCCTTTTCTCGGTGCTGGCTGATGCTGGCGGTGCTGATGCTGGCGGTACTGATGCTGGCGGTACTGATGCTGGCGGTACTGATGCTGGCGGTACTGATGCTGGCGGTACTGATGCTGGCGGTACTGATGCTGGCGGTACTGATGCTGGCGGTACTGATGCTGGCGGTACTGATGCTGGCGGTACTGATGCTGGCGGTACTGATGCTGGCGGTACTGATGCTGGCGGTACTGATGCTGGCGGTACTGATGCTGGCGGTACTGATGCTGGCGGTACTGATGCTGGCGGTACTGATGCTGGCGGTACTGATGCTGGCGGTACTGATGCTGGCGGTACTGATGCTGGCGGTACTGATGCTGGCGGTACTGATGCTGGCGGTACTGATGCTGGCGGTACTGATGCTGGCGGTACTGATGCTGGCGGTACTGATGCTGGCGGTACTGATGCTGGCGGTACTGATGCTGGCGGTACTGATGCTGGCGGTACTGATGCTGGCGGTACTGATGCTGGCGGTACTGATGCTGGCGGTACTGATGCTGGCGGTACTGATGCTGGCGGTACTGATGCTGGCGGTACTGATGCTGGCGGTACTGATGCTGGCGGTACTGATGCTGGCGGTACTGATGCTGGCGGTACTGATGCTGGCGGTACTGATGCTGGCGGTACTGATGCTGGCGGTACTGATGCTGGCGGTACTGATGCTGGCGGTACTGATGCTGGCGGTACTGATGCTGGCGGTACTGATGCTGGCGGTACTGATGCTGGCGGTACTGATGCTGGCGGTACTGATGCTGGCGGTACTGATGCTGGCGGTACTGATGCTGGCGGTACTGATGCTGGCGGTACTGATGCTGGCGGTACTGATGCTGGCGGTACTGATGCTGGCGGTACTGATGCTGGCGGTGCTGATGCTGGCGGTACTGATGCTGGCGGTACTGATGCTGGCGGTACTGATGCTGGCGGTACTGATGCTGGCGGTACTGATGCTGGCGGTACTGATGCTGGCGGTACTGATGCTGGCGGTACTGATGCTGGCGGTACTGATGCTGGCGGTACTGATGCTGGCGGTACTGATGCTGGCGGTACTGATGCTGGCGGTACTGATGCTGGCGGTACTGATGCTGGCGGTACTGATGCTGGCGGTACTGATGCTGGCGGTACTGATGCTGGCGGTACTGATGCTGGCGGTACTGATGCTGGCGGTACTGATGCTGGCGGTACTGATGCTGGCGGTACTGATGCTGGCGGTACTGATGCTGGCGGTACTGATGCTGGCGGTACTGATGCTGGCGGTACTGATGCTGGCGGTACTGATGCTGGCGGTACTGATGCTGGCGGTACTGATGCTGGCGGTACTGATGCTGGCGGTACTGATGCTGGCGGTACTGATGCTGGCGGTACTGATGCTGGCGGTACTGATGCTGGCGGTACTGATGCTGGCGGTACTGATGCTGGCGGTACTGATGCTGGCGGTACTGATGCTGGCGGTACTGATGCTGGCGGTACTGATGCTGGCGGTACTGATGCTGGCGGTACTGATGCTGGCGGTACTGATGCTGGCGGTACTGATGCTGGCGGTACTGATGCTGGCGGTACTGATGCTGGCGGTACTGATGCTGGCGGTACTGATGCTGGCGGTACTGATGCTGGCGGTACTGATGCTGGCGGTACTGATGCTGGCGGTACTGATGCTGGCGGTACTGATGCTGGCGGTACTGATGCTGGCGGTACTGATGCTGGCGGTACTGATGCTGGCGGTACTGATGCTGGCGGTACTGATGCTGGCGGTACTGATGCTGGCGGTACTGATGCTGGCGGTACTGATGCTGGCGGTACTGATGCTGGCGGTACTGATGCTGGCGGTACTGATGCTGGCGGTACTGATGCTGGCGGTACTGATGCTGGCGGTGCTGATGCTGGCGGTACTGATGCTGGCGGTACTGATGCTGGCGGTACTGATGCTGGCGGTGCTGATGCTGGCGGTACTGATGCTGGCGGACGGCTCTCGGGCGCCCGCGCCGCGTCTGCTGGACCACCAGCAGTTGAGCGCCGCTTGGAGATTCGACTGTGGTTGGGCTTACCAATCACTCACAAGACAGTCCAGTCATCTCTTTCTTCTTCTTGTTGGGAAGAAGAGGGAACGCATGCACGACTCGGGTTCTGACGATTCGTACGACGAGGATTTCGACTCGCTGCAAGGTGCGTCGTGCAAGATCCCGCGGGCACGCCCACGAGGCTGCTTCCCTGAGCAGCGACAGTGGCAGCGACGCCACACATTACGTTTGAGTGTCTCATGTTGCTGCAAGCCCCATTGACTATCGCATCTCGCCGTGTCTTCAGCCAGACATCCCCCACAAGTGCACAGAATAGGCACAACACGTCCACATGGCACGCGCTAGACGGGTAGTGACGTTGGCTACCAGCAGCTCAGCGAGAACGAGTGGAGCCGGCGAGCTGGCGTCGTCGATGAGGTCTCAGAGGGAGTGCAGAAGTCTCACTTTCCGAAATCGCCAATAATCCCCTATCTCGTGGCTCAGTCGGTAAAGCTGTGTTCTGGCACAAAAAAGGAATGGCAAAACCTCTTTGCATTCGCAGCTACGATACGCACCTGATTCAGAACCCTGGCACACCATCAGGAGGGCTCCCTGCCAGACGCAAATCAGGCTGTCTTCTTTTCTGCCTTCAGACCTGTCTGAGGCATTCACTCTGGACCCGTGGGCTACGTGATCGGCTGGTTGTGGCTCTGCCCTCTGGACCTCATGGTCTTGGCATTGGCAGGCATCGGATTGTTTGCCCCTCGGGACTTCCGCCCGATTCGTAGGTAAAACGCGACGAGAAAAGGATCACAGCAAGCGAAAGAAAGGTTCTTTCTTTTCTTGTTGGCCGGAGACTGTCCGCGCATGTTCGCAATCCTGCAAACGAGGGGAGAGGGAAGCAGGGGAGGTTTGCCTTGGTTTAGCCGGGCGGCCCCCCACGTTTGGTAGGTACCTTCGGCGCCCTTCATCTGTTCTCTGGTTGTTTCTCCCTTTCTTCTTGGAGGGAACAGAGAAGGGACCGGCACCACCTCTTGGAGCTAGTAAATAATGCACTCCGCGCAGCAGCTTTCCCGCCGCACGCGTTCGTTTGGTTCTTGAGGGAGAAGGTCGCTTCCGCTAGTCACCGGATGCAGCCGAGACGCAGCCGTTTCTTACCAGCGACCATGAAGGCAACGTGCGGCCTTCTTGCAACAGCACAACTACTCCCTGATGCAGCCGCAGCCGTCATGACGACGTGACTCCACGGCCGTCGGTGTGGCCTTGGCACCCAGCGTGGATACTCGGCCACTGGTGGGTTCTTTTGGGCCTGCGGGATACCCGCCGGGCTCTGGGAGCTCGCGTGCCTCCTGGGAGGATTGACGATACGAACCTTGAGCACGGTTCTGAGCATTTTCCGTACAGGTACACAGTTGGACAATGCATTTAGTCAAGATCAGTGTCATCGCGGGTGCCACGCGCTGCTGGGAAACTCAAGGATCCCCCTGTACGTGGTTGCCCGCTAGGTTCGCAAGACCGTCTCATCGTCCACAGTCCCGCTATCACTTGCTGTGGTGACCTTCGCCCAGCCCCGCTGCACGAAGTCCTTCCCGACGAAACCCAGCCCCTCGACGCACAAAACTGCCGAAGCTGCTATGCATGGGGAGATCAACCCCTCATCTTTCCCAGCTGCTGCGCATGGGGAGATCCCCTCATCTTTCCCAGCTGCTGTGCATGGGGAGATCAACCCCTCATCATTCCCGACCTGTTTTGGGTCAATTCCGCCTGGTAGGAGGAACCGCGCGCGGGGCAAGGCACGGTTCCACCGTTTCGTTTCGGTTCCTGCGATCGTACGTTCAAACGGAGCCACGTCCCGCTCATGACGACAGCTTCTCGCCCTTCGCGCAAGGGGTAAGCTGCCCCGTCGGCCCCTTAACAACCTGCGCCGATGAGATCTGTGTTTATGGTTGCGGTTGAAGAAGTGCTCTATCGTACAAAGCAAATTACAAATACACTCGCTGGAGAGCTGATGCACCACACACAACACTGACCTTCCCAGCTGCACAGTGCAACGAGTGTGATGGGCCTTTCTTCGGGCCCACGCACTCAAAGCTTGACTTATATGCACGGTTGCCGGAAGTTGGGACCTGACAATGAAAGTACAGCAAAACCAAGAGCAAAAACATGCCGTGCACGGAACCTTGGTCTGTCCAGACCGGGAGCCGGCTTGCTCCAGCTTGTCCACTACGTCTATCCCCGAGAGGACCTGACCGAATACCACGTGCTTGCCGTTGAGCCACGGTGTGGATTCGAACGTGATGAAGAACTGCGAGCCGTTTGTATTGCGCCCCGCGTTAGCCATCGACAGCGATCCCCGGTGGTGCTTTCCGGCCTTACCTGTGGTTTGTGCGTCGATGTGCACGTACGATCTTCCCCGTAAACTCTGGTCTGCCTATGTTTGCACGTACCGGGAAAGGGCTAGCCTGTTGGTGAGTGACTATGATCGTTCGGCCAATTTCCTTCCAAACACGCTGCTAGGTCCGAAGAAATGTGAAACCGAGCACTTGAGAGCACTGCGATTCAATGGGTCCCGGTTGAAGGTCTACCTGCTTCTGTCGAAGGCGAAGGCGAAAACCGGGACTCTTCAAGTCGCAGCTTTCCGCTCCGCGGAGGAGGGGGCGCTCTCCGAGAGGAGCCCTTCGCCAGGCTGCTCAAAACCCGGCAAAGGTGGTCGCACAGGATAGGCAGGAGTGGGCAACTGTGATTTGTGCACACGCCGTGGCTGGCCTCTTCGCGGCGACCTTTCTCGTTCGAAAGACAGGGGCAAGGGTGGGCAAGCGAGGGGCGAATATACGATGTTTTCTCGGGTCAGCAACAGGCCTTGTGAACGCTAGCTCTCGTCGGCATAGTCCAAATCGTCTATGTCTAAGAATCCAAGATCTTCTGTCGTATGCGGCAAAAATACTCGAGGGACTGCCCTGTGCTTTGCGACGGAGGCTAGAGGGGGAAAATGTTTCTTGGGTTTGAAGAGCGCGTGGTGCTTGCACCACTGAGGCCAGGTTATTTAACCGCGGATTTAGTGAAGGATTGTTCAGGAAACGGTCGCGAAACCCGACCAGGTAACGACCATTTCACTGTCTTCTTTGTTTTGTGATGCGAGCATCACGAGGTGCTGTCCGAAGACACCGCCCACGTGAGCACTGTTAAGCAGCGGTTGCCAGATACTCCCGTAGCACCTTTTCACGGGTTTGCAGGGGTAAAAAGGAAGCCCGGGTTGGGGAGGGTGGTGGGTTTGGTGCGTAGTATTCTTCTTTTTTTGGTCTTTCTCGGTTCTGGTGGTGCTGCTCCTTCCTTCTCGTCCTGTGTTGAGTTACGACTTTTTTTGTTCTTTATCGGTTCTGAGCGTTTCCATATGCCTTTTCCTGCTTTGACATGCAGTCCCTTCCAAACTGTACCTCTCTTGGTGTTCGGGGGTTGGGCCGTATGGTAACGTCTGTCAGGGGGGGGGGGAAACGACTACGACTACAAAGTGGGTCTTTTTGTTGAACGCTTACGCCCGCCACTGAACCCAGATTTACCTGTATTTCGTGTGGGCCGCAGCACATTTACCTCTGAGATTTCGCAACTGGCAGTCTCCTCAAGTATTTTCTACAAAGCAGGTGCTTACACAAAAAGAAAACGGACCTTCGAAGCTCTCGTCAGCGAAGCGCGCGCCGTAGATGGACATCCCACCGCGACCATCGCCGCTCGTGAAGTCACCCGCCTGGATCATGAATCCGGGGATGATCCGGTGGATAGGGCTCCTATCGAAGCTCATGAACGGCATGCTGCCGCTCCACATTGACCCCGCCTTTTGCTCAGCCGACGCCCAAGCCTTGTACGCCTCATTTCCTGCGCAGAGCACGCGGAAGTTCCTGGTGGTTGGGTTGATTTCGTTGAATACACACTACACGAGAGTGGCTGCATTGCAAAGGAGTGATCTATAGGGAGAGAGGAAACATGCGCTTGACCCCCCTCACAGTAGTAGTAGTAGTAGTAGTAGTAGTAGTAGTAGTAGTAGTAGTAGTAGTAGTAGTAGTAGTAGTAGTAGTAGTAGTAGTAGTAGTAGTAGTAGTAGTAGTAGTAGTAGTAGTAGTAGTAGTAGTAGTAGTAGTAGTAGTAGTAGTAGTAGTAGTAGTAGTAGTAGTAGTAGTAGTAGTAGTAGTAGTAGTAGTAGTAGGAAGTGTCGAACTGCCGAAGCAGCCGGAGAAAGCAGGACACTTTTGCCTTTTCCTCTATACGCTCACGAATGGACCCGCCCCCCGGCAATCCCGACGAAAGGTAGTGATGAGGTGGTTGACCAGGCCCCCACAACGCCTTATGCACAACACGGCGAACACGAGGATGCAGCCCTGCTTGGGCGTGCACGCAGCGAGCCCCAGAGCTCGCCACTTGACCTGCCAACCTGGCGGTCGCAGCAGCAACCTTCGCAATGAAGGCGCGCAGCTGGTGTGTATGTAGGCAATCTATCAGACGCAGCTCGATCCGAGAGCTCGCTAGTCAGTCTCACAACTGGAACGGAGCATTTTCAAAGTGCTTGGAATGTTGATGGCCGTGACACACTGAGGAATGACAGCCATTTGCGCATTCTTGTGAGTTGTAAAACACTCTGATACCTCGCAGTCTTCGGCACGACGTCGTCGAACAGCTCTACTTCGATAGTCCCGGCTTCGGAGCCGTCAATGGTGACGTTCAACTTGCAAACGGAGTTCTCGCTGTTGGTGGGACACGGAGGCGCGTACGAAGCTGCGCCAGCCTGGAAAAACGTTGCTCCGACAAACCCGCCTGCCGCCACGCCCCCCACGCCGAGGAGGGCTCTTCTCATCATCAGCGCAGCCATTGCCCCTTGCTTTTCTAGACTGTTTTGACAGGCAGGATCATCATCATAATGCACGGCGGCCTCCGAGAGAGGCCAGGCATACCGGATTCCAGGAAGCCGGGATAAGGCCGGCGAACCGACCTAACAAGGGCACAAACATCAGGTCGTTGTCTCAACACGCCACTTGAGGCAAGTCGGTCCATCCTATCCCCTGGAACTGCATCGAAGTGCCTGAAGATGCATCGCCGGTCTATCCGTCACACGGTGCCGGGCATCGCTACGGATATTCTGCATTCTAACCTGAACCTGGACTGATTTTTGGAAGAACAGGTCGTTCGAATGAAACTCTCACCGACCTCAGCTGTTGAAGATCTACGCGCTAAACTTAAGCACATCATTCAGCGCAGGAGAAGAAAGCAACAGCGACGCTCGTAGTAACGGCGAGTGAACAGGGCAGAACCCAAAAGCCTGAGCCGGGGTTCTACGGATATCCGGAATGTGGCGCAAGCTGCCTGGGGGCTCAACTGGAGTCGAGATCCCTCAAACGATCACGGTGATCACGGTCTATCCGAAGGGGATGGACCGTGATCGGCTTAACTTGAGGCAGCCACACCTGAAGGCCTGAATGTCAATGAAGAAGATCGCTCCAGGAAGCGAAAGGCGTAACAATGCGAAGCTTGCGTCGCCCCATTGCGTACCCCATTCGCTCTGCGCTGCGTGGCCGCTGCTGCTCAGCGCAAGTGCCAAGAAGCGCCTTGATGCGTTGGTTTGGAAAATTGGTAGCGCCAAACAAGCGAAGCTTGTTGGCATCCGTGCAGTAGACATTTCCCGGTCGTGCGCTTGTGCTCACAAAAGGAGAGAGAGACTAGCCTCTGCGAGGAGAAGCACGCGGATGAAACATTGGCGCATTGGATAAAACGGGGGAGAGGGGGGAAATACCCAAAGCAACTTCGAGAACGGCAGAGAGCCCACCCAAGAAAGAGCAAATCCCTTCTGGGTGGGCTAGTCTGACGACTTTGCGTCGTTGGGAAGAAGAACAAATAATCTCGCACCGGGGGCACGTCAAGAGCGCCACGTCAACCGCAGTTTGCAAAAGCTTGAATTGAAGACAGCACCGTGCCAGGCAGCCAGTGCCAGACACCGTACTAGACAGCACAGTGCTAGACAGTACAGTGCCATACACCGTGCCCAGACACCGTGCCCAGACACCGTACTAGACAGCACAGTGCTAGACAGTATAGTGCCAGACACCGTACTAGACAGCACAGTGCTAGACAGTATAGTGCCAGACACCGTACTAGACAGCATAGTGCTAGACAGCATAGTGCTAGACAGCAGTGCTAGACAGTATAGTGCCAGACACCGTACTAGACAGCACAGTGCTAGACAGTATAGTGCCAGACACCGTACTCGACAGCATAGTGCTAGACAGCATAGTGCCAGACACCGTACTAGACAGCATAGTGCTAGACAGCATAGTGCTAGACAGCATAGTGCTAGACAGCATAGTGCTAGACAGCATAGTGCTAGACAGCATAGTGCTAGACAGCATAGTGCTAGACAGCATAGTGCTAGACAGCATAGTGCTAGACAGCATAGTGCTAGACAGCATAGTGCTAGACAGCATAGTGCTAGACAGCATAGTGCTAGACAGCATAGTGCTAGACAGCATAGTGCTAGACAGCATAGTGCTAGACAGCATAGTGCTAGACAGCATAGTGCTAGACAGCATAGTGCTAGACAGCATAGTGCTAGACAGCATAGTGCTAGACAGCATAGTGCTAGACAGCATAGTGCTAGACAGCATAGTGCTAGACAGCATAGTGCTAGACAGCATAGTGCTAGACAGCATAGTGCTAGACAGCATAGTGCTAGACAGCATAGTGCTAGACAGCATAGTGCTAGACAGCATAGTGCTAGACAGCATAGTGCTAGACAGCATAGTGCTAGACAGCATAGTGCTAGACAGCATAGTGCTAGACAGCATAGTGCTAGACAGCATAGTGCTAGACAGCATAGTGCTAGACAGCATAGTGCTAGACAGCATAGTGCTAGACAGCATAGTGCTAGACAGCATAGTGCTAGACAGCATAGTGCTAGACAGCATAGTGCTAGACAGCATAGTGCTAGACAGCATAGTGCTAGACAGCATAGTGCTAGACAGCATAGTGCTAGACAGCATAGTGCTAGACAGCATAGTGCTAGACAGCATAGTGCTAGACAGCATAGTGCTAGACAGCATAGTGCTAGACAGCATAGTGCTAGACAGCATAGTGCTAGACAGCATAGTGCTAGACAGCATAGTGCTAGACAGCATAGTGCTAGACAGCATAGTGCTAGACAGCATAGTGCTAGACAGCATAGTGCTAGACAGCATAGTGCTAGACAGCATAGTGCTAGACAGCATAGTGCTAGACAGCATAGTGCTAGACAGCATAGTGCTAGACAGCATAGTGCTAGACAGCATAGTGCTAGACAGCATAGTGCTAGACAGCATAGTGCTAGACAGCATAGTGCTAGACAGCATAGTGCTAGACAGCATAGTGCTAGACAGCATAGTGCTAGACAGCATAGTGCTAGACAGCATAGTGCTAGACAGCATAGTGCTAGACAGCATAGTGCTAGACAGCATAGTGCTAGACAGCATAGTGCTAGACAGCATAGTGCTAGACAGCATAGTGCTAGACAGCATAGTGCTAGACAGCATAGTGCTAGACAGCATAGTGCTAGACAGCATAGTGCTAGACAGCATAGTGCTAGACAGCATAGTGCTAGACAGCATAGTGCTAGACAGCATAGTGCTAGACAGCATAGTGCTAGACAGCATAGTGCTAGACAGCATAGTGCTAGACAGCATAGTGCTAGACAGCATAGTGCTAGACAGCATAGTGCTAGACAGCATAGTGCTAGACAGCATAGTGCTAGACAGCATAGTGCTAGACAGCATAGTGCTAGACAGCATAGTGCTAGACAGCATAGTGCTAGACAGCATAGTGCTAGACAGCATAGTGCTAGACAGCATAGTGCTAGACAGCATAGTGCTAGACAGCATAGTGCTAGACAGCATAGTGCTAGACAGCATAGTGCTAGACAGCATAGTGCTAGACAGCATAGTGCTAGACAGCATAGTGCTAGACAGCATAGTGCTAGACAGCATAGTGCTAGACAGCATAGTGCTAGACAGCATAGTGCTAGACAGCATAGTGCTAGACAGCATAGTGCTAGACAGCATAGTGCTAGACAGCATAGTGCTAGACAGCATAGTGCTAGACAGCATAGTGCTAGACAGCATAGTGCTAGACAGCATAGTGCTAGACAGCATAGTGCTAGACAGCATAGTGCTAGACAGCATAGTGCTAGACAGCATAGTGCCAGACACCGTGCCACACAGCACAGTGCCACAACCTGCTCTGCCCTGCCGTTGGCTGTTCTCTGTGGGCTCGTGCTCAGCGCAAGCGCCAAGCCCGCGATGGGCAACGCCTTTGGTTTGGGAAATAGCCGCGGGCCGTGGACCCGCGAACATTTGCAGCACCGCCGCCGAACACGTGAAGCCTGACTCCCGCGAAGCAGGCATTCCCCAGCACACTCCTTTGTGCTCGCAAAAACGGGAGGCGCACCCACCCGCCAGATCCTTCGGCCAAACCCAGCTGCTGCCTATTCGTGCAGCCGGGAGGGGGCAACGAGAAGAAGGAAGATAAAGCGCAGTCCTGCTGGAAACCGGAGCACAGGCAGGGGGGCGTGGGTGGCGAGGCGGGAAAATCAAAGGAAAAACAAGAACTCACCAAAAGGAATAGAATAAGAATTTCGGGGGAGGACACGAGGAAGAAGCAACGTACGGCACTGTCTGTTGGGGCTAGGCGGCGGGGGACTGTTGGCTTGGTTCCAGGGCTCGCTCACTTTCACACACAGGGATTTGGGAAGAGACTGAGAATCTCCTGTTTTCTTCCGAATACACCCGCAGGGCACGATGCTACACAAAGGAAGACGCCGCTTCCCGGGTTAGGTGGGGGAAAAAACGCTTGTTGCAGGCCCCCTCCCGACCGTGGGGGGGGGGTTTTGCAAGAACGTGCTTCGAATGGTTGTGCGTTCACCGCACTGGTCCTATCTGCACCGTGTTTCGATCTTTGAGCCGCGGACACATAAAAGCCGCGCAAACCACATAAAGCGGCGCAAAAAGAGGAAGGAGTCTGCCAAGAAGTACACCCCAAGTAACTTCTGCGACCAGACCGGAGTTGAGCCCTCTGCGCACTAATAGGTTTAACTCTAAGATGGCCGAACCTGGTCCAGGTGGAGGGGCCTGGCCGGGGTCGGTCGAGACAAATTTGGTGATTCAAGATGTGCTTCTTTAGAGTGAAAACTCGCTTTTGAGAATCCGGGATTTTAAAGTCTCCGGGCGACCTTTGAATGAGTTCGTTCGTTGGTGCAGTTGCTGGCCGATATCTTATGGTGGATCTTCGTGAAGCTCGTGTGTTTGGTGTGGGCCGTGCTGGGCTACGTGCTCCTGGGAGTGATCACGGTCCTCCGCTGGGCGTGCCTGGGTGAGTGGGCGCCGAAGAAGGGGTACTGCGCGGCGAATTTCATGGGGATCGACCACCTAGTGCGCTACAGGCCCTCCCACCACCTGGCTGACGAACTGAGCGTCATCGGCGGAAAGTTTTGTCACGGGCAGTGCATGGTGGTACGGGTCCTTGCAAAGCCTCGGACGCTGCGAGGTGGAGCCCAGCCTTGGAAACTTGATTTACACAGAGGGCACCACCCTCGAGTGGAACCCAAAAGCGGGTATGCTTGCACCCCAAGACGTGTGCACTCTGTACGCAGCGGACCTTCTTTCGATGCAATGGTTTGGCCGAGGCCTGGTGAGCACGTGAATGCACGCGCAAGTCTTGTCCCAGAAAACCTAGCCAGTCCGATGAAGGCCCCCAGAGGGTCCCATGGACCTGTTTGTTTTTGCATTTCGCCCGCGCAGACTTGTCGTGACCTTTCGTCTTCCTCATCGTCACGATAGGGTGCAAAAATGTGCCCTGCTGTGTTTGTGTGTCTTGTCGTGTGGTTCGGTAGTTACAGTCATAATAAGCGTGGCTGACGGGTAAAAACGCAAGATTCTCGTTGCGCAACGGCGCTAAAAAGGGGAAATATTGCGGGGCAACATTTTCCCTCTCTCTTGACACCCCCCGTACGCCGGCTTGTGTTGGGACGCGCACATCGAAAGTGCGCATTCTATGTTGCTCTAACCCGATTCTGATTGTGAACTTGGCACGAGCACTCAGCCTTTTGAGACCGACAAGTTGGGATTTCCCGCCAAGACTCTGAAGGCGAAGCTGAAGGAGCTCAGCCAGTCCGGAACTGCATGAAGATCTGCCAATGCTTTTTTCCAGAGTCTTTCCGGGTCATCGTTTCCAGGCTTGTGCGCGGCGCTAGTGGGGTTTCATTGGGCACGCCAACGTCTAGTGCCACAGGTGCAGGAGTCTCTTTTCCCCTAAGTTCAGCTCCGTGACGGTGGCCGATTTGCGACTTTGGTCTTTTGCGCGATCGACTATTTCCGTCTTCTGATGGCTGGCTGATAAAAAGATCTCTCGGGTTGTTGTCCAACATCCACCCCGTAAGCAAGAAAGGACGTTCACCCTCAGTATCGCACCAGTCCAGCAGTTTGTAAAGGGTCGGGTCGAATAATAACACCTGTGTTACTATTCGGCTTGTCGACTGCTAAAAAAAGTTCCGGGTGGCCGAACAGCAGCAGGATCAAATAGTGGTAGTGTTTTTAGACAACCAGACGCGTGTCACACAGCTGTTCTCATTCGACCCCCCTGCTGGAGAAGAACGGAAAAACAAGAGTTTTTCGTCGACCGCACCTACCCTGCTCCAAACTCAAATGGGGTTCAGGTTACAATGGACCATGGTCAGAGGATCTTGCTCGGGCGGTTCAGTTTCCCCTCCTCCCTCACGCACCGCATAATTAAGGCTCGCGAATCACTCAGAGGTTCTAGGAGAAGGTGAATCGAGCCTTTCGGCCAGGAAACAGCTTTTTTAGAGTTCTAGTTCGCTTGAGAATCCGGGATTTTAGAGTCTCCGGGTGACCTTCGTCGAATGGGTTCTTTTAAAGCTAATACGTACGTTTTTTCTTTTGAAGCCGAGCATGGACCCAAAAGGTAGCAATTTCGAAAGAATTGGACCGAGGTCTGTCTCCCAGCTTCTGGGATTTCTGAACACCGACGCCAGATCTTTCAGATCTTTCACTAACCGTTGACATCAAGGCTCCGTACTGCATTGTACAGCCGCGCGCGATACCAGGTATCGGCATTCCGTTCCGGCGCCGGCCTACGGAACCCCCAGATTATTTGCCCTGGGGGTGCCAGGTTGTTTTCCGAACAACGTTTTTATTTGGGGGCCAACATTTGTTGGGAGTACGGGTATTCAATTTCCTTCGATACCGAAGTGCACCGAACAAAACTCCCGCATCAACATTCGAGCGGGATGGTATCTGCCTACCAGATGCTCCTGGCACACACAGTTTCACGCGCTCAAATGCTTTCTTTGCTTCGCCAAAAGGAAAAAAAAAAGAGGAAAGAAAAGCGAACATCTTGCGAAACAGTACGCGAATATTAGCAAGTAGGGGGTATTTGCTTGCGCTCTATGTTTTTGTATAAGCACCTGCTTTGTAGGAAATGCTTGAGGAGACTGCCACTTGCGATAGATCAAAGGAGGTAAATTGTGCTGCGGCCCACACGAAACACAGGTAAAGCTGGGTATAGTGGCGGGCGTATGCATTCAACAAGACCCACTTGGTAGTTGTATTGTTTTCTCCTCCTCTAGCCTCCTTCGAAATGAGCACAAGCAGTCTCTCGAGTATTTCTTGCGGGATGCATGCTTGGCGGTTTTATTTTTACCCCCCCCCTTCCTTTCAACGTCACGAAAGCACGGCGCAGCAGGGGAGCGGAGCAGCATGTTTTGCCGTGATGAAGGTACAGACTGAGTGAGGACTGACTCATCACCAAGGGCGAAAGTCCTTGTTACATGTGTAAGTAGAACGGCCACCTCTCCCGAGACATCGTGGCTCGAGGGTAGAGTAGCGTTTTTTTAGAGTTAAAGTTCGCTTGAAATACCGGGGTTTTAGGGTCTCCGTGTGACCGTTCATGAATGGGTTCTCTTAGAGCAAGAAAAGGCTTTATGGTTACGGATTGTATATTTAGTGCATGCTTTCGTTATGGGTTATGGCTAGCCATATCCGGGACTGTTTGTGACCGACACCAATTTTTTTGTGTAGTCGTCGAGTCAATTTCTTTAGAGGTTCAAAGTGGTACATCATTCCGGGTTGATCTGCTTTGAAGAACAAGACTTTTCGTGCTGCTTTCGCACTCCGAAGCTGCCCTGCTTCTGCTGCCAACAGGCCCGCACAGTTGCTGGTACTCTCTCCCTGATGAAGAAGTGGTTGGGAGCTAACCCCGCGACACTGCGACCGTTCGGCGGTTCATTTCAATTATTTTGCACAACAACGACTTTGTTTGCCAGACTGCGAGTGGTTTGATTGCAACTCCGGTGGGGGGTTCTTGTCGGAACAACTTTCCATTTTTTTTAAGACTGTCTTCTTCTTTTTGCGGGGTTAGGTAGGTTCTCTTTTCTCGTTTCAAAGGATTCTAAAGAATTCGGGGCGGGAGTTAAATTACCGAAGAGGGGGGAGCTCGCGTTCCTCGATCCCCGGCCAGCTTGAAGTTTTTGGACAGTGAAAAAAATACTCGACGTAGCTGCTTCGACTCCGAATGGAAGGGGGGAAATATAGAGGTAAGGGGCCAATACAATACAAACACAATCTGATTTGTTCTTCGCTTACACCACCGTGTGTTGTTTTCTCACTCAGGACTTTGACCTGTTGTGTTTATGTGATTTGTCGTGTAGGGGTAGACCCGCATGACCTCACGTCCGTTCAACACGTGGTTCGGTAGTTGATCCCTTCTGTTCTTTGTCGGGCAGCATCGTCGAGCATTTCCTTTCAAGCTGGCGCTTATGTAAAAAACCAGCGACGTCAGTACTGTCAGGAACCCGTTTGTCAGACCTTCGTGCTTGAACGAGGTGCATGCCACATACCGTCCAGCAGCGCGTGGCAGAGGCGAATCCGTCACTGGGAGGAGGCCCCCTACAACCGTGTCTGAGCAATCGAGGGTGCGGAGGGGACCTTGGCACTGGTATATATACCGTACACAGTTCGCGGGCTATTTTGCATATTGTGGGAGAGTCATGACACCGAATGAGGCACAGTACTACTGGCTTCTCTGCATGATCTCCGCGTAACCTTTTGCAGGACACCGCCCAGGACGAGTTATTTCGCCCTTTTTCACACTCTCTTCTATTCGGCTTCAGCCGGGAAACACGTATCAATGCACCTGCTTCAGGTGGGATTTGCACGCTTTCTTCCGGCGGCGAAAGGAACAGGAAACGGGTTGCTAAAGCATCCGTTTTCCATCTGAGGGCACAACAAATCGTGGGGAGGGGCGGGCAGGGGAAAGTTTAGTTTGAAAATTGGGGCAGAACGCTGCCTCTCCTGCGTGTTTGATTGCGAGCGTCAAGTCTTTTCCGGAGAAGAAGAAGAAAAGCGCGAGACGCCGTATGTAAGGAAAGGGGGAGGGGAGCGGCTGGAACCCAAATGTGGGGCTTAGACTGCCTGTGTTTTTTTTCTTCTTTTCGACCTTCTTTTGCACGGGGGAGGGGGTCAGTGCTGACACCAGCCTGAGAGCCCCCAACGACTTTGCAAGGGGTGGGTGGGGCCGCCCCCCACCCAAACCCAGATTCTGCCAACGACTCCGCATGCTGACCGCTTCGTGCCAGCACTGCCCTGAGGGCGTCGGCCACTGAAATGATTGGCAGCAATTTGGTCGCAATCCTTTCTCCGGAGTCATAAGCCGACATCCCGCGCGTGTTGTGCCAAGGCTGCAGGAAAAAAGCTGACTTCGCCGCGCTCGTCCAACGTGAAGCAGTTTTCTAGATGGTGTCCGTGTACTGCTACCCTCTCGTACTCGGCGGATACTGTCGCCTACTGGTTTGAGGCTTGCTGGTCGCAGCAGCCTGCTCTTCTGGCCTCGTAGGCCGCCTTCTTATATTGTGGCCCCTGCTGTGCCGTCCCAACTGATGCGGTGGAAAACGCTTCACCGCGGGAAATGCACCTTCTTCTTTTTCGACCCCACTACGTCCGTTTCAAGCGCTTCGCAATCCCGAACGGAGGGTGATGGGGCCCTCGTCTCTCTTCACCCGCGTCTTCTCGGGCGTCGGTTGTCCATGCGCGCCTTCCGCATTCTCAAGATTAACCAGTACCCGTCGTCCTGGGCGCTCAGTACTTCGTATGCGTGTCGCGTGCTTTTGCACGATTGTCACAGCCTGGGTCCAGCCGATTCAACTCTTTCGAGAAATTTCGAAAAAGGAATGTTAAGTTCGCCAGCGTTGATTTCTGTTGCGCAAGCTTGCCTTTTTAGAGTGAAAGTATCCAGTAGGAATCGTTACTGGTGTTTGTATCTGCGGTAGTCACATTGCGTGTGCGATTGCCGACCATTCGGCTTTTATAGACCACACGTAAATCTGGGTTTAGTGACAAAGGCGTAGCGTTCAATGAAAACGACCCACTTTGTAGTTGTACTGTTTCGCCTCCCTCTGTAGCCTCCGTCGAGATAAGCACAGGGCGGCCCCTCGAGTAGTTTTTTTTTTTTTTCGGGAGGGACCCGGCGATCCAACACGCCTCCCCCAGTGGGCCCCACGAACTTCAACGAACCTTGGCGCGCGCAGCCGGATTCTGATCTCTGGCGTTACTGTTGACGCCCCTCCCCAAGACTCGTTGTCAAGATATTTATCGCCGCCGCTCAGCACTTCTTGAGCCGAAAGGATCGGGCCAACGTGCTGATGCGGGGACGCCAGCACACAGGCTGTCGCTGAATCGAGATTTTCATCGATTCCTGGGAACGACACAAAAAGGAATTCGTTCCACCAAGCCAATTCGTATGAGTGCTTGTCTGTACCATCAGCTCATCCGAAAAAGGACAAACATTTTTCGGTTTGGAGTTCGTCGCATCTACGACGAAAGAGTAGTACGCATTAACTGCGGGTAAAGTAAAAAGAGCTAGACCGATAGTTTGATCGGTCTCTTTTTCGTCTGGGAACCCTTGCTCTTCTGTTCGTTTAGCTGGTTCTGCTGGCTGAGGGTGAAGAAACTACAAACACAAGCTGGCAACGTCAACTCCGAAAAAAGGATCGTTGACCGCACTGCCCTGATCCTGGACGTGGTTTCAGACGCGAAAGTCGGTTCAGTCACACACTGCACGCAGGGTTGAAAAACAGGAGCGCTCATCGCCCTCCCGATGGTCAAAGCGAAAGTGCAAAGGTACGCTTCTACCTCCTTTTGCTCCACTTTGTGAACTTGAAATGCAACGAGGCCGCGAAAGACGATCTTGCATTGGCTGGTTGCAGGCCGGGCGGTCGGCGAGTGCCCACTCTATCGCCCCTGGATCTGGCCTTGCACGATGCCGCGATTCAAGAACCCGGTACCGAGGATCCAGTAGGGTGCACGCCGCCACAACTACGGCTGTGTGACGTTGGTTTCTGCGCAATAAACATGCTACATAGCTTTCCGAGACGCTTCTCACGGTCCATTCTTGTTGGCGCGACAACAGGGCTGTCCTCTTTTTTAAAAAAACACGCTGCGATTGAAGGTCTCCCGTGCAGTGAGAAGGAAGAACACGCACGCTCCGGCCGGCCAAACGCCGACCAGCGAAGCCACCGATTCTCATGATTAGTCATGGTTTGCGCACACGTTCTGGTACAAACACGCGCGTTTCGATCTAAGCGGTTAGCAAAGTCACCGATTTACATGGTGACGTGCTTCTCGTCCGCTTGTTCCCCTATGTCGATACGGAGCATGTGCCACGTTTTGGAAGAGTCGAATACACCGCGATTCACAGGTCTGTACTAGACCGGACAATATCGTGTGATGAAACCCGATGCACAACGACTCCATTCGTTTTTTTTGTTCTTGTTTCCCCCCCGCCCCGACGACAGCTTGTGTCAGGCTGGCCCACCCAGGGGTGATTGGTTCCTTCTAGGTAGAGTCTCCACCGTACGGCAGTTCCATGGGTTTAGAAATGATGGGCCTTTCCCCCTCGCGTTTTTGAGTCTTTTTTTTTTTTTTTGACATTTTAATTATGGCCACGATTGCGCGAGGAAGCGGGCGAGTTGCTTCTCTGATGAAAGAGTCAGCATGAGTCTGTTTGGGTCGAGGATCCCGGAGCAATGGCAGTCTCAATTTCGTGAGCGTTGTCTCCAAAAAGTGACGTGGCTCTTATTATTTACGCACAGCCGGGCTGATTGGGGTTCTCCGGAAGAGCGAACCGAGACTGATTCTCTTTAGTTCGCAGCCTAGTTTTTAGGCAGTGGGCAAGGCCGATGGCTCCACAGCGGGCACATCAATTGACGCGGTTAGGATCGTGTGTGCTGTCACACGATCCACAAGGGAAGAACACGCACCTCGAATGTCCCGCCACCGGCCTGGCGTTAGGCGGGAACTCGACCACCGGGATCGCATCCCAATCGGCGTCGGTGAGGTCCATGTCCTCACGTAATGGTACAGCCGGCATTTTTGTTTGTGCGTATGTGCTATCACCGTCACTTTTTGATAATGACAACCGCGGTTGTTACCATAAAAAATAACTGCGTAGTTGTATTCCAATGCTGAATCAGGATGCCCGGAGACTTTGAAATCCTGGAGTCGCGAGCAAGAGCGTGAGCGTTGTGCGAGGGAGAGAGAAGTCGTGTACCACAATCTCCTAAAACTAGCGTCGTAGAAGAGCCGTTCCAAAAGAGCCGTTCTACCGGATAACCGCTGTTGTTACCGTCAAAAACTAGAGACATTCTGACCGCACTACCCTGAACTCGAATCCTGGACGTGGTTTCAGGTACACGAGCAGAGTGTGCTTTACTGCTTGTGGCGGGTCTTTGCTCAGTCAGCTGCCTGTGTCCTTTTTGAATGGAGCTCAACGTATTGGATTGCATAGTGCGATGGTACAGCTGTGCTGAAGGGAACATTTCCAGAACAACGGTTGCACCTGGAAACTTAAACGGTCCAAGAGGTTTATACACACGCGAAGAACAACGATTTCACCTCACACCGTCTTCGCCACCACTGACTGCCCGTTGCTTCGCTGGGTGCAAGCCAACTCCGGAAATGCTATGCGTCTCTTTCGTTTTGTGTTACCGTCCGGGGGGTTTTTTTTACCGCTTGCGCCAGGTACCAGGGAAAGCCTGCTACACGGGAGCCTAGCTTCACGTGTTCGGCGGTACTGCAGAGCCACGGGCCTACGGGTCAAGTGGCTACCGATTTCCCAAACTAAAGCATCAAGGCTTGGCGCACCTTGGGGCTTGGCGCTCGCGCTGAACACAAGCTCGTCGAGGCGGTCAGCCGCAGGGCAGAGCGGACGGGGTTGTGGCAATGAGCTGCCTCCGACTCAAGCTTTGCAAGCTGTGGTTGACCGTCACGTTCCTGGACCAGGAGCGGCCTTTTTCTTTTTCTTTTCTTTTCTTCTTCTTCCGCTTGCGCCCCCGCAAAATTGCGCGCCTCGGAACGAATTTCGCCGGTTCTTTTCCCGACAGCGGCATAATGAAATGCCCCTCGACTCGGACCTGTGCCCAAGCCGGTAATGTTACCCCCGTCCCCCAAGAGCGGAGCTCTCTTACCCACGGGCTTCTTGTGTCCTACAACTACTCTATTTCTTTCCCAAACGTGTATACGATCCAAACCGGATTCATGATGCTGACCGAGCCCCTCTTTTTTCGACCGACCGTGATGTGCCGTAAAAGCTTTGAGCTTCAAATGCGTAGCATCTGCAAGGTGGAGCCCAGCCTCAAAACCTGGAGTTCAAAAAGCGTTCGAATGTGGATTTACACGCGTTTTGGTTGTAGCACACCCTCTTTGACTCCAGCTTCTGAGGCTGGAACCCAGCGATAATCTGCACCGCTGTCTGGCGAATACCTCTTCGCCCGTCTTGTCGTGCTTCCGCCTCCGGTCGGTCTTGATCGTCAAGTCAGGCGGTGACCGTGACCACAGGGCAGGGGTGGCATCGGCTTGCAGTCAGATGAAGAATGCCCGGCAAGGAGACCAAAAATAAAAAAATGAACAAAATGAAGCTTGATGTGATCTGGGGGTTCTGCGGCGAAGTATGGGTCTTTGTGTTGCCCCCGTTGGGATCTTAGCGTTTTCTAAAGTTACAGTTCGCTTTCTAGCGTTCTTTGTAGACTAGATTCGAAGGTCGTTTCTGGTAGAATGACCAACCCACAAGATTGGTAGTTCTAAAAAACGCCCACCTCCTCTAACAAAAAGTGGTACGGGAAAGGAGCTGAAGAGTCGATCACACCAAAGTCCGTATTTGTTCCATAGAATCAGGGGTGTCTGACTCAGCGGTACGATTCAAGCTGAGCGTTGTGCTTCGAGTCAAGGGACAGCTCTCCACAAGTAGCAGTTTCTAGACTGTTTCTCTCCCAATTTCGGGCTCTTGCTGTTAGCACCAAGAGCCCGAACAAGAAAGCCTTCGGTTTGGCATGCGGAAGGAAGCGGTTCAGGGAGAATGGCTGCTAGTTGAGAGCTACGCACCTCCAAACTGCCAATACCCTTTACGCGAAAAAGAACAATTCCTGATAACTTGCACTTTATCATTTTTCACCATAATGATGCATGATGCTCTCTGATCGCCCGCGTTTGTCGAGTTCTTCCGATACCAAGAAGAAGTGTCCAAACGGGTGAGCAGCAAGCTGTGAAACCAGATGGGGCGCGGCTTGGAAACTATTTTTTTTTTTTTTTTGAGTCGGCGGACGAGGCTCCAAGCGAATATATACCTGGCTCGCAGGGTGGTTACTCTGGCCGAGACGCTGGAGTGTCTCAGCTCGAGCAGCGCCACCTGCCCTTGAAAGTTGAGGGATCGTGCTTTTAGGGGCTTGCCCTGAGGTGTGCACCGAAAGTCGACTACAGTCGACGCAACGCGGACCGGAGAACCCACCGTGTGGGGGTGGTCGGCGAAAACGCACACAACCCAGTTTTCTTGTGCGTTTTAGCTTCAGGCGAGCATCAATTGACGTCGGGGTTCAACCCGTCCTTGCTTGTCGCCTTTGTTTGAGAGAGAACGGGTCATTTTTTTTTTATTTATGTGTTTCCGGCTTTTCCTTTTTTTTCGTTGCTGTGCGGTCGTTGTTGGTTGCGCCTCCATGAGTTCGTTCTCGCCATTCGCATATCGGTATTTTGCGCTGGACCGCGTTCGCAAGAAATCGAACGTGGTCCGGCGCGCTGTGGCATCCTGCTTCTAATGTTACCAGGACCCGCGGCGCCCACTGCCGGCTTTGGGTTTGAGAATGGATCGAGGTAGCGATCTTACCACCACCTCTCTCCAATTGCACGCTTTATCTGGCGCCACCTCCCCTTTTTGGTTCCAGCTACGTTGAGGAAACCGGCGGGGGGTTCATGTCCTAGCGCTGACGATTCGTCGTCCCCGCTCCAGTTGCTTGATGGCTGTGCCACATGAGTTCTGCGAGAAGCTGGTTGACGAAACACTCTGACCGGTTTATACGTTGCCCGGCTTGAGCAAGTGAATAGCGACGGCCGTGCACAAGCTCTCCTTGACACCTGGCAAGAAGCGGGCGGGGGGCTCACCAAACAATATCAAAACGCTTGCGGTGCCCGACACGAACGAGCAAATGACGCCTCATCCTTCTCCGCGTCATCTAAACTTGCGTGTGAACTTCTTGTTTAAGCACAGGTTGCACGAAGGTTGTGAGCCGCGGCAGCACACACGCGCAGGGTGCCTCTCCTGCGCAGACTGGGGTTTTGGAAAAGGGAATTTGCGCGCTACTATTTGAAATTCATCCAGTCCGTTTCCGAGATGGTGCAGGTGGTCTGCGCGGGGATAGGGAGGGGAAGGGATGCGTCGGCGGGTCGACGCGAGGCGGCGGGGTGGTGCTGGTGGTGCGTTGGGCGGTGCCTTGCGGACGTTGCCGCCGCGGTGGGGGAGGTGTGCTGGGCATGGGGGAGCGGCTTGGTGGCGGAGACCGCCGGGGCCGCGCCGGCGGCTGCGTTGTTAGACGCGGACCGGGGGCTGATAGGGCTTTGGTGAGGATTCGCCGACGGCTTCGTCGCGGGGCCCACGGGCTCGGCGGGCGGCAGATTCGCGCCGGTGCTAGCGCGGCCGGCGGCGCGGGTGTGCGGCTTCTGCCGGTCGTACCTTTCTTTGAGGGCCTTCCGCCGCTTAACCTGCGCCAGCGACGCGACGTACTTTTCGTACTCGCCCCTGTCGACGTATGTGTCCCAGTTAAGGGCGGCCAGAAACAGGCGCTCCATACGATTCATGTCCGAAAGGGACACGCCGCCAATGGTGGCGTAATACGAGTTGGAGTAGTACATGTCATCCCGAAGCTTGACGGCGACAACGAACGACGAGAGGAGGAGACGGTGGATGTTGCGAGTGGTCAGCTCTCGGCTGGTCGCAGAGTAGAAGCGGTCGAGGTAGATAACGACGATGATGAACGTCTCTTTCGAGCAATACCCATACTTGACCATCCTGATCAAGTAATCCTGAATAGACATCGGCCCGTCCTTCGTCCCGTCAAACACAGAGACCGACGACACCGAGCCGGACGAAGAGCTGCTGTGTCCTATCGAAGAAGCACCCGACGAGCTCTCTGCAGCGGAAGCCGAATTGGGCACTGCGCTCGGCTCGACGACCATGTCCATCAGCAGGCTGCTTACCACCGGCAGCAGCTCATTGTAGCTCGCCGAGGACTCCACGGAGGCGAACTCCTTTTGGCTCGCGGCCAGAGGCATTTTCACCGCTTTCCTCGTCCAATCGCAGGCCCCAGGCGCGCGTACCACGGGTGATGCGGAAGACGAGGAGCCGAAAGGCTAGCTCTGGGCGCCAGTGTCGTCTACTTCGTGGGGGGCGTGTAGTGTGTGTGCGTGTGTGCCCCGTCCGCCACCAATCTCCTCCCTATGTGCGAGTGTGAGTGTGTTTGTTTGAGCTGCTTCCAGTGGGCACCGTCTGAAGCGATAGCCGTCAGCTAGGTAAGCAGAAGCCCCTCTCCTTCATTCAACAAAAAAAGCGGCACACTATGAACTTCCATCTGTAACCATACACGATTCGTGTCCCTCCCTTGAAATGGGACCAGAACAGCCCATTATACCACCTTCAAACGAAGCGTTGCTTCGAGCATAGTTTCACGTCGAATCGTGGGTATCGATAGTTCACGATTTGCACGCAGAAAAGACGGCAGAAGGGGAACGTTGTTGCGCGACAGTTAGATGAACACGAACACGGCTTTGACCTGGAACTGAAAAGCAAGGTCCTCAGTCCGTCGAGAGCGGGGAAAAACTCGGAGGACCCGCCTCGCTATTTCGGCGAAGGCTAGAGGGAGAGAAGCAATGGCAACTGCACATCCACCAGCCCACAAATGGGTTTTTTTTCGTTGAACGCCTACGCCTGCTGCCAGCTACAACTTTACTAGCGCAGCAACGCATTGTTAACACAATAGAACGACCCGCCCAATGGTGCTTTGAGAACGAAGGTGAACGAGCGCCGGCGGCGGAAAGCGACTTGGCAGCTTCCCGTCTCTCTTTTCCCTGGCAGAACCGTCCACACCAGGAAGGGAGTTGCTGTGTGCGGTCTTTGTGTGTTTCGTACTTGACCGACAGGTCCACCCCCCCGCACGCCAAGTCCGCCCTTCGGTATAAGTTCGTCCAGAACCTCTCTCACTTCGTTCACGAAGTTCTTGATCCATTTCTCCCACGCGCGGTGGAGAACACAAAGGTGCCCACCATTTCGTCGAGAGAAAGCGAGGCCTCGCCTCGCCCTGCTCAAGTCATCTCAACGTCCCGCACGCGGTTGCTCTTGGCGGCTCTGCAGCCGAAGAAGGGGAATGCGAAGGATTCCCGGTCGTCGGCCCAGGGGTACAATTCCTGCCAGTAGTCCCGCAGCGTGGGCCTGAACTGCCGCTGGGCGAAGTGGCACGCCAGGTCGAACGCGCTGACGAAGCCGACGGAGCTGAGGATGCAGTACAGCCAGTACTTCGGGTCGCTCAGCACCGCGTTCGCGAGCTGGTAGAACTGCGTGTCGCCCCAGACGCTCGTCGCGGAGGAATACACCAGCAGGACGGTGGGGTAGAACAGGACCGATATACCGACCCCCAGCAACTGAATAGAAGTCGTGTGTCGCAGGTGCAGCACCGCCTTCGCGCAGATGATGTATATGACGCATCCAAGCATCAGGGTGCCCGACGTCAGCAATCCCGTGGTCTTCCCGAGCTCTGTGTCGGTGTCGTCGCGAAGCAAATAAGGGAACACCGACCAGAAAATCAAGCACCCATGCACAAACCCTGTGGTGAACCAGGTTGCGATCGTCTTCGTGTCGAAGTAGAGCCCGTCGGCCAGCTGCTTGTAAAGAAGAGGCCCCGAAGCTTGATCGACGAGAGCGGCCTCCCCGAGGTCCTTTTCGAAGCAGGTCATCAGCAGCGGGGGCAGGGAGGTGAGCGCGGTGTTCTTGATGGCGAGCAGCCAGCCGTCGAAAACGGTCATGCCAGTGTACCCGGAAAAAAAAGCGAACATCACCTGGCACGACGTCAGCACCAGGTTCTTGTAGAACGAGAAGCAGATGCACAGCGCGTTGCGATACAGTGCGTACCGGCCGTGGACGGCGAGGAGGCGCTTTAAGTGCCGGAACCTCGGTATGGCGTAATCCGACGCGAGCTCAGCTTGAGAACCCTCCAAGCCGATGATCCCGATGCCCACCGAAGCTGCGGTGATCATCGTCGCGTCGTTGGCTCCATCGCCGATGGCAAGGGTCGGCAGGCCGGTCCGCTTGCGGAACATGTTGACGATGGTTCCCTTTTGTGCGGGGGTCAACCTGCAGCACATCGCCGAGGTGATCTTCCCGCTGAACGAGACGAACAACGGCGCCAACCGCTCGTCGCTGGCGAAAATCACGTTCAGCGTAGGACCGTCGATCGCCAGCGCGAGCTTCTTGCCGTCGTCTTTCTGCAAGGCCCGGATGCCTTCTTCCAATCTCGCTTCTACTATGTCAACTTTTTGTTCCTCCGTGGTCTGGGCTCCAGTTACCTTTGCGATGCTGATCACGAACACTTCGGCGCCGTCCGCGAGCCCGCAGGTCCTGCCGATCTCTATTCCAGTCTCGAGCTTGTCGCCTGTCAGCATCCAGACCACGACGGATGCGTCCGTGAAGAACTTGATCGTCTCCGGCACCTCCTCCTGCAGCTTGTCCTCGTACGCGCACGCCCCCGTCAGCAGCAGCCCGGTTTCCAGCTTCAAGCACATCGCGTCGACGTCGTCTTCGGTCTTCGCCATGTCGATCTGCATCGCGTCCCAGCCCCGCTTCCACGCCGCGTACTCAGCCTCCGGCACAGTCCTCCAGCCGAAGCAGAGGGTCCGAAACCCCTTCGTCGCGTATCCGACCAGGTAGCTCTCGACGGTGGACAGGTCCTTCGGGGAATGGTCAGGGCCGGACAGCTGCCGGAGGACCGACGAATCCGCGCCCTTCGTGAGCAGCAGAGTCGTGCCGTGCTCGTCGCGCACCACGATCGACATCATTTTGCGCGTAGGCGAGAACTCGAGCTCGTCAAGGACCTCAAAGGTATGGTCGACGCCCTCAACGGCAAGGGTGATCGTCTTCCCGGTCCTGCGGCGGAGCAAAAACTGGTTTTCAGCGGCGCAGCGGACCAGCGCGACCTCATCCGGCGAGGTTCCTTCGAACTCGTACTGGTCGGAGTCCGGGACTTGGAACGGGACTACCGTGTGGCACAGGGCCAAGGTGGCCATGTACCGCGACATCGAGTCGCGGAAGCCGCCCGCCGTCGAGCAGAAGTCGCCCGAAAACAGGCGCGCGTCGCCGGAGCTGGAGGGGTAGCCGTCGGCCGGCGCGAGTCCCTTGCCCTGCTCGTACAGGGTGCCGGCTTGCAGCCCGCAGTGCGGCACCCACTCCTTCTCGACGGTCGACGACCCGACGTCGCCTTCGCCGTCGGATCCCTGCGTCCACACCTGCTCGACGCCGACGCGCGAGCTGACCCGGGTCGATCGGGACGCCGTTTCGACCCCTCGGTTTCCGGGTTCAACTGCGGTGCTTCCGACGACGCCCCCGACGTAGCTCATCCTGTTTTCGGTCAGCGTGCCGGTCTTGTCCGTGAAGATGTACCGCACGATCGCGAGCTCTTCGTTCAAATCCGAAGTTTTCGGCCGGCAACCGATCCACGACGACGCGCCGGGATCGCCCGACGCGTTGGGCGGCAGGTACATCAACTCCTGGTCGCACACCATCAGGTACACCTGCCATGCTTTCCCGATCTCGACGGTCACGAAGAGAGAAATTGGGATGAGGAACGAGAACAGGATGAAGAACGTCAAATAGTTGAGCAAGAACCGCTCCGCGGAGTTGTACTGGTCGATCCAGTACGACACGTACCAGTGGTCGTTTGCGTCGGCCCAGTGCACCGAGAGCCCGGCGAGCAGGAAGATGAAGACGTGCTTGATGGCGAAGATCAGCACGATCAGCGTGTTCAGCTTCAAAATCAGCGACGAAAGCTTCCGGATGAGCCGCTGCCGCAGGTTGTTCCCCTGCTTCGTGTCGTGGCCGACGTACACGACGGCGGCAATGGCGGACTCCGTCTTCCGTACCGACGACCCCCGCCATATCGTCTGCTTGACGCCCAACGGGTAACTCTGCCCCTGGTACATCAATACACCTTTCCACTGGTACAGAGACGCGTTCGGCGGGTCAACGGTCAGCACGATGCCGGCGTCGCTGGTCGGGGCAGGCTGCTGGGAAACTCCTCGGTCGGGGCTGCGTGAATTGGGGTTGTTTCCCTGGGGGGGGTGTCTGGTATCAAATCGGCAACGCAACTGCCTATTCGAACTGTATCAAAAATTTGAACGAAAGGATGCTGATACAATTCCGACAGTTGAGAGGCTGGCTACGCGTGCGCGAGCCATCCGAGCTTCGATACTCTCACCATGGGTGCTCACAGCTAAACTCTGTTGATCGGGCCTTTGCAATTGTGGGGAGGGAGAAAATTGTTAGTTTAATGTGTAGACGTGAGAAGTTTCATGACGTGAGAAGTGTCGTTCCGGGACGCGAAGAAGCGCGTAGTTTTGGTTGGAAGATGTTGTATAGAAAGGAATGAAAAATGGTAAAGGGAGTGCCCAGCAGCGCAACACTGGCACGCCGGCCAGTTCGAGAAGGCGAAGATATTGCGGCAATCGTGCGGGCAGGGTTTCCGGAGGTTCAAGAGCACATACTTGTTGTCCGCTGCGTCGGGAACGTGCTTGTCGTCTTCGTGTTGGGGATCGTCGGCGGACAGAGCGGCGGCGAGCTCGGCGGCGTCGGTGAGATGAGCCGTCTCGGCGATGGCTTTCCTGGGCTTGACCGACGTCTCGCCATCCAATTGCGCCGTTTCGATGTACACGATCCCCTCCGGATCGTCGGAGCTGAGGACGACCACGTCCGCTTTGACGGCATCACCCCTCTTGAGCTTGATCACGTCGCCCCTCCGCAGCTCCTTCGACGCAACCTCTGCCCACCCGCCGTCCCGCATGACCGTCACCGGCGACTTGTTGTCCCGTTCGTCAGCTCTGTGCCGGTGCCAGTCCTCGAACGCATCTTTCACCGCAGCCACGCAGAGGACGATGATCAATGGGAAGATGGCTGTGATCGGGCTCACCGGCGAGACCCCGGGTATCAACGCTATGATCGCGTTCAAGAGGAAGTAGCAGTTCGACGCCTGGTGGAACTGCTCGAACAGGTTCAAGGGCAGGAAGGAAAGGACGGTGTAGCGGCTCGTCTTCAAAAAGTTGGTCGCGCCGAAGGAGTCCGGGCGTCCCACGCGGACGACTTCTGATTGGCCTGGCCCCATTTCGGAGGGCTGCGGATCGAAGACCCACCACTACCCAAGCATTGGTCAGCTGTCGTTGTGTATCTCCCCCTCTCTTTTCGGTGCTGCGTGCAGGGGATAACGTAGGTCGATTTACACGGTGCTTGATCTCAAATCCTCTCCAGTGAACCAGGATCGGAGTCCGATAGGATGGGCACATCTCGCTTTCTAAAATATTCGGGAAGATGGCCGTGATTCGGGTTTACACCGCCTGGTCTTGGGAATTAGGTATGTGCATACCGTACGTACGTATTGGTGTGTATCACAGAGGTACCATGAACAGATCTGTGCACCAACCACCATCACACGCACGCTGCACACACCACTTCCCAAATACATCTACCCAGGGCAAACGCTAAAGAAGTTTCACCCGTCATGTCCAAGAACTTGGCCGCGCCCAGTCTGGACAGCGCGCGGACGGCTTCTTCTGGTTGGGCTGGCCTCACATCGGCGACTTGAACCAGGCAGAGTCAGTGGACAAGCTGATGTCAAGCCGAACAATATTAGAATTAGTAAACAGGCGCGTTGTGTGCGTGTGTGATAGTTCATGGCTATAAGTGGATAACGTCTGAAGCGAAATAGTCCACGTAGCACTTTTGTCAGTCGGCTCTGCAGTTCTTCTCAGCCGACGATTCGCAGTAAGACGTTCCAATCAAAAAGGCTTCAAATGGTGGTAATAATCTGCGGATACAAAACGATTTGAGTTTCAGTGATGAGATAGGCTAGAAGATTGAAAGACGCCTTGCTGCTAGCGGGCTGCTTTAGCGACTATGTCGCACGGGGCAATCCGGTCTGCAAGCACACCTTCCTCGCGCGAATGCAAGTGACAGCGTGGTACGTTCGAACAGCAAAGTGCTGCAGTACAGTGCTGCCTCACCCCAGACACAGCGTTCTGCCAGTCACCATCTTGATGCGGGCGAAGGAGTCTAACACGACGGCGAGTGAAAGGGAGGTGTGTCAAAGCAGCATAGCCCGACCCACGGAAATCTTGGTGATCCAAAGGTAGTGAATCTGTGTGCGTGATCGAGCCCAACGCACTAACTAGCGCTTTGCTTTGGGACAGTTTTTAAATGCGCGTTCACCCTTCCCCTCACATGTGTCGCAGCCTGACTGTCACCGCGGAGTTGATCTGAGACAGACCGGCTACGGATGGATGGTCGACGGGTGATCTGGCGAGATACGAAAAGACAGCTCAGAGAAGGCTGGATTCTCCAAAGCATCAGCCAACTGTGTTGTACGGCGCCCACAGGGGCCGGGCCAGCTGCGCGGTACCCGCCATCTCCACGCAGGAAGTCGAGCGTGCGCTTGCGGGCCCGTTCGCGCTCTTCGGCGGCGCGGTGCCTGCTTCGCGCTTCGCTGAGTCCGGACGCAGTTGGAGTGCAAGGGATCGTTTCGTTGACCACGCGTGTGGTGCCTCGCTGGGCCAGGTGCGTTGCGCGTGGGGTTCCTCCCGCTAGGGGTCGCTGCTGCCGCTTTCTCCCTCAGGAATCTTCCTCCTTGCTTGCCTTAGGAGGTGGACGCCGCACTCTGTCAATAGCTTGAACATTCCACGGCGCTCTGGTGGGGTCGTGTTTCGTCGTTCTCCGCTAACGAGGTGAAACTGCCCTGGTCAGTCTTCGGCGACACTTTAGGGCTCACAACTGCGAACGCGGCGTTCCGACGGAGCCGTTTTTTTGCAGAAACCGGGTTTTGCGTTTCCCGCGTGAGGTTTGCACAAGGCCCCCCCGGGTAGAGGTTCGGATCCGACGGATCACGAGTTGACCTTCTGTGCGCAGTACGCAACGAAGCCGGCCTCCTCCGGGGACCACGCTTCGCCCTTCGCCTTGGCGGCGAGGTCGACGGCAGCGGACAGGACCAGAGACACGTCCTGGTGGCTGTGCAAGGCTTTGATGAGGGCGACGCGCGCCGGCGGCCGAGACAGGTACCCCGCCAGTGGGCACACGGCCACCAACCAGCGGAAGAGTTGCAGCAACCGCGTCGCGAGCGAAGCGGTGGCCACGTTCTTGCAGTCGGTCCAGAAGACCCCTGGGTACAGGTACACTGCGTCCAAGTGCGCGGCGATGCCCCTCGGAGCCGCCGGCACGACGGCGGGAAACGCGGAGGAGAGGAAGGCGTCCGTCCGGCCTCGGTCTCGGAGGGTGAACAAGGCCAGCTGCCGGTCGACCCGCGCGGCTTTTTCGAGCCGCACGTCGAGCGCCCGGCGCCGCGCCCGCTCGCGCTCTTCGGCGGCCGCCCGGTCGCGGTCTCGTTTCGCGTCTTCTTTTTCCTTCCCTTTGTCCTTCTCCTTCTCCTTCTCTTTCTCCTTGTCCTTGTCCTTTCCTCCCTTTTCCCGCGCTTTCTCCTTCTCCCGGTCGGCCTTGGCCGGCCCCGGCTGCTGCCGCTTGCGCGGGTGCTGCGGCGGCGGCGACTGCTGTTGGGACGGCTGCGTTCGGGGCTTCGGTCGCTCTGCCGCCGAGCGCTTGGGCGCGAGCTTCGGCTTTTTCCGCGGCGGCGGCTGCGGCCGCGCCGACGCGTGCTGCGGCTGCTGCTGATGCTGCGATGGCGCCGGCGACGACGGCTCGCTGTCTTCGTCGGGCGTGTGGGCGAGCGGCGCGAGGTTTTGGAAAGGGAGGACCACGGGCGACGGAGGCAGCGCGTCAACTGAGTCGACCCAGTGCTGGATCGACGTGTTGAACGTGTGCTCCATCCCGGGGGACGTCATGATGTTGGTGAGGTCGTCCTTCGCCGGCGATGACGCGACCGTGAGAGACTCCCACGAGCCCGGCTTCAGGCCCTGGGACAGCGGAGGCTCCTTCGCCGGCGATGGCACGACCGTGAGAGACTCCCACGGGCCCGGCTTCAGGCTCGGCGGCGGGGCCGCAAGCGGCACCGCCTCCGCTCCGTTGGCTTCCGACTTGGGCTCGCTGGGCGGCGCCGGCTTGGGCGGGACCTTGCGGAAGACCCGCGGCTTGGGGCGGGCCGACGGCGGAGCTTGCAGGTCGTCGGTTCCGATCGAGTCGATCCCTCCGGCGAACGATTCGAACGCCGGGAAGGAAACGTCCGCAGCCGGCGCCCGCGGCACGTCCTTGAGGAAGTCGAGCATCAAGTCGTTTTCCTCCCCGCCGCCTTCCGCGGCGAACGCGTGCGAAGGGGTGAGCGCCGCTAGGTTGAAGCGGTTGAAACCTTCTTCGTCCGTCCCATCGGAGTCATCCGACGACGGCTCAGCAGCTTGCATGGTTTCGTCAGTCACCAGCGTCGAGAGCCGACGGACAGGGTCCGGTCTGCTGGCAGGCATGTTCGCCGCGGTGATGTACGACGAAACCAGCCCGTCTCCGTTGCGACCGCATCCGTTTTCGAGCGGCGCGAAGGCGGCGGCCTCATCCGGCGCTAGATTCGCCTCGGCGGGCGGCGGCGTTGCGCGCGAGAAGTCCCAGCAGCGGCCGGGCAGCAGGTCCGCGGGCTCGGCGGGCGCCGGGCTGCTGCGGCCGGAGCCGCCGGCCTCGTGGCCGCCGTCGCGCCGGGTCATCACGCGCTCTGTCGACAACGCGGCTTCGACCTCCGTGTCGTGGTCCATGAGACCGGGGTCGATGCCCGCTGGCAGACGCTTCGGCTTCGCGCGCATCTTCGCCGGCGGCGTCGCGCCCGCATCGTCGCGCTTGCCGAGCGACCCTCGGGCCGGCATCAGGGCTTTCTCCCTCAAACCCGCCCTTGTCCCCTTAGCGATGAAGGCCTCGTCGCTGCGCTCAGCCCTGCATGCCCCTCCCTGGTGTGCGTGCCGCTCTGTACTTTGTGTGGGTTTGGCCCCTGTTAACTGGCCGGAGTCACGGCTGTAAAGTCAAAGTTTCTGCGTAAGGGTATCCAGCGGCGAGCCAGTGACCATGGAGGCTATTGGGAGGCTACCAATGAATGCTACCAATTGGTGCAGATTGGTGTTGCAGAAAAGTCGACCTCTGGAGGTCGTGAAGGCAACTCTCTTTTCCAGGAGACAAAAGAGCTGTACTGTGATCTTGGGCCCTTGCTGCTACCGTTCCGATGCACAAACAAGGCAGCGATGACGGAACGAGAGCGCTTGCCGAGCGACCCTCGGGCCGGCATCAGGGCTTTCTCCCCCAAACCCGCCCTTGTCCCCTTAGCGATGAAGGCCTCGTCGCTGCGCTCAGTCCTGCCTCCCTGGTGTGCGTGCCGCTCTGTGCTTTGTGTGGGTTTGGCCCTGAAAACTGGCCGGAGCCACCCTGTAGAGTCATAGCTTTTCCGTGCAAGTGAGCGGTCCACCCCTATTTCCTGGAAGTGCGTCGAACTGCCTGCTGCTGTCAACCATAGGCTTGCACACGCTATCGTAGGCTATCGCAATTATAGCACAGTCTATCAGCCGAGGGGACCGGCTCAGCAAGGGTATTCGGCGGCTTGCCAACCCCAGAGAGACTGTACGACTTCGAGTGACCATAGAGGCTATTGCGAGCTCGTTGTTCCCATAATGCCACCAATTGGTGCAGAATGGTGTTCCAGAAAAGTCGACCCCGGTAGGTCGTGAAGGCAACTCCCTTTTCCAGGAGACATGCAAGCTGTTCTATGATCTTGGGCCTTTGCTGCTACCGTTCCGATGCACAGAACGCCCGCCCTGTGCTGTTAACGACGACGAACGGGAACGAGGGCACGGCGAGAAAAATGGAGCGACACTTTCTTGAACTTGTACTCGTCTCCACCTTCGTGCGCGCGGGTGCCGTGGGGTGAGATGAGGTGGGCGCGAGGCAACTGTGCGCATTCGTCCCTCGGCGCTCGGTAAAAGGTGTAGATCTCTTGCCAGACTGGAAAGGAGGGAGGGAGTGGAGCCGCTGTATGCAGTTGCCGGGAAGGGTCTGGGATTGCTGGGGGTGGTGTGTCGACTCCGGAGGTTCTGGGGTCCAACAGAAGAGAATTCAGAGTGCAAGACTCCGAAGAAGTGCTGCCGCTGCTGGCAGTATGAAGACAACGAGCCAGAGAGTCGCTCTGTTTTGTGCTCCACAAATTCTAAAAGGCACCCCCCAACTCCCCGGGGGGGGATGCAAGAATGTGCTTGAAATGGCTATGTGTTCAACGCCGACCAGTACTATCTATACCGTGCTTCGGTCCTTCAAACCACGCACATCGGCCGGCCCGTCATCTGCGCGAAATTGAGTGTCTGCAGGACAGAACAGCAGTGAAAGCGGCTGTTCGTTGCTTGTCACAGCCAGGACAACCATGCTACGAGACCACCGGCGTTTCCGTCTCAGGGGGATTGCAAGAACGTGCTTAGGATGGATATGTCCTCAACACCGCAATGGTCCCGTCTGCGCCGTGTTTCGTCCTTTACGCCACGGACACATAAGGCGGACCATCATTATCGCGGAACCTGAGTGTCTGCAGACAGGACAGCGGTGAGCCTAGTTTGTCAGGCTGCCACGAGACCACCGGCGTTTCCGTCTCCGGGGGGTGAACCCATACTATTGGTACTGGAATGCGCGGGTGATGGCACCACAATTGTGTTCATTGGCAGGTTTAGATACGACTATTTCATGAGGCCCCACCAGGAGGCCCTCTTTGCTGTTGGCAGGAGAAGGTCGTGTACTCGTGCTGTTGGGGGTTCAGGCAGTGATGCTCTACCTCTCGCAAGGAAGACCAGATCAGTGATTCCTTCGGCGTAACCAACTATTGAACCACTCAACATGACACGCAACACAATCACGTCGGGGGGGGATCTAGTTTTAGGCGTGCTCGAACCCAACAAGATAAAGGGTCGTTGCACATGTGCAGTCGTGGCCATCTACCACGGGACATTAAAGGCGAGTACGTGTCCACATGACACGCGTGCGGGAAGCATGCTGGGATCGTGCGATCTGCCACTGCATTGTGAAGGTTCGCGCAACCTCTTTTCGGAGTTGTTGGCAGAAAAGCGACACATAAACAGTGGAGCAGGACGCCAACAGCCAGCGCTTCCGGACGACGCGACGCGCTTCCTCGCCTACGGAGTTGCACGGTTCCTTCGGGAGCCCCGTAGTAGCCGGTGCTTTGCCGGCGGCCGTTGACTGAGGGAGCCTTCGTCTTCCAGAGGAGGCGGAGGCTACCCGCCAGCAGTGATGACGGTCCACCCCATTTCTTGCCTCGGAGGGGGAAATGCAAGAAAAATGTGCTTGGAATGGTCACGTGCTCAAACACCGCACTGGTCCCATCTGCACCGAGTTTCGGTAGCGCTGCGGGCGGCTGTTCGTTGCTCGTCCCAGCCAGGACCATCCGTGCAACTGCTTTGGGGGGAAGGAGTGTGTTGGGGGGCTTGACGCGCACGCACGTATGAAAACCCATAATATTGCACAACCACGGGCAGATGTAACAAGCTCCAGGGCGGATGCACAGCCAGCTTCAAGAGATGCAGACAGTCCCATGGATGGGGTCACGGCAGGACAGCTTCGCGCGTTTGGCTCAGAAGGCAAGGGAACTCTGAGTGAGTGGCCAATGCTCCAGAAGCTGGCAGTCTCCGATTGCTAAGGACAAAGTCTCTTCGGGATCGCGGATGGGCGGTGTGCGGAAACATTCGACAAGAAGGGTTGCCTTGGGGGTGCGCGTGTGTGTGTGGTGTGTGTGTGGGTCTCAGGCGGCTACTGATGATGCTCCGCAAAGCGGGCTACTTGACGCAGGGCCTCGCTGGACCATTTGTCGCCTTGGGACGGAGGGTAAGACATGAACGACCCGTTCATGCGGCCGGCTGTTCGCGGCGCGATGCCGTTGCTGCGCGTGCTGGCGCTCGCCTCGCGCTTTCCCGACTTTTCGGCCTGGCACTTCCAAGTCCTCAACGCGTCGATGGCCACCTGCAGCGACTGGGGCACCTCCAGGGCGTACGCTTCGCATTGCGCCGCGGTCATCACAATCTGGTGCATCAGCTCCGATACTTCGCGCTGTGTATATTTTGGTCCTTAGTTCATGAGTCCGACCAAGCCGTATCACCTACGGTGTGCCACGGTACACCATGTCCATCCCTGGAGCTTTGTAGAATTTCTAGAAGACGGTGCTCGGGCGATTATTACGTACGCGCAACACGAAGATTGTACGCAGGACATGAAAATCACCTGCTGTGCATCAAAGTGCAATGCTGAACACTGCCGCCGCTGGGGCGTCCACCGCCCCACTCGAAGGGTCAACCCGTCAAGCCCGGGTATCTTGGGACCGAGAAGGCTTTTGTTCTCGTTTCCAATTTGTCAGCTGCCGGGAATAAGCAGCGCTTCGGCTAAAAGATACACTTGGCGGTGCGGTAGTTGCAACAAACAACAGTAATGCAAACCGTACACCGCCGAGAGTAGGAGAAAGTGGAAAGGAAACTAGAACCCTGAGCCCTAATCCTGGACGTGGTTTCAGGTGGCAAATTGGCAAATTATCATGATCAGAAGGTCCTACTTGGGCGGTTCAGTTTCCTCACACATTGCAAGTGGCCAAATATATATTTACTACACTTGACGGAGGGGAACAAACCTCGTGGGTGGCGTAGTCGTTGGCAATGGCCTCCTCGAGCTCCTCGATGACCTGCACGGCGCCATTCATCTCATCGTCAGCGTTTCTGAGGCGTACCTGCAGCTCGAGCTTGGCGGCCGCTTCCTCATCCCTTGCGTCTTCTCCTTGCATGACGGCGGCTTTCAGCAGCTGGTTCTCCTCTCGCAGCCTGGCGAGCATCTCGTTCGGCCCGTTTGCATACTGTCGGTCCAGACCCATATCGTCCGCTGGGAGCGTCATATCCCACAACCACGCACGAACAAAATGAACACCCCCTCCCTGCCGCCCCCCGCCTCCGCTCCTGTACAGTATACAGCATGGAATCTATGCCTTGGGCGACGGTAGGCATTCGTTGGCCACCCAACGTCAGCCTTTCGGCCCAAATCGAAAGGCCACCTGGGTAGTTGGTTTCCAGTACACACTACGTTTCTGATGACCCCCCTTTTTCTGGCAAACGTGGATCCAGAGTGAGTCCTTTGTGGTCTCCTACTGTTTGGTGGGACATTTTCCGGCCGGTTTTGCAACCTGCACCGACCTAGAGTTAGGTTCTCACAGCCGAGATACGTGAGGGCTCTGCATGAGACTGGGAGCAATAAACGCATGAAAACCCTCCGAAAAGAAACCGCAAGTTGAATGTAACCGAACTGGGTCGAATCTAACTGAGCTATACAAAGCCCTCTTCCGACTTCGGGAGCAAGTGCCCGCACGCTTCATATGTTGCGCGCATGGACGCGGAGTGATTCTCCTTTTCAGAGACTCTGACCCTATTGTCGTGTCGAGACTGTCGACCTGTTGTTCGACGTTTTCTTGATGCCCGAGTTTTCTTGACAGCGGCAAACGAGCGTGCAAACTTCTTTAAACGTCCGAGTTCGGCGCCTGGTGGCATGCGTGATAGCCACATTGCTGGCTTGCTCGCTGCTCTTCGATCTGCAGCACTGCAACAAGACTATACAGCATCTTTGGCTTCGCATACTTTGTCAGCGACACAATTTTGCGGTCCAATTTTTGCGGTCCGTGTAAAGATCGAAGACTCAGCGCACCATATTCAAACCATTCGGCCAGATCCCTTGCGGGTGGCACGTCTCTAACCTCTCGATTCGCCACGGCGTAGCGAAATGCGAAACGCGAAGAAGGTAAGTGAGCATCGCGCAGAGGAGGGATGGAGGAGGTTCGCCGCGGGCGCATGAGGTTTTGTGTCCACGGCGGGATTGGTCGGATTGGATTCTTGCACGCGAAGAAGAAGCCGTATTTAATTGGAAGAAAGGGAGTCCACGGCCCCCGGGTCAGGGCCCGTGGGGTCGGATCTTTTGGTTCAGTATCCCGGCGGGGCGAGTGCAACCCGACAGGTGGGACCTGCAATACAATGCCATCGTAGACCTCTTCGAGAAAGGTTCCAAGGCAGGTTGTAGCGGCATCCGCTAGACCAAAAAGCCCGCGGTGTCTGTTTACAAGGGGTCCGCACATCTAATGCACGGCCATCATGTTTCTCTGCGTAGTTCGCGAAGTAATCTTCTTGCTGCTGGACGTAGCAATCCTGCACGTCCGAGCAAGCTCGTCAGTGGCAGCTTTGAGGCGAGCAATAGCACCTTGCCTTAGGACCGACTGACCCATGTCCAATTGCTGTTGACACGGAAACCTTCTCCACTTCGGCCTTCAATGTTCTCCATTGAATATTCGCTACTACAACCAAGATCTGCACTCATCCCCGCTCCATCGACGACTTCGCGGCGTGGACCACGCACTCCTACGCACGCCTGGCTTTGTGATACCAGCACGCGGCCAACTATGGGTGGATCGCTTGAGCATCATCCATATTCCATGCCCATCAGCACCAGGCCAGCGTGGCCCATCTAACGGTCGGTGTCCTTGCATTTGCGTCCTTCGTGTCCTTCCCTTTAGTACACGCCGTGGCAAATGAGGCACCGCGCGGGAGGCGTAGGACGGCCCTTGAACTGCGCTTGACGCTTCCGGCCCCCCGATGGTGGTGCATCCGAAATCCGGGCGACACGGTGGTCTTCTTACCGGCGGCGAGATCTGACGGTACACAGGCCCCCTTCTGCGCAACTTTGCGCAAATAATGGCAAAAGGCGGCACGTCCTCGATGCCGCTCCACCCGGAAGGACGCACTTCCACTCGTTCGACAGCATCCGCCCTTGCCTCCGGCACACGCCACGCGGCGCGGAAGGCGGACAACTTCACCTCACACCGCCCGGCGACTAGCACGTTGTGCGCGTACAAATCGCCGTGCGCGACGCCCCTTCCGCTCAGCTGCCTCATCGCAGCCGGCACGCCGCGCGTGACGGCCACCAGCAGCTTCGGCGTCACTTCCCTGGAGCCAGCCGGCAAAAAATCCCGCACGACCGTTTTCAGCGACGGGGGGTCGCCCAGCGCCCGCGTGCCCTTGAACAGCTGGATGACCACGGATTCTACGGGCTCATCACATCTGCAAACGCAGCATCTTTTCTTCAATTGTCCGAAAGTTCGGCCGCCGCGAAGGATCACTGTCCAAACAAGAGTCGACGACGGCTTCGATGGCTTCGCGCGTGGCCGACGAGCATGCATTGCTGCACCACGTGAGCGCATCTTGCAGGAGGTACCCGAAAGCACGCATTTCCACTCGTTCGACGGCGTCCGCCCCTGCCTCCGGCACGCGCCACGCGGCGCCGAAGTCGGACAACTTCACCTCACACCGCCCGGCGACTAGCACGTTGTGCGCGTACAAATCGCCGTGCGCGACGCCCCTTCCGCTCAGCTGCCTCATCGCAGCCGACACGCCGCGCGCGACAGCCACCAGCAGCTCCGGCGTCACTTCTCCGGAGCCAGCCGGCAAGTCCCGAACGACCGTTTTCAGCGACGGGGGGTCGCCCAGCGCCCGCGCGCCCTTGAACAGCTGGATGACCACAGAATCCGGGTCGTCGCGGGCGCCCGCGTCACCCTCGCGCAGAATGACGGCCAGCGGGCGCACGACAGACTCACCCAGGCCCCGCACGAGTCCCATGAGGGATACCTCGTCGCTGGCGAGCCCGTCCGAGCACACGTCGCGGAACTTCTTCACGACGACGCTCTCGTCGCCCCAGCGGCCGGACGCCACGTCGCCCGAGGATCCCCCGCCGAGCAAGCTCTCCTCAAACGTCCCGCGGTCGTACGCCACCTCCGCTTCGCGGATGACCGGCAGGCCCTCTCCCCCGCCGACCGATCCAGCGCTGTGCACCGCGCTCTTCGTACCGCTCAGCGCAACCCACGCAAGCTTCGGCAACCTCGCTATTTGCCCGAAATCGACCTCCAACTCTGGATTGTTCGATAGCCTCAGCAGTTCCAGCTCGTCGAGGCCATTGAGGTCGATTTCTGCAAGGTTATTGTGCGCGAGCATCAGCTTTCGAAGCTTGGGAAGCGTCTTCAGGTTCCTGACGGTTGCCACCGCATTGTCCGTCAAGACAAGCGCCTCGAGGGACTTCGGGTAAATCGAGCCGTCAACCTCCGTCACCCGGCAGTTCCGCATCCCGATGAAGCGGAGGCTGCGCATTGCCGTGAGCGGTGGCACGGCGGCAAAGCGATTGCCTCCGATAAACAGCGTTTCGAGCGCCGTAAGGCGGGCTACGGGGGCCGGGAATTCGAGCAGGTCTTTGTTGCCAAGGTCGAGATGGGTCAGGTGGGCGTACTCGCCAACCCGTTCGAGGCCGTTCAACCGGCCAGTGCATGCGGAGAGCTCCACGGAGCATCCGTTAGGATGACTAGCACGGTCGCATACATCGGTATCGGTGGTGTCGCTTTCGCACGTCATTATCTTGGATGTGGATGTTGGGTGTACCTGCTTACATGAGGTGTCGCAAACGGACCGGAGCTGTACAAGGTTGCATTCGCAACCAGCGCGCTGACAATATGTTGTGTTCTTGCAGCAGTTGGTACGATCTCGTGAACGGTGTATCGTACAAAAATCTGCCTGATGAAAAAGCCGTTGGAGTTAGGGAAACCCCTCGTGTTGCACAGTGTAGAGTATGCGGAAGAGGAGGGGACGAGGATAAGGAAGGGGATGACGGCGGCAACTAGCCGGGCAGAACAGTGCGCGAGCACGTTCGGCATACCCGGGTAGGGTCGGACCAGCTGCGCACCTAGCTCACCCAAAACGCTGCTCATCTCTCGTGGAGATTTCTCGCGGGACACACTGGTAGCTAGAACGGGGTCGAGGATAAGGAAGGGGATGACGGCAGCAACTAGCCGGGCAGGACAGTGCGCGAGCACGTTCGGCATACCCGGGTAGGGTCGGACCAGCTGCGCACCTAGCTCACCCAAAACGCTGCTCATCTCTCGTGGGGATTTCTCGCGGGACGCACTGGTAGTTAGAACGGGGACGGCAAGCTGTACGTGTCTTCAAACTGCCAGCCCTCCCCTTTCTTACAGGTAGTACCCAGGTAGGTGCAAGGAAAGAGAGGGGAGCAAGAAGAGGGTGAGTGGAGCTCTCGATGTCGAAGTTGACAACGCACCATCGTAGTAGGCACAGCCCGCCGATGCCGCTGAGCCAAAATCTAATCAGCAACCGGATCTGGAAGTTGAGCGCGCTGTTTGGATTGGACGACCAAGCGGAGCGCAAATCTCGTTCTGTAAGACCCGGACTTAGACCGTGAACGCAGACGAAGACACCACTTGCTGCACCTGCCAGCGCAGTCACGGACCTCCGAAGCGTCATTGGGAACTCAATCACAAGCCACGACTCTGATCTGGCATCAATGCACAGAAGAAGTCGAAGGAGAAACCAAATGAGCTACCAAAGATTATTGAGCTGTCGCATTTGCAGTGGACACGGTTTCATGTCGGCGAGATGCCGTGACAAAGAACCGCGCTTTGGGCGGGCGAGATCTTACCCCTCTGGCTGCGTGGGATGGACGCGAATAGAACGGAAACGGGAGGGAGAAACCGCGAAGCTTTGGAAGCTTCGTTACTTCGCTCACGGCTGGGGAAGGAACAACGTTCTGCGTGGAGCGCGTCTGAAGCAAATGTTTGTACTTTGCATGGCATAGAATGCAAGCACCTCCCTAGTCATAATTATTTGTTTGGTGATGCGCCCCGTTTTGCAAAAGCAAAAACGAATGCAACGAGAAGTAATCACTACGAGGTGGTTGCTGGCTTTAGCAAAAGTGTATCGTTGCGCATGCGGAGGGCTTGAGAAAGACGTGCGCAAAGCTTCGGGGCAGGCATCGCATATTATTCTTCGAGAACACCCGCAAGTGCGCGGCAACAATCCTTCGGCTTGAAATAATTTGACTCCATATCCGAAACGAACAGACAGCCAAGGCGAGCCGTCTCGCCACGAAAGCTTGGACGATCCGAATAGGTCCAGACATCTCAAACATCAACCCCGGCGACGGAGCAACGATCAGGATTTGAACGCATCGCAAATTCTTGCCATCTCATTGGTTTCGGACTCTTAACCTTTTCTGCAAAATTCTTTGCATCTTTCCATACGTTTTCGCTGTCGGCCAAGAGAAATCTGGCCTCCGGTTGAGCTTTAGCAGAGGGATGCCTGCACAGCATTCCCAGAGTACATTTTCCCCCAGCACGAAGAACTGTGAAAACGGGGCATGGTTGAGAAGACGAACCATCGAAGGAGGCGTGCTACTGCTGACGCTCAACAGCAGCGGTTTCCTAACTTTCCGACCAAATGTGTGCCTTTGCGCCCGTCAGCACAGGTAGGAGCGATCGTTCTGCAGGGCACAGGTGTCGCGGGGCTGAGCAGGTGGCCGCTGCAGCGGCGGGTGATATGTTGAATCGGTGCGACGATGCGCGTGGTCCAGCGGTAGCACCAGTCCGCCCGCACATGTGAACGCCTCTCCGCCGGTGGTGGTGCAGTTGCTGCTGCTTTTTCAGATCAGGGGGCAAACTCGGTTTCGGGCTCCCCTCGGAACCTTCCTAGTGGCCGGCTTCAGCCTCAAAACCACATCCACCGCTAGCTCTACCCGGGTGGCCTGGAAAGAACGCTCAGCTCCTCCGCAAGCTGGGCGAATGTGGGCCGCTGCTTGGAGTCAGGTCGGGTGGCTTGCCGCACGGCGGCGACGAGCGCGTTGTGGGTGGCGGTGCTGCAGTCGAAGCACCAGCGCACGAGGTCTTCGAGCAGGTGCCCGAAGGAAAGGACCTCGACGGCTTCCATCACGGCGGCGCCGCCGGGCGGCACCCGCCACGCCGCGCCGAAGTCGGACAGCTTGACGGTGGGGTCGCCTCCACTCAACGACGGCGCCCACAGGATGTTGTGCGCGTACAGGTCGCCGTGCGCGACGCCGGCCGCGTGCACGTGCCGCAAGGCCCGCGACACCCGCACGGCGGTGGTGCGGACCAAGTCGTCACGGACGCGGAACTCCGGCTGCCGGTTCCGAACCACGGTCTCCAGCGAAGGCGGCACGCCCAGCGGCTGCGCCCCCCGCAGCCTCTCGAGGACCACCGCTTCGGGAGACCGCCGCGCGCCGTTCCCGTCGCCGCCGTCCCTGTAGATCACGCCGAGCGGGCGGACGACCTCGTCGCCGGCTTCCCCCGCGAGTTTTCCGAGCACCGACACTTCCTCTTGCGGCAGCCCGTCGGAGCTCATCGCCTTGAACTTCTTGACGACGACGTCCTTCCCGTCCCACGTGCCGCCGGCCACAGAACCGCTGGCCCCGGCACCCAGCACGCTCTCTTCGAACCCGACGTTGTCAAACTGGACGTCTTGCCACCGCACAGACTTCAACTCGATCGACTTCTCGCCCCTGACGTCGGCGGTGCCGCTGAGGGCAACCCACGCGAGGCTCGGCATGCGCGCGAGCTCGTCGAAGTCCAGCCGCAGCCGGCGGTTGTTCGCGACGCGCAGTAGCTCAACTGAACGGGGCAGCTCCGCGGCGTCGAGCAGGGACAGCTCGTTGTGCGAGAGCATCAGCTTCCGCAGCTTCTGCAGGTGCGATAGATTCAGCGCCCGCTCGATCGCGTTGTCGGTGAGGATCAGCGCCTCGAGGGAGCCCGGGAACACGGAGCCGTTGAGCCACGGGATGCGGCAGCCGCGGAGGCCGAGGATCCGCAGCTTTTTCAGGGCGTGCAGGGGGGGCACGAGCCGGATCTGGTTGCCTTGCAGGAACAAGACTTCGAGCAGCGGGAGGGAGGCGACGGCGGCGGGGAACTCTTTCAGGTCGTTGTTGCCGAGGTCGAGGTGGCGCAGGGCTTTGAACTTGCTGAGGTAGTCCATGTTTTTGAGATGTGCACCGCAGTTGGAGAGCTTCAGCGTCGTGGACTCGCTCGGGTGGTTGTGCAGATTGCACCGCTGCGCCGACGCGAGCTCGGAGGCCTCGATTTCCGCTTTCGAGGGCTGGCGAAGCGGCAACCCGGCGCCGCGCGACGCACCGGACGGCCGCTCCCGTGCGAACGCGAAGTACGACATGACAACCAACGCGGCTGAGACAATGAGCAAGCCCTGCACGCCGCGCCTGCCGCGGCCCGACATCCGGCGGGGGCGCCGGGCAATTTTTTTCCCGTGGTCCCTTGGTGCTGTGCTGGTAAAGTGTTGTTTTTTGTTTTGTTTTCGTAACGACAGCGTGTCCGACTAGCCCCCGCCAAAAGCTGCTTTCTCTAAGGCGGGGTTTCTCCGCCGGCGGACATGCTTAATGTTTGGGTTCGCGTGTTCTATGTATTTCAAGACGTGCCTCATGGCTGGTACTTGAGCTCTGGGGTTGAAGCCGCTGCGGGAATCGAGCCAACAATTTGTTTTTGGGGAAGCTTCAGCGTCGTGGACCCGCTCGGGTGGTTGTGCAGGTTGCACCGCTGCGCCGACGCGAGCTCGGAGGCCTCGATTTCCGCTTTCGAGGGCTGGCGAAGCGGCAACCCGGCACCGCGCGACGCACCGGACGGCCGCTCCCGTGCGAACGCGAAGTACGACATGACAACCAACGCGGCTGCGACAATGAGCAAGCCCTGCACGCCGCGCCTGCCGCGGCCCGACATCCGGCGGGGGCGCCGGGCAATTGTCCCTTTGGTGCTGGGGAAGTGTTGTTTGTGCTTCTCTTTTTGTGTTTCCGGCGATATTCGCTCAGTCAGGTGCCTGTGACGACGTTCATTTGAGCTGTTTGACAGGTTTTATCTCGAATACAAATAATCTGCTGCGATGCTCTGCGGTTTCCAAAGCGGTGCGATTATTTTTGTTTTCCCAACGACAGCGGAGGTGTCCGACTAGCCCCCCTGCCAGTTGCGATAGATCAAAGGAGGTAAATGTGCTGTAGCCCACGCGAAACACAGGTAAATCTGGGTTCTGTGGCGGGCGTAAGCGTTCAACAAGTTCCGCTCAGTCAGGTGCCTGTGACGGGGTTGTTTGACAGGTAGTATTTCGCTTGCAACAGCTGCTGCTTGGCCACACACAGGCAGCGCGGCAAATGTTTGCGCCAAAGCGGACCTCCGCACCTTCGAGAAATGGTGAAACTATCAGCCGGGAACAGTGCGGGCTGCTGCGGCGAACACTGCCCTCTTCCACCGTCGGCGGGAGGGAGAGGAAAACGCAGCTCCAATATTGGCTCCCTTTGGTGCTGGGCAAGTGTTGTTTGTGTTTCTCATTTTGTGTTTCCGGCGATATTCGCTCAGCCGGGTGCTTGTGCCGGCGTTCATGTGTTTCTCATTTTGTGTTTCCGGCGATATTCGCTCAGCCAGGTGCCTGTGCCGGAGTTCATTTGGGTTATTTATTTCACTTGCGACAGCTGCTGCTTAGCCACACACAGGCAGTGCGGCAAATGTTTGCGCCAAAGCGGTCCACACCTTCGAGAAATGGTGAAGCTATCAGCCGGAAACAGTGCGGGCTGCTGCGGCAAACACTGCCTTCTTCCACGTCGGCGCGAGGGAGAGGAAATGCGGCCCCAAGCACAATATGTTTGGTCGGACGTCGTAAATAAAGGGGAAAAAAAAACCCGACGCAGAAAGACGGCGTGGCCCGGTGAATTGGGTTGCCAGCGAAGCGGAGCCACCGTCCTGCTTTTCTGGTGTGGGTCAGAGTGTCCAAAGAGACAACCACCGATCAGGAGGAGTCTAAGAACGTTGTCAGAAACGGCTGATGCACAGAGAGCAAGAATACATACTCGCAGTGCTTTATCTGCGCTCGTACGTATGCGTTCGACGAGGACAACGATAGGTGATTCACATGACTCCTCCTTACCCAAGGTGCGCTGTGACGAGTGCATGGGCCGCGATGAGGGCGCCCCCTACTGCCGCGCACATCAACACGGTGTCCTGACACTCCCTAGTGGGAAACAACCCACATGGGTAGGTAGAGACAGAGAGAATCGCATTACAGGCATCTTGCTACTGGGAAAGTCATAAATTGGTTTCATCTCCCTGTCTTGAAAGGTTTTTGTAACTCGGATGATCGACATTCGCAACTAATGTTCTGAAATGAGTACTCGTCCCTTGAAGGAGCGTGCCCACCAGTCGGTGATCGGGTGCCGTCAACAAACGCGCTCTCTGCATCTCACCTGAATACTTCACGGTCGTAGGGTACCGACTCGTTTGCCGGCGCGCCGTCTGTGGACGGTATGCTGTTGCTATACTGATGTAGCTCCTTCTCAGAGCACTGCATATCCACATGCACGGACTGGCCGTCGGAGTCTTGACTCCCGCATACCAGGCTGTGGAGTCGTCCAGGCTTAGCGTCTGCGCCAGCGTTGCTGGTGATATCTAGTCGATTCCTTCGACTCCACTTCTTCTCGGGCGCGGTGTTTTCGGATCGGTCGGCGGCGGGCTCTTCGGCTCGATCCGGTGCTCCTTTAACGGGAGGGCAAGCTCCATGTGTTCCAGGATTTCAACCTGCGTTTGTGTTCAAGACGTCTGAGAAATGGGAGCTCCAAAAATGACACGGTATAATACTTAAAAGCACGAAACTGACGTGTCTTCTACTGCAAGCAAACTCCGCAGAGCATGGGGTTGCCGTGGACTGAAGAGTAGAGAGCAAGTACCCTGCGAAGCATGCTGCAGTACGCAAAGCCTTACTGGAATGGGGGATCTCAAGAGCGTGCTTGGAGTGGTGCTGCGCTCGATGTGCTTCGGTTCTCTAGCCACGCACACATAAGGTGGACCATCATCAGCGCGGGTTCTGAGTGTCTCGGGGGGGGAATCTTAGTGTAATGTTCTGACAGGACGCCGGAGGGAAGGATAAAGACGGTACCTCATGGGGCATGTTCAAGAACATGTAGCGCACTCGAAGGTATTTCTCTTCGTCTCCCTCGGGGTCGACGTCGTAGAAGCCGTCGAAGTGGTGCTTCTCGCCGGCGTTGAGAATGAGGTGGTGCTGCTGCACCAGCGCTTGCAACGGCACGGTGACGTCAAGCGTCCGCGGCGGCAGCTTCTCGTCGTCGTCGGGCTCCGCGAACTGGGGGCGCAGGACTCCGTACTTCGCGTTCTGAATAACAAGCCCGCCGTCTGTGCCGAGCTCCTCGTCGAGACGACGCTTCGCCTCTGTCTTCAACAACTGCTGCACGCTGTGAATGGAAATTGACAATACATATTGCGAACTTGCCAATCCGTTTGAAATGAACCAGAGACGACGGAACGTGGCGAAATTCACGGGAAGCCGGATGTGCCTTTCGCAGTCGGCGTGTGACCGTTGATGAATGCCGGATTTCTGCCGCGGTTCCCTTCCCTTCGTCTTCTGCTTTCGAAAAGTAACAATAGAATGAAGTAGTCCTCAACGACCTATCGGGATGAACGTACACTTTGCAGCTGCGGACGCTCACGACAGAGCAAGACTGGCACCGAGCGTCTAAAACCCCAGTGCTTGAGCTTGGCCACAGCAGCGCCAGGGCTTCGGTCGTATATGGTGCAGTCATGGTCATGTGATGTGTCCACCCGGACCGTAGACCAAAAAGGAGAAGAAAGGGTCATACGCGAGCGCCTGAGAGCGTTGCTCCCACAGTTTCTCTCGCATCGCGATACGTCTCTTCATGAACTCCCGCCGGCGATTGATGTTTCGCAGTGGCTTGATCAAAAGCTCCTGTGCAACCTGTGATGTGTCCAGTTGGTACTATCACGACAGGGAGAGGTTGGCCACACAAACTTCACAGAAGCAACGCGCAACCGCCCTCTCGAGAGACAGTTCTGTCCGCAGGATCTTTCTGTACAGGCCGGTGTCCTATCACGGCAGAAGCAGTTTCTTCGATACAAGCTGTCCGCTACGGAACTCCGGTTTCGCAGGCTCACCATGGGTTGCACCAGAGTATATCTGACGAAGATAAAGAGCGTTGTCTAATGCAACTTTCGTCTTTAAAAACAAGGTTTTCCAGGAATCCGCTCGAGAACATTTCAACGCTGTCTTGAAAATACCTTCGACGAGTATGCAGCAACTTGTGAGATAAACTGCACGAGTCGCTACTGACTGCCTCTTTGCCAAACACAGTGTTTGCCGATTGAAAGATATTATTATATGGCTGGTAATGCAATCGTTCACCGCCAAACACAGTGTTTGCCGCTTGAATAATATTATTATATAGCTGGTAGTGCAATCGTTCACCAAGAATTTTTCGCTGTACGGTGCCAGAGTTCCGATGGGTATATGCTTCCCTTGGCTTTCTTCGGAAGGAGATGTCAGATGCTATCGGAGGCCCGCAGAAGGAGCCGCTGCCGGGGGGCAGCGTAACCTCTCCAGAACATCAGTGCCCCAAACAACACGTTCAGGCCTGCATGCACTCCGTGCCGCAAAACGCCAGTTTCAAGCGAAAATCACCACTGATTTAAGAGGAAGATTCGTGTCAAACGATGATTGGACATTCCCTGGGTTGCACTCTTCATAAAGAATATACCTTGAAGAGCAGGAACGGAGCCACAAGGTAGGTGCCAACTGTCGGGCCGTCGGTTGCACTGGCTATCATAATCGGCACGTCCAGTCGGAATTTGTAGCGTTGAAACGTTAGCTTGAGCTCTGTTCTCGACCTGTGCGTTGACGAATAGCTTTCGTTGAGCACACGCTGGCAAGTGCAGTACGACGACAATGAAGCAGCTTAAAACGTGCTTAGTTTGCTTCACGTGTATCATGTAGCAGAACGGCTCATAATTCAAGTTACGATTGAAGTGTTTACGCTACGGACAGCTCACGGTGCGTTATTCATGCATTTCGCTCGTGCGACAGCGAAAAGCTGGACAGCTTCTAAAGCTGTTGTTTCAAGTGTTGATGCTCCTCGCCGGCAGCCATCAGGTAGAGCCCGCACTTGCGCGGATTGCAGCACACACTCTTTCGGGATCGGGTTCTTGTTGGTTTGTGGGAAGTCACCGACGCTGATACAAGAAAATAGGACATACATGTATTGCTCGTTTGTGCTCCACCCCACGCCTATGAAGCTGTACGGAACATAGGTCGTCACACCGAACCCAACTTGATTCACGGTGGTCTTCTTCGAAAGATAAAACATCGCATCCCAGCCGATTCTCGTCACGCCTGTACATATTGCGACGGATTAACATTAAGAAATGTGAAAACGAGTTTTTGGCCTCGAGGCTTTTCATAATCGAAAGCGAGTCCTATGCCTGAGGCGGGGTTGGAGTTAACCTATGTCAAATTCCTTAGCCAGAAACTAGCCATGACGCGAAGCGTGTTTCAAGTTGTTTGTGGAGAGCTCTCAAGTGTCCCTTGCACGTCGTACTTTGCTGACGCGGCGGTAGCAAGCTCCTGTAGGGTTTACACTGGGGGGATTGCTCCAAATTTCGTTGGTTACAAAATAAGAGCTCGTCACTCGCACAACTGCTGATACGAAACTCATGATGCTGATGGGAAGAGAGTTGTTTTCTGTTCAACGCAGTGCCTCATCGTTTTTACGTATGGGATTTACGCAAGTGAAAACGCCACGGTTTGCGGCGACGAGCCTCTCATTTCCTCCAACATTCGTCGTCTTGTTGCGTTAGTGGGGAGTCATTTGCAAGCAAATGAGTACCACACTATGCCAGCTTTTCGCTACGTGACTCCAGAAGGGTCACTTTTTCCGCGCTTTCGGCGCGGCGCAACTCTAGTCGGTTGCAACTGTTGTTGGCAGTTGCTCACGATCTCATAATCCGAAAAGGAATCGGAGTCTTCGCTTTCTCGTTTGCGCCGATAGGCACGCCGCGATGCGGAGGACGTGAGTAGCCGGGAAGAGCCGGCGGGAGGGCGCGTTCGTTGTGTGACCCGTGGAGGGTCGGAACCAGAATCAGAAAAAGAGCCCGAGTCAGGGCCTGCCATCGAAGAGGGCCGGGCGGGGCCGGGTGGGCGCGGTGTGTTCGGGCCGGCGAGGCCAGTGCCGTCGTCGCCGAGATCGGCGCGTCGTCGTCGTGCGCGCAGCGCGGCTGCGGGAGAGGTCGTGGGGGTGCAAGGCGCGGGTCGCTTCCTGCCTGCTGGCGGGGGGGCGCGCTTCGGGGGCGATTTCGTCGTCCGCCTTCTCCGGCCACGGCTAGTAGGTGTCCCCGGTGGGGACGGCGCGCGCCGCTTCCGGCCTGTGAGGCCGTCGCTCTCGCCGCGACCGCCACCGCCGCCGCCGCCGCGACCGCCACCGCGTGCGCCGCCGCGTGCGCGGCCGCGACCAGTGCCGCGGCCGCCGCCACCGTCTCCGCCACTGTCGTCTCCGCCGCCCCGGCCGCCGCGGCCGCGGCCACGGCCGCGGCCGCCATGACCACCGCCACCCCCGTCGCCACTGCTGTTGTCGCGGCCAGCACCACCCCTGTGATGCCCCCGTCCGCAGCACGCGTCGGCGTTCGGGCAGGTCCCGCATCGCGTCAGCCGATGCGCCCGGCAGCATTGAATGCGCAGGCCGTCGTCCGGGCGGTGGTGCACCTGGCAGCACTGGTCAACTACAAGGCTGTAGTTTCTTCGCATGCCAGTGCACACCGCGCACTTCTGCTTTGCGCAGGCATCGCAGACCGACTGCGTGCGGAGCAGAGGGTCCGCCTGCGCAGCCGGTACAAGCACGGGAAGGCGCGGGCGTTGCGGCAGAGGGGTGGGCACGTCCCAGCGCAGCGAACGCTGTGCCCGCCGCGCCGCGTCGTACTGCGGGAACACGTCCCCGCCCCAGTTCTTCCCGTCCCCGGCAGCTGCCCGCGGAAAGCTCGCCTCCAGCACCCCGTGCGTCTCCTCGCCCCCGGCGAAGCGTGGGCGAGGTGTCAATCCCCCCCACAGCATCGGCGCCCCCAGGGTCCTCATCGAGCCCACCCGGACCTTCCGCTCGGCAGGCAACGGCGACGGCAGCTGCAGGTCTCGGCACAGGCGGCACAATGTCGACAGCATCGTCCAGAGGGTCTTCCCCCTCTGGTTGGCGGCGAGCCTTCGTATTCCCGGGGGGGCAGGGACGTCGACCCCGGTGTGGACCTCGAAGTCCACTGCCAGCTCAACGCACGACACCTCGCCTGCGTTCGTCCACCTCAGTGCCGACAGCCAGCCCTTGAGCGCCCGCATCGCACGGCCGCCGTACGGCCATCTCGGCGGCTCATCCGGAAGGCGGTCGAAGTTGAACAGGTGTTGCACCGCCGGCAGCGGCGCAGCTGCGTGCCAGGGGTGCATCGGTTGCACCGCGGAGAGGCGGCGTCGCTCCGCCTCCACGCGTGCAGTGTACACCGCCGCCATGAGGCGGTGAAGGGCCGCGACCTCCACCCGCATTCCTTCGACAATAACCCCATGCACACGCGTGCAAGACGGCCACCTCGCCCGGTCCGCCCGCAGGAGTTCGGCGAAGCAAGGACGGCCGCGAATCTCGTCGTAGGCGGGGCACTCCCACCACAGGTGATCCGCTGTGTCCTGGACGCCCAGGTCGCAGTCCCTGCAGCCGCGGTCCAGCGGCGGACGCTGAGGTTCCGAAGAGGAGGATTCGGAGACGTGCTCGTCAAAGCTGCCGGTCGTATCAGAGGCGGTCGACGACACGGACGCCGAGGAGCTCGGCGACCCGTCTGTCCCGGCCGCCCCTCCGTTCGCACGCGCATTCCGTCCCCACCGCGCAGCGAGGAACACACCCCCGGACAGAATCACCGCCAGCGCACGTTTCTCGCCAGCGTCAGCCGTCGCTAGGCGCAGCTCGTTCGTACGCCTGCAGTCCACCCCTGCCTGCACGCCGTCGTAAGACGGCCGTTGCCTCGCAAGCTGCGTCCAGGTCGTCTGCCGTAGCCGTGCCCGGATGGCGTGGTGCCTCTCGCCCCTCTCCATGTCGAGAAGCCGGCGGCCCTCGAGCGCCGCGGTCGCAAAGTCGTGGCCTTCGAAATCGATGCCCGCGACCGTGAAACCGTCAGAGATGGCGATCCCGACAGGTCCCAGGCGCGCCTTCGGCAACAACACACCGTGCCGGCTGTAAAGCCGGGCGATGTTCAGCATGCGGGCGTGTACGCGGGGGAGCCTCTCGCACGTGTCGAAAAGCGAGCACAGGATCCTGTACGGCCGAGCCAACAGTGGGTCCATTCGGTGGGCTTTCGCCAGGATGGCCAGCACCGCCGTCACATTCCTCGACGGATGCTTCGTCCCGAAAGCTCCCTTCACTACCCGCGACCGCAGCCCCCTGAGGCACGTCTGCGTGTACCCCTCGTACGAGCACCCCGCCAGCACGCTTCCGAGGACATTGGAGCTCGCCACCTCGCAGCGGACATCGAATGGAAGGCGCGAGGTGCTCAGCCTGTCCAGCAATGCGTTATGGGCCTTCAGACGCGCGTCGTTGGTACGTTCCGCCTGAACGCTCGCGACACTCGTACGCACACCGAGGATCTTCGCCGCCGTCGCTGTCGGTATCGTCTCGTCGCCGACTGCCAGCACGCTCGTATAGGGCCGCCGCCGACGCTGCCGCACCGTGCCCGCGGGGATCCCCATCGCCAGTGTCTTCGTCATGTTCAGCCGCATCCCTGTCAGGGCGCAGAACTGTGCGATGACGTCGACCGCCTGCTGCAGCTCGGACTCCACGGACGCGAAGAGCGTGGCATCATCCGCCAGCGACTCCGACGAAACCTCCGGTACGCGCGCCGACACCGCTCGGAGCACTATCGACAGCAAGGCGTTGATGAGGATCACCGAAAGTGGGCACCCCTGCAAGATACCGTTGGTGACCTCAAACTCGGAACCCACGCCCAGCGGCAGCTTAAACCGGCGCTTCATCCCACGGTACATGGCGCGCAGGGGGCGCAGGATGCGCGCGTCGAGGCCCATCCCTTCGGCAAGCCGGAGAACGATCCCCTGCGGTACCCGGTCGAAGCACTTCGCGAAATCGAGTGCGACCATGTACAGCGACTTCGACTCGTCGAGCAGCGTCTCCTCGATCAGCGTCGTCAGCTCCATGAGGACGTCGTCCGTCCGATGCCCTCTGCGGAAGCCGTGCTGCGACGGAAGAATCCAGCCGTCCTGCCACTCCATGACGTCTTGCAAACGCCTGCAGGCCCATAACCGATAGACGCAGCTCGTCACGGTGATTGGCCGCAAGTTGGTCGGCGAGGTGTCGTCGGTCTTTGGTATGAGCGACACCAACGACGTCAGCATACCCTTCGGCCACTCCCCTCGCTCCTCCACCAGATTGAAAAGCGTCGCGAACCCGTCCAGCAGCTCGTCGGGCAGGGCCTTCAGTTCGTCCAAACGCCAGCCGTCCACCCCACACGCCGTAGTCTTCTTCTTCCGCTTGTTGAGAACATCCCGTAGCTCCCTCCCGGTCACATCCCGCAGGTCCATCTGGCGGCGGGGAATAAAACCCTCGAAGGCCCTGCGGAACGCCTCGTACTCGGGCTCTGGGCGTCCTTCCCCGTACATGCGCAGGATCGGGTCCCACGCCTCCTGCAGCACCTCGTCCATCTCCTCGACGTTGGCGGTGAGTCTCCCGTCCGCTGTCCGCACCGCATCGGCCGCCTGCCCCGGACCCCCCCGCAGCATCGACACAAGCGCCCGGCGATCCGTCCCAAACATCGTCAGCTGCCTCTCCTGTTGCTGCCTCTTCCGTACCCTCGCCGCAGCCGCGTTGAATCTCGCACTGCGCAGTCGTACGTCGTGCAAGTAAACGCGAGCGACCTCTGCGCTCGGCGGGTCGGAGGGGGGCGGCTCGCCGACCCCGCCGCCACGGATCACGGCGAGACAGCGCAGCCAGCACAAGCGGAGTTCTTGGGGCACCTGGAATGGTCCGGACGCTTCTAGGCGAGCTCGCTGGTAGACGTAGTGCTCCAGACGCCGGATCGCATTCCCGTGCCTCAGCTCCGTCTCGCACGCCACGCCCCGGTCCGGCGTACTCCTCGCCGCAACGCGAGTCATCTTCAGCTCCGAGTTACCGCGGCCGGTGTGCGCACGTCTCTCACAGGCAGGCATCCCGCTGCGGTCTAGCAGGTACTGCTCGCACAGAGCGGAGAGCGCCATCCACGCCCCTTCGACGTCCCCCTCGCGGGCGGCGGCGCACACGGCATCCAGCCTCGGGACCTCGACGACCCTACCTGCCGGCTTCACGGGTATCGCTCGCGGCACGTTGAACCTCCATGTCTGCTGTTCGAACGCCTGCACCGCGAGTCGAATCCGGACGCAGCGGTGGCCCCTCACGCTCCCTACCCCGATCGTCTCGCATGCAACAAAGGCGGACGCGGCCGCGCGGTTCATCAGGGCGTAGTCGATGCGCGTGCCGGACGTGTTCGTGCCCGTGTAGGTGTTGGGCGGTCGTCCTCCCTCGCACGCCGCCTGCAGCTGCGCTGCGTCCGTCCACCCGTTGCTGAGGGCATGCCGAAGCGCCGGCGACCGCTCAACGTCCGTGTTGAAGTCGCCCATCACGACCGCCGGGGCCTGCCCCACCATGGCCTGCGCCTCGAAGAGGACCGTCTGCAGGAGCCGCTCCCGGGACGCCGCTGCCGTGTTCCCCGATGGGGCGTAGACGGCAAAGAAGTGTACGAACATCCGTCCGACCCCCGTCGCGATCATCGTGTGGATGACCCGGTTGCGCACTTCCTGCAGCGATTCGTTGGGCAGCAGGTGGGCCACCCCCGGCTGCCTGGCAAGCACAACGACTCCTCCCCCCTTCTGCCCGGAATGCGGGTTTCCGTGCGGACAGTGCTTGCTGCGCTTCGGCGGTTGCGGCGGCCCCCACAGCGTCTTCCACCTCGACCCGTCGACGGCGCACGGTCTCGCGAGATAGTCCGTCGCCTGCGCCTGCTGCAACTCGCCCATCGACGTCTCCAGCACCGCAATCGCGTCTGCGGGCGCCATCGCCCGCACCTCGTCAATGTGCAGGGCCAGCGAGCCAACATTGACTGCAGCAAGAGTGAGATCGCGCGGGGGACCAGGGTTCGGGTGGACGTCCCCGCACCTCAAGAGCCGTTCCCCCGCGGCGTACGCATACTCACGGGCGTCGTGCTTCGACGGTAGCCACGCACATTCAACACGCTCACGCCGCAAGGCAACCCGGGAACCCACGCCCCGCGCGCGGTGCTGCATACGCGCGGTAACGTACCGGGCTGCGCCGGCCGGTCGACGGCGACGTCCGCGGCGGAAAGCCGCCGCGGCGGTCGAGGCGAGCGCTCGGCGCCCGGGGCCAGGGTTGGGATGCACATCCCCACATCGCATCAAGCGGGCTCCCGCAGCATCGCCGTCCGCGCGGGCGTCGTGGCTTGACGGCAGTCAGGCGCGCGAGCACGTGACACACACGCTGGCGCCGCACTCTTCGCACCTCCTCTGCATGCGGCCCTTCTGGATCGTCTTCTGACAATCGCCGCATTTAAACTCCGCTGGAGCCCGCACCCCATCGGACAGCTCGTGCCGGTGACCGGCCTTCTCACCCTCGACCGGCTCCTTCAGACGCTGGCGCGGGGGGGACAGCATCTCGACCACACCGGCCACAGCTCGCTGGATTAGCGACTGTCCCGCTTCCGCCGGCTGTGTCACCTCCTCGTGCTTCCGCTTGTTGGACGGAGCCGGCTCCGGATCCGTATGAACTTCGGCGGCGGGCAGCTTCATGCGCCGCCTCTGGCCGGGCGTCGTCGGGAGGGAGGAGGCGAGGCGCTTAGAACGCGGCCGCGGCATCTCGCCCTTGTCGTAGTCGTTGACGACAATGAAGGGCGATCCTTCCCTTTCGATGACGCGGAACGGCGGGCCGCCATCCCCCGTCACCACGCACGTCCGCGATCCGCTTCTCACGAAGGATGTCGTGACCGTCGCAGCCCAGCCTGCGAGCCTGAGCAGCATCTCGACGTCGGCCTCGTGTTCTCGCGCCCTGGCACCGGACACGAGGTACCGCAGTTTCGTTTCGAGCGGGGGCGCCGCGTGCTCACCAGATACACAAAATAAGAGCTCGTCACTCGCACAACTGCTGATACGAAACTCATGATGCTGATGGGAAGAGAGTTGTTTTCTGTTCAACGCAGTGCCTCATCGTTTTTACGTATGGGATTTACGCAAGTGAAAACGCCACGGTTTGCGGCGACGAGCCTCTCATTTCCTCCAACATTCAACACTCAACTTTTCATGCTAAAAAAAAAGAAGGTGAATTTCCCTTATATCCCACCACTTCAAATTTTTTGTTCCCTTATATCCCAATGGGACAACAAATTTTGTTCCCGTATATCCCAATGGGATTACCTTGGGCAAGGCAATCCCATTGGGATATAAGGGAACAAAATTTGTTGGTTGGGATATAAGGGAACAAAATTTGTGGTCATGACGATTTTTGGGGGACCCCTTTAAAAGAATTTCCCGGGGGTCAAAGTGACTATTCGGGGACGTATGGTGCCGTTGAAACAAAGAAATTCCATATCTGAGGCTGCGCTTACCTCCAAAATGAGGTTTCAATTTCTCAAATTTCACTGCCACTTCGGCCCTTGTGGTCATGCGGCCAGAGGAAGAGGAAGCAACCGTCGTAACAAGATTGGCAGCAGGACCAGCACCAGCAATTTCAATTCTGGAAGCAGTCAGCACATGTTTAGCACTGCCCTACTTCGCATCCGGAGCTTCTTGCATGTTTGCGTGTTTTACGTTACGGATAAATTGGCCGATTTTTTCCATCTGCATGAGCCCCGCGTGCTCGTGCACCCGTATCCTTTTTTTTACACACACTCTGCTCAACGACGCCTTTTCTTTTCGGGAGGGCAAAGAGGGAAGGGAGGGGTAATATTGCATCGTCCTGCGTAAAGTCATCTGCACCATGATCGACGGAATTCGCTCTCTAAGTACGGAGTCAAGTCTCGTCTGTATACGCGATGCGGTTTACCGAAGCCATCGAGCGCCACGGCCAGGGATGGATACGTTTACTCGCTGATCGATGCTACGGCAGTTCCGCAAACCCACTATGCAGCCTGAGTTCAGCCCCGCGCATCTACGCTCACAAGGCAACCCATGATCACTTCGGTGTGAGGGATCAGTCCTGACCGAGCCTAATGCCTGCCGGGCGCCTGCTCCGTTGCGGTGTTTGCTTTTCTGACCAATGCGTTCCACGTCTGAAGGGTCCTTGCGTTAAGTTCGCGCCTTCTGTGGGTATACAGACTTGATCACGACTTTTGGAAACGAAGCTTACTCTTGAGATCCGGTGTGGAGGGCCATTGTTACCTGACAAAACCCACTCATGCAGCCTGAGTTCAGCCCCGCGCATCTACGCTCACAAGGCAACCCGTGATCACTTCGGTGTGAGGGATCAGTCCTGACCGAGCCTATTGCCTGCCGGGCGCCTGCTCCGTTGCGGTGTTTTGAAAACTTGGTAACTTTGTGCTCAGCGGTCCTACGAATCATGTTCCACGTCCTGTGATTCGTACTTTCAAACTTAATCCATGAATCATGTTCTACCTCCTGTGATTCGTGTGGACTTTTAACAACCTTGTACCTTCCTAGAGCAGGACAGGTTCAGGTGCATCTGTTCATTGGGTAACTAATTTTGTTCCCGTTCTTCCCATTGAAAGAAACCAAGGACCTAGAAGACCCACCCTTCCTGTTGATCTTGCAGCACCAACCGCCAGGGCTTGGTCTGGTCAGGCAGTCCAGGCTGGTCGGACTCTGGGTCAGCCGGACTAGACTGGTCAGGCTCCAGCCTCCAGCCTGCCAAGCTTGTCGGACTGTCTGGTCTGTCCAGGCTGTCCGGGCTGTCTGGTCAGTCCGGGCTGGTTGGACTGTCTGGTCAGTCCGGGCTGGTCGGACTGACTGGTCTGGTCAGGCTGTCCAGGCTGTCTGGTTTGCCCAGGCTGGTTGGACTGTCTGGTCAGTCCGGGCTGGTCGGACTGACTGGTCTGGTCAGGCTGTCCAGGCTGTCTGGGTTGTCCAGGCTGGTCGGACTGTCTGGTCAGTCCGGGCTGGTCGGACTGACCGGTCTGGTCAGGCTGTCCAGGCTGTCTGTCCGGGCTGTCTGGTCAGTCCGGGCTGGTCGGACTGACTGGTCTGGTCAGGCTGTCCAGGCTGTCTGGTTTGCCCAGGCTGGTTGGACTGTCTGGTCAGTCCGGGCTGGTCGGACTGACTGGTCTGGTCAGGCTGTCGAGGCTGTCTGGTTTGTCCAGGCTGGTCGGACTGTCTGGTCAGTCCGGGCTGGTCGGACTGACCGGTCTGGTCAGGCTGTCCAGGCTGTCTGGTCTGTCCAGGCTGGTCGGACTGACTGCTCTGGCCAGGTTCTGTGGACAACAAATTTTGTTCCCTTATATCCCAACCAACAAATTTTGTTCCCTTATATCCCAATGGGATTGCCTTGCCCAAGGCAATCCCATTGGGATATAAGGGAACAAAATTTCAAGTGTTGGGATATAAGGGAATTACACCAAAAAAGAAAGCCGAATTGACAACAAGAAAAGCGTTGAGCCTGGGGTTCTGCGCGGAGAGCCGTCATAGTTGAAGAATGATAGTTTGTCACTTGCAACGCCTCGAGCCGCCGAAGGCAATTACGGGCTACGACTCTCGCTGTTAAGCGGGGAAGAACGAGGGCCAAAGGTGTTGGGCACCGGATTCCAAAGGAATCGGACAACAAAAGTTCCCACCCACCCACACCGGTTTGCTTGTCTTGGTTTTCGTGTCCGCGTTCAGCGCGAGGTTCAGGGGACCTGGGTTCTTGCGATTCATCGAGGGAATTCCACAAGGCATTACGAACGAACTTCAGGTTCCTTTGGGCTGGCTGGCGGGGAAAATCTTTTCCATCGTACGTTAGACCCTTGTTTTTCCCCCTTTTCTGTATTCCAGTGAAACTTGCAGTAGCAGCATTCTCCTAATGCAGGAGTGAGTAGCCAACGGAGAATTCCCGCCCTCCGTCCCCCGTGACCTCCTGGGCTAGCCTGTTTCTCTCACCACTCAGCAACTATCTCGGGGGGTTACCCCTGAGATCGGATTATAAAACCAGGCACGGGCCCTAAGCCAAACAGAAACCCGACACGGGAGAACCCCTGAGTCCACGCACACGGTGCTCTCAACACTTTGAGCCGGATATCGCCAGTGGATCATCGTCATCATTTAGAGCGCCTACGACCTCGGACATCATTACTTACTCTGTCTTGTGCATCATACTGCCATGTGGGTGTGAGGAAGGAAGAAAAATTTCACCTGGGTACCAGCTCTGAGCGTAGAAAGTCGTGAGCTGTCCGAAATTGCGGGCTGCCTCTGTTTCGTCTTCGTCGTTCCCGTCCGCTAGTGTCACGTTCGACCGGGGGAGATGGAGGACGTTGGACACGTTGTTGTCAATGCTGACCCTGCCTAGGGAGAGCATGAGAGCTGTGGTGCTCTTCTCCGAGTAGACGGTGCGGAACCACGTCAGCTTCGAATAGTCGCCGCTCGGCATTTCGAACTTCACGCCCAAGTTCGCGCCGGGCACTGACTTCGTAAACTTCGTGACCAGCGAAGACACGAACGACGAAGACCCGCGGCTGCACGACAGCTTGTACTTCAACGTACCCTGAAGCTCCTCCGAGAACCGCCGGAGCCACGAATACGACGTGCTCAACTTGTTCACTCTCCACTTCACGTCGGCGGTCAGCTGCTGGAGTGTACTTGCGGCCCACGTCCACAAAACCTTGAGCATCAGGGGCGGGCCACCTGAGGTGAATCGAAGGTGGTGCCTGGAGGCTAAGGGGTAGGTGAAGGTGTGAGACGTGTACATCTGCGTTGCTTGCGGAATGTACTGCGGCCAGGAAGAGAGGTTGAAGCCGGAAGACGGAGGCGGTGCTTCTTCTCTTTCTTCAGCTTCGGCTGCTTTTCTGGCGGCCTGCTGCCGCAGCCGTTTCTCAAGCTCGGCCTCAACCTTCTCGTCGAGCAAGACGACCAGCCGCTGCCGACCGTTGATTTCGACCTGCGCCAGCTGAGTTTTCGGTGAGAGGCCGGTCTCGCTTTCTTCGTCTTCTTCGTCTTCCTCGTCTTCATCCTCTTCCAAGTCCACATCTACTTCATCGTCTTCGTTCGCTTCGCCATCTGCGTGTATTTTGTTGTGTGCAGCGGGCTCAGTGTCGCTGGGTTTTCGGCACCAGACGCAATCAGATAGAGCGCTGGCTTTTCGGCACCGGACGGAATCAGGTAGAGCACAGGTGGGGCACTGGGTAGCCAGGGGCAGGGGTAAAAAGCTTTTCCCGAGTGGGTCGTTAACAACAACGAAGCCCTGTTCACAGCTGCCTCATACTGTTCGTGATTTACACCACCGTGACACCAGCAAGAAAAAGCAGCCATGCAAAACAGCCGTGCACGGTCCACTGCACCCCCAAAAATAATGTACGTGCCAGTTTGGCGAATGCGCCCGAGAACACACCCGAAAAGCGGGCGTCACATCGGACACCACCGTGTGTACTTGCTTCTTGCTGCTGGAATACGTCTCTCTCTTTAAACATGGAAATTGCATCCTTAGGGCTGAGCAGCCCAATTGTGCGTTTTCATTCTAAAAGCTTACAAATGATGGTTCGACGGAGAGGGGTGTGGCTTGCCATCCAGGGGATTTTGCCGTGCACCAGAGAGGCACGTCAGATCGCGTACGGCCTGTTCGGGCTAGCGCCAAAGTAATGGCCGAAAAGAGGTCTGATTCACGACCAGATCACCGACCAGACCCTTCAATTGCCCGTTTGGCGCGGCTACGTAACCAGAGTGATCAGATCGCCCTCCCCTCTATCATCGTGCCCTCCACTGGGAACGGCACTCCGCAGAGCGAAACAGGTTTTCGGTGAACGCTTTGCGGTTCTCCTTAATGTAACCTTGCCACCGGCGCTACCGAGGACTGAAGATCGAATTGCCCCGCTAGCCTCAAACACGTGCTAACAGATGTTCACCAGCCAGGTGCTGGTGCTCCAAAAGACGAAGCCCGTTTGTCGCAAAGCGACAACGAGTGTTGTGAAAGGACGCCCCGCCCGTCGGGCGTGTGTCGGAGAAGGGAGGACACACCGTCTGCATCTTCGTGAATAGAGACAGTGTCGGTGGCAAAGTCGAAGTCGTCCCGCCAGTCGTAGCCGACGTGGTCGAGCAGATTGTGGATAGCGTCGGTCGCAGGCTGGAACAGACGGGTGGCATTGAAGTGGGCGGTCGCTGACCCCGAGGACGAGCCTTCGAGCACGTAATTCTGGACATCTTGTTTCCACTCGAGGGAGTCGAGAGCCTGCAAGAACTTTTCCGTGGACGCGTGCGGCTTCACAAGGGACGTCCGGTCGACGCCGGCTGCACTGGAGTCGAACACAGGAAGTTTGAGCGGCTTGTCAAACGGAGCCTTCGCCTCGTTGTCCCCCAGGCTAGGCATCCGTCCGCCGCGCTGCGCGCCCCAATCACTCCCCCCCTCCTCACGATGCGTGCCGCGGCGGTCTCCTTTTTCTCTCTCTCCCTTTTTTTGCTAGTTTGCCCCTTCCTCCCTTTCCCCCCCCACCTTCTCCACCCGCCGTCGACCTATCATCATTTGCAAGTTTTTTTGCTGGCCACACGGGTACAAATTTGACCACCCCGCATCACGTGTTGTGAATTTACGAAAAAGTGCTTTTTGAGCCCTCAAAAAAAAGAATCCCCGGATTGCAAAAAAAGAAGGTCCAGCAGAAGAAAGTCATTCCGACTTCAGGATGCTCGCTTTCGGTCGACGCATGCCAGCAAGCGGCGCTCGACCTGCGCCGTTGCCACCCGAAGAGGTGGCAATGGCCACGTACGCATTTTAGTTGAGTGCCTCAGAAATTGCCAAGCAACCGAGTGGGAAGGCAATGCGTAGTTTTGTTGCAAAACAGGTGGCGTTTGTTCGTGTGACTGGTAGTAAAAGGTTGCCGTCCCATGTGATAGGCACCGTCAATTGACCTCATTGATCGACTCAGCCTGCGTGATGAATCGATGACTAAGTCTAAGACAAACCGTTGACTTCGCTATCTCCATCGGCTTCTTCTTCGCTTGGCGTCCACCGCCAGTTGTACCCAACGCGGTCGAGGGCGTCGTGGACGAGCGACGTGACGGCGGTGTCGAAAAAGGGGCGGCCGTCGAATCGGACCGAGACTTGCCCCTCAGCAGCGACCTCCCGCTCGATGTCGGCGAGCTTGTCCTTCTTCTCGATGAAGTCCAGCGCGGTGAGGAACTCCTTCATCCCGATGTTCGGCGCCACCATGTCGGCCCGCGCGATGCCCGGGGTCCCCTGCCGGACGTACGCGGCCCGGTTGCGGTGGTCCAGCAAAATGTCTTTCGCCTGGTTGACCTTCTGCTGCAACTCCTTCGCCAGGTGCTGCTCGGCAGGCGGAGACGCGGCGTGCCGGTCCTCGTGGAGGAGCATCGAACGGACCCTGTGGGCTGCTTTGATCTCGTCTTCCGTCGCGTCTAGCCGCACATTCAGAGCGGCGAAGTAGCCGGCCGGGTCCTTCGCCGCCAGCGCCCGCCGGAGCACCACCAGCAACGCCAACACGGCTGTCACGACGGTCGCCGACAGCTCGTCCCTGGCCTTCCTGGCGTCGGCCACCGGCTTGAGCAGCGCGACTGCCTCGTCGTGCTTGCACTGCGCCCCCAGCTTCACACCAAGCTGCGCCGCCACCACCCGCAAATCGGACAACGCATACTCGTCGAGTGCCGGCATGGCTGCCCTCAAAAGAAAGGGGGAAAAAAAAAGAGCTGAAACCGAGCCCGCCGCAATCCAGTGGAACGGAACAAAATCAAGCCGCGCCGCGCTTCTGCGGGAGAGGCGGTGCTACTCGAGGGGCTCTGCTGGCCTTTTCGGTGCGCCGCGGCGGTGCTGCGTAACACGCGAGCCGGTTCTACGCTCTGGGCGACGGCCCAAACCTTTTATTCTTGAAAGTATGCTAACTGCAGGGAATAGTTAACTAGACCTCTTGAGTTCGTGCTAACCACAAATTCGGGAGTCCGGAGAACCTACAAAACCAAAAGCAGGACCGACCCCTCACTCAACTATTCTCTTGTTTTTCGCTTCCGAAACAAAAAAAAATATCCTCCCCCCCGGTATTAGCCCGATTCCGGTGTTTGTGTAACCGGGTGCCCGGCCCCTCTAATCCCTGGTAGGGCCGCCCGAGACTGGCTCTGGAAGGCCCCCCTGCGAGCGAGGGCTAGCGTCCCGCGGCCCCGCCCACCTTTCGGGTGGAGAGGGGGGGGGGAGAAGAAAAAGGTCGGGAGAAAATCCGAACTCTCCAACCACCAACACCGACCCACCGACTCGCTACTATTGGTCTTACCCAACAGGACCACCCCGAACTTCTGTCCTGCAGACTTCAAGTTCTGCAGAAGTCCTGTAATTCCGATGACGTTCTGCTATTTTTCCTTTTACTGCCTGCAAGAGAGTAAATATACAGTTAGCCAAAGTTGGTGTTACCCACAATGCTGAATATAGAAGTTTGATAGAAGTTGTATGGAGTAGGGGGTGTCACTTTTTATTGTTATAATGATGGTGCACAACGCTGACGTTTTCTTGAGCCGAACTCCCGTTTTCTGCGCGCAAGCCCAACTGCGGTTGTGGTTCGCGCTGCACGCGGCCCTTTGGACCCATTTCGGGCGAGGCAAAGACACTGGCCTTGCCAACACCTCCAGTACTTTCTGACCACCTGTGATGTTCATCTTGGCAAGGGGCCGATGTGCAAGCGACCTTGCGTTTCATGTGCTGATGCACTGGATGGCTCGCCTCGGCCTTTCCCTGCCACCAGCTCACAAGGGTGTTGCCCTGGCGGCTGGCTGAGCAGCTGGCTGGGCGACTGGCTGGGCGACTGGCTGGGCAGCTGGCTGGGCGACTGGCTGGGCGACTGGCTGGGCGACTGGCTGGGCGACTGGCTGGGCGACTGGCTGGGCGACTGGCTCCGTTTTGCATCACAGCCGCGCCAAACCGACGGGCCACCGGCGTTGCTGACGTGGTCACCGTATTTCAAAACAGCCGCGGCAATCCCGCCATGCACTGCTCGTAAGTGCCCAGTGCTATCTGGGAGAGGACTGGTGCGGTTTCTGCTGCCATCTTTCCTTGTTTCAGCATAACTTTGTTCACGATCATCGTGAACGTACATGACATTGTTATGTGCAGATTTGTTCCTTCCCTGGTTCATCCATTTAACCCCTTAACTCCAGGCTCTCAACTTTTCCCTGGTTATTTGGTCGAAATCCAAGCTTAAAAGTTCGGCCCCCTCCTTAGCGGTCTCGAGGCCCTTCGAGGGTGCATTTGAAGCTTGTGTGATATTTTTGCAACTGAGCTCTTCGCATTTGAGAGTTTTCCGTCTGGATGTCTGTTGAGCGTCGAGCCTGTCCTGAGCTTCTGGATTGGCTAGGGCCTTTTGCCCACCCCCGGCCACCCGACCAGAATTTTAGCTAAAGGTGGCCAAATACAACCGCTAGCTCGGTAAGTCTTCTGAGGGTTGTTCTAAAATACGTGGTATATCAGTCATTCCCAGAGAAGCAAGAGGAAGAGTACCGGGAGTTTCTGTGCACAGTTTCCGTCTCCGATCGCACTAACTGCGCCGGCTCTTTTTGTTTGGACGGTCGTCGCTTGCAGAAGTGAGAGTAAGATACGCTCATGCATGATAATACGATGTCCGGCTTGTGCACAACCCTGTGGAACGCCCCACCTTCTGTGCCGTCTTGAAGAGTACCCGTTTATTTTGCTGCCGGCTGGTATCAGGCGCACTACCATCCCACCACCAAGATGCGATAATGCGTTGTATTCCTTGTACGGCCGAGGTTTTGCGGCTGTCAGCAGGCTCCTGAAGAATTCTCTGCAACTGCATCCGAATTCTTCAATCGCAAAACGTTGCATGTTCTCCTTCTCATTGTATTCCATGTCAACGAGCTGTGTTGCAAAACCATGCGGCAAAAAATCCGCTGGCAGTGTCGGAACCTCGATAAAGAATGCGTGTGGCATTGTGCTCACCGCAGCCGTGGTCGGCACTTTGCCCGAATTTGCTCCTTCCAGAGGATATCGAGAGGCAGATGGGTTCTGCTCCGCCGAAAGGCACGCTGTGTAGCATCCGAAGCAGAATACTTCTGGGGGGTGCATAGACAGGAGCGTTCACAACAAGCATCCAATTCGGACAGCTTGAAGACGCTGTCCAAGTAGTCGTTTTGGAACCTTGCACCTTGCCGTCGTAGTTGTTGCTGCAGTCGTAGTCGTGTGCACTTCCTCCGCGTGGCACCACACTCCTGGAGGCTTCGGGGCCCCTCGGGTGGGGCGGGGCCCGGACGGGGGCCTCCGGACGGGGGCCCGGGAGGGGATCCCAGGAGGGGGCCCGCCGAGGGGGGGGCGCCACTTCAAACAGATGAATCCTCTTGTACCAGTCTCTTCTTCACTTCGGGCTGAGGAAACGAAGCAACCTTTCTCCAGGTTTTCGCACTGCAGATTTTGCAGCATCCCTGTTCTTCAGTACCTGCCATCCCAGTTCTGAAGTGCGCTCATAGGGGATGGCAATATGCCTGGTGAAGTGAAGTGCAAAAGGAGGGGCCATGGGGGACAACCTTTTTGGGATCCGAGGTCGTATTCTGACGATTTCGTGACCGATCTTTCCATTCCGTGTCTTCTCGGGAGCAACATGCACATATCACACGTACCACACGCGCTCCCTCCATCTAAATATAATTATATCGGGTTGAACGCGTCCAAGGGGGGTCATCTTTTTTTTCTAAACCCTCGGGAACAGAGAGACCGGGGACACCTGCGCTCATAGCATCAAAAATTGGTCGATTTAGTGAAACCTTTGGTGACTGTGTGCGCTGCCATAGGGTGGTCATTTTTGACATATCAAAATAAAAAGTGACACACCCCCCCCCCCCCTGAGTATTGAAGTTTGATAGAAGTTGTGTAGGCTCCTAGTGGGTAACACCAAAAGTGTGAGAAAATTCACGGTTTTAGAGCTCAATATCGGGAGAACCGCAACAATCCTGAACTTACTCGGTCTGCGGCGCCAGTCGCGGTCCAGTCGCTTTTCAACATGGCAAGGTGTGGGCCAATGAGACGCAAGCCGGTAGCACATTTGAATATTTTCTTCGTCCGCACGTTCGTGGAGCAGGCTTGGCTCCACCTGCATCCACTCTTTCGCAAACAGCACTACCTGCGCGGCGGCGGTCGCTCTAGTGGAACTACAGCTAGAGCTGTTGTTGGAAAGATTTCGCAGTAGCGAATCTATTCCCAGCAGCAAGCACGGATGGATTTAGACGTGCCTTGACGTTAGATGCAGCGTCCGAACTCCAGCTCGGAGTTGCTTTTTTCGACATACACATACGCCCCCCGTACCGTAAAGGGTTGACCATACTTCAACCCTCGTTCTACGATAGGTTCCCCGTAGCGTCCCCGTAGCGGAGTCGTAAAACGCCCGAGCGCGATCCGCAGTTCCCTCCAGAAGGTTTTCCGCACCGTGGACAACCTCCCATCTCCCTCCGTCCGCAAGGGGTTTAAGGGTACTGGGCTCGTTCTGCGGCCTTCGGGTTGTGCAAGGCAAATCGATGTTTCCTAGACGGGTATCGCGACCACCTTTTGTCAGCCTCAGATAGTGTAATACGCGGAAGAGGAGAGGAGCGCGTGGAGAGAAAAGAAAGGTTTGAGCTTGCGCCACCGGACTCTTAACTTCTAGTCGTGAATGCGATGCTGGGGCGAAGGAAAGAGCGAAAACGTTGCTGCGCGCGACAGTGGGCAGCGCGTCCCACGTAGCGCGACATTGACGTTTTCACAGCATGCGGCACGTGCGTGTGACAGAAAGAGATGCAATCGTGGAAACTGCCGCGGTACTCCTGGCCGCGCCCCTGCAGGCGGCGGCAGCATCGTTTTCTTGCCTTCGCGTGTCCGAGCTTTGACCGAACCGTTGGGCATCAGGGACGATACAAGACAAACACAAAAGCCTAACTCGGCCTTTTGAGAAACCCTGCGCAGTGTTGCGCTTCTACCAACCCTCTTCCGAGGCTCCGAAGAAGGCACCTCGTCGCTGTAACGTTAGGCACTTCATTTTGTTTGCGCGGGCCGGTCGAGTGGCCCACTTGTTCTTCCTCGATTTTTTATTCAGGGCAGGAACTCTGATCAAGCACAGAACACGCTGTACATTGTAGAGCAACGCACTAAGAATATGCGGTCGCGAAATGAGAAGTCTGCCGGCTCCAACCTTTAGGTATTTTCGATTCAAACAGTGCTTGTCATGTCGACACTGCTTTGTTTGTGCGTACGTGTGTAAACCCTGTTTTGAGTGATTTAGCGCAGCACGCTGCCATCCAACACTTTGTGATACAAGCAAGCTTGTTACCATCAAAAAAACAGACAAGTACTTCGAATGTAAAAACAGGTGGGAAATAGATCGAATTCTGAATCGAACGGCTCGCACAAACACGCTGCCTGCATCATTTTTACCTTACTTACTTACCGCTTTGTCGGGCAACACGCTAGATTGTCAGTACTACGATGGCTGCTTTGCTATTCGTTAGAACCTCACCGAGATTCGAAGGCTAGACAGGTTGCGGATGATGAGCGAAGATATGGAGAAACATCTAAGTCCAGCCGGTCGAGGCCTCCGAGAACGTGCCACAACTCTCACTCAACTCGACTCACGGGAAACGAACACGCGGTCAAGTCCCGTGTTTGAACTAGCGGGCTTACACCGACGTTGAATGGATGAATGCCAGCACGAAGTAGCAAATGTCAAGGGGATACGCGGCTAAATTCCCGTGTTCAATTATCGAACATACATAACAAGGTTCCCAAAGCAGCATCGTAGGTTGAGGGACTGTGACCCATGCTTCGAAGCGGAACCAGGTTGGAGTCCCGCAAACCCGAACGAAGGCTACGCCGTCGAAAAAAGCAGGCCAGAGGGGGCACAACTCTGAAAGCCGGGTTTGGCGTGAACCCATCCTCTTGCCCTCCTTTTCCTCCGAGGCGGAACTAGGTTGCCGTCCTACGCGCCGTTGTAGCAAACCAAAGGAGGTACCACTCTAAAAGCTGAAGTGCTAGGGTTCGGCACGAGCCCGGTATCGTTTGAGGCCTGTCTGAGAGGCTGAATCAGGTTGGCGTCCCGCCAATGCCTACGCACCACCGTCGCGCTCGTCGAGTTGAGCACTTGCTGCTTCGCCGCGATAGGACTGGGTGCTGTCGTTTGAATCCTCCGCGCCATCGCAGAAGCGCGGAGTGCCACCGGACACGTCGTCAGGCACTGGGTTTGGGCTGGCGATCGGCCACTACCATGTCCTCGTTGACGCAGCAAGAAGATCCGGTCACGACGAAAGCCACGACAACGGTGAAACACCCGACGCAGAACGGTACCAGTTGCTTCGACTCTTTTGCGTCGAAGCCGTAGCCAAGCCCCAAGGTTCCGACAAAAATCACGAACAGCGAGAGGCTGATGGACGAGCCCAGGAACCCCAGCGGCGGGTCTTTCCCCTCGGTCGCAATCGTGAACCGCGTCTGCGAAGGTTTTTTGGAGTGCAAGTTCGCATAGGGATCGGGGGTTTTATAGTCTCCGGGTGACCATTGTCGTGAAGGTTCCTTTATCACCCATTCCACGAAAAAGTGTCACAGATTTCGGCTTTTTTCGGATTTCTGCCGAAAATTTCCATCTGCAGGTCCGAAAATGGTCGGTTTCGAGATTTTGAGGACACGTTTGAATCCGTTGAGGACAGGGCTTTCCGAATATTTGGTCGGATAAAAAATTTGACCGACCCCCCCCCCGGAAATGGAGGTCGGCACCCGAAAAAATGGGGTCCTGGAGATCGGTTTTTTTTCTCTCTGCATCCAGGAGGGGGTCAGATTTTGATCGCTGGGCTAGCTGGCAGCTTGCCCATAATCGCGCATCCCAGAACTACTCGAAAACAAAAAGATTTCCCAAAAAGACCTCGAAAATAATTTCCAGACGGCTGCTTTTCACACCGAAAAATCGCAAAAAAAAAAAATCGGACCGGGGGAATCGAACCATGGCCTACAGGGGCCCAGGAGGGTGCGGTAACCGTTAGGCTATGTTGCCAAACCTCGGGCCAAAATTCGCTTTTAGCGCCTGCTCAGTTGGAATTCTTATCGGAAAGTGCGAGATCGTCATTTACTCGTTTCCAGTGTCCCAGGACGGTATTTCTGCTCTCTCAGAGCTTATTTCGCCCGGTTTGCGAAGAACTCAAAATGAGTCCAAAAATTCTCACTCGGTAGTGAACAAAAAAAATTTCCGCCGTTTTTTTAGCCCATGGTCCAGAGGTTACCACACCCACACAGGGGTTTGAGGGTCGGTGGTTCGATTCCCGCCGGAAATCGTTTTTTTGGGTTTTTGAAACAGCCCCAAAACCGACCTTTTGTCCATCTGCACGCCAGATTTTGGTCGCCACGCGAGCTGATTGCTTGCCCAGAATCGCCAGGGATAGCTCTTTCCATCCCAAAAAAAATTTCCCAAAAATTCCAAAATTTTGACCCAAAACGGGCTGCTTTTCAGACGGAAAATCTGTGACACTTTTTCGTGGAATGGGTGTTATCTTAAAGTTTAAGGTATATCTTTTGGTGTGAGGGGGTTCCCTCTCGGCCACGGTGAATGCTTTCCTGGAAATGGCTAAGTTCTTCCCGTGCTGCCGCCGAGGGACGAGCAGCTCGGTGTTTTGCGACCTTTGTTAGAGAAGCGTAGGCGACGCGTTTTGGTGTTGTTCGAAAGAAATGCGTAGTTTTGGTTTATTCTTTTACTTGTTAGTTGTCGACAACTTTGTTTTGTGTTGAGGTGTCATTCAGATGTAAGTCTAAAGCCGCCCACGTAAAAAAAAGGGTGTCCGAGGCTCACTCTTGCCCATTCCTTCGCAATTTTTCCCATTCGGTGACCTTGTCGTCCGTTTCTTCCGTCCGGGCCTCTTGACAATGCCCGTAGCGACCCTTCACGCCACGCGGTCCTCTAAGGTCTCGCGGCCATTAGCCTGTAGTGGCGGTGTCCTGAGGCAGGGTAAGCCAGTGCCATGAAGTAGCGCGTCACCCATCATGTGCAGAGATGTAGCCGCACTGTTCCCCTTGTCCAGTATCTGAGCCTTTCACACAAACCAGCCAGGTGGCGGTTGAGTGAGGCCAGGTGGAAGACCCGGGAGACCTCTGGCTTCTTTCTGCCACTGGAACTCGGAGGGGGGGAGAGTGTTGGAATGTGGGAAGCATGGTGGAATGAAAGGATGGTGTGGTGTGGCGGAGCACACGGTTGCTTGTTTGATTGCGGTGCCTCTCCCCGTAGGGCCCTTGACGGCCGGGTATCGAGGCACCGGCGGGACGTTGGGGTGATTGATCGTTCCACTGAGGGTCGAACCAACCAGTGACGGCGCCCGCCTCCCCAGCTCTTAATCTGCCTTCTCAGACGGACTCTCCAAAAAGGCTGCTCGTAAATTATGTTGGCCAAAAATTAGTACGGCGCTTCCGTTTGTTTGTGCGCACCAGCGGCTTTTCACCTGATTTGGTGAGTTGCTTCTAGTACGCTGCCAACTACTAATTTTTGGTACCAACAATGCATTGTTAACACAAAAAAAGAAGCTGGCATACCCTGAAGCTATCGATGCAACTGATGACCATGAGTAAGCCGAAGATACCGAGGTAAACGGACAAGAACACTTGGGGAGCTTTCCCAGCATCCCAGTACTTGTACACGCAGAACCCTCCGGCGCCGATGTTGGCAACCCCGCTCAGCGCTGTGAATAGGTTACCGACCTTGGTACGACCGTGCAACGGCATCGTTCTGGTGCTGTTTACCGCGTCCTGATGAACTGTTCCCCCCTCCCTTTTGGATTTTCTCTCTGAACGGTGGAAGTGATGCTGTGTACAGTTCGATTCCCCATGCATCCCGAGTCCGGACACAGGCACGCCAAGACTTTGGACCAGAAAAGTACGCCGACACTCAATAACAGTAGCGTCACACTTCAGCGTTTTCGGACCAATTGCCACCCGAAACTGAACCGCAACTGGCTCTCGTACATGTATAGTGATCGGTGAGCGAAAGCATTCACTGAATCGAGCGACACGTGACTCGTGCATTCTGCTCTTCATGGAGCAGAAACTGGCTGTGACTGGTCGGGGCGGGTCACTTCACAGCAGCACCTACTCCAGCCAATGGTAGTGCTGGCAGGATCGCCAGGTTTCTCGTCACTCGAACTGGGCTAGTTCGACAAAGAATTTCCCCCTCCCTATATTTGCTTTGGACACCGTTGATACTGTCTGTCAGGCGCAACCCTGCTTCGTGAAGCTGGAGCAAACGATGTGCTTGGATACTTCAATCACGAGATCTCCGAAGCGTTGTACCTCGATGATCAGGTCTCTTGTTTAGTTGCTCCTGGGGTTGTTTGTGCGTGCCGGTTGATCGTTTTCCCACTTGTATTCACCCTGTGTGTATTCAGGTAAGGAATTCTGATCAGCCACCAAAACACGCTGCCTACGTCTTTTTAGCCTGCACAATACATTGAAGGGCAACCCACAAGATTGTTAGTACTAAAAAGACAGATCTGGGCTTGCGGGGGGGCGCTGGGATAGTGCGAAAACACCAATAGTTCGAAGTTCGTCCCGAGAGGAGAGGCGGCGTAGATTGAAGGCGATGAGCACTGCTGGTGACAGTGGCTGCTGAAAAAAAAGTTTGACGCACTACCAGACGTGCTCCTGTAACGGAGAACCGGGATCTATGTACGCTGATGGTCACTCCCTCCAGGCAGGCGGGCTTGGAATCACTACGGAAACGGGAAGGCGAGCAGTTAGTTGCGTCTTCACTTCGCTGGCATCACAGAATCACAGACGTCAGGAGGGGCTAGAGGTCGAAGTACGAGATCGAAGTCGAATGTCGGTATTGCTTGTTTGTGTTGTCCGAAGAAAAAGAGGAACGAGAACATTTCCGGAGTTGGGAGCTTGCACCGATAAACAAACGATCAGCATCAACTGATCAATAACGATGAAAATGATAAGGCGAAGGATTCATGTTCTTTTGAGTGCAGAAAATACACGCATGTGCGCCTCTTTGGGAGGAGCGGGTCCTGTATCTGTATTGGCACTCTTTCGCTAATACTCTCGTGTGGGCGTGTGCAACCGTTGCTCCGGAAATGTTTTCCCTTCAGTACAACTGTACGATTAAGCAATAAAAGAATACTGAAAGAGAGAGACGAGGTAGAGTGCAGGGGGCCGTATCTCCGGAGAGTGTCCTCACTTCTCTTCGTACTGCTGCGGCGGGCGTAAGTCGCTCCGCAGGCGCGCCGCCGCGGGTTGCGGTTCTGCTACGGTGGGCGACGGCGCCGGAGGAGCGAACACAGTTCTTGCCGCAGCGGAAAAGCCCCGGCAGTCGACTCGCGTTTTGTAGCTGGCGAGCACATTGTTGGTCTGGGTCTCGCGCCCATTTATAGTATCGGACTTTTCGAATGGTTGATGCATTCGGTTGTTGTCCACTCTGTGCCTTCATGAGTCGCTGTGTCACAGCTGTTGTTTGAGACGGGCTGCCGTCATATATAGACGCTCCGTAGATCCTGCCCTTATTACACTCCGATGGCATGCTCGCTTGTCGGTAGACTAGGTAGTTTTGGGATCTTCGCTGCAGTCGGCAAGCCGCGACTGCATGTTCGATGAGGCGCTGCCAGGGGAGGCGTTCTGGCCGGCGGGTGAGCTCGCGTGTTTGTTACGCTGCGGGCTCTCTTCATTGAAAAAAGACAGGCGCTTCGTTTTGTTTGTGCGTGCCGGGTGATCGTTTTTCCCACTTGTATTTTACCCTGTGTATATTCAGGTAACGAATTCTGATCAACCACCAAAACGCGCTGCCTACGTCTTTTTAGCCTGCACAATACATTGAAGGGCAACCCGCAAGATTGTTAGTACTAAAAAGGAACGGACGGGCCAACCGGTCGTTTTGCTTCATGGTGTGACGAAGAATCTTCGTCACACCATGGACGCACTCTCAAGCACCCGTGCAAGACGTGTTTTACAGGCAACTGACGCGCCGCTACCAAGTCCAGTTTCAAGGACGAGGAGAGAGCTCACAAATAGCTCCTCTCTTCCTCGAGGTCTCGTCCAGTCCTTTTCATTCGAGCAGAACGAGCAGCTATTATGGCATGAACATAATGGGGACCCTATTGCTGGTCGTAGGAGAGGTCGCCGATCAAGCACGACCAGAATAATAGCAGGTACGAAAAAGGACGCACACAGTATTAGTGCTTGATCCTTGTTCACGTTGCCCGTGCCTGCCAATGGGTGAACAATTCAGCCCTCAGACAACTCTGCTTTTGTCTAGGTTACGAAGAGCCGACACCCAAAGATTTTTTTCAAAAACCCAACGTAGGCATGAACGCAGCTGGTTGTCATCAGGGTTGAACCGGGCTTGTAGCGTCGTGAGTGGCGCACGGTCCATGATCAGGAGAGGATGGACCGCTTAAGTAGCCACTGCAGAGTAGCCAGCCCGGATTTACTCGAAAAGCGACGCGTACGGGTCTTCTTCTTCCAACGTCTTCTGCAGACTCCTCTTGGAAGACCCCAATGAAGAGGACAGGTTCGAAGCCGTCCTTCCATTGCCGACAGGGGCGCGGGCTTTCAGCCGCTTCGCCACTTCCTCTTCAATTGCCGCCGCCCGTTCCCTCAACTCCCGTCTACGTTCGGTAAAGAGCTGTGTTTGGTGTGGGTGATCCAGACCCGCCCATGCACCGTCAAGGCCGTACAGCGTTTTTTTAACGCGGATGCGGCACTGTGCGCTTGTCCACGCTAGGTCCACACTCGCAACCACAGCACCGGACTCGACTAGGAGACGTGAGCATCGCGACGATAACGAAACGAAAACGTGTGGGCATACGCGGCTGAGGAGCTCTTCTTCGAACAAAGTCTTGTCTTCCAAGTGAATGTTCAGCACCTCGACCTGTTGCAGCGCCTGTTCAGAGTTAAAGTTCGCTTGATATCCGGGGTTTAGGGTCTCCGTGTGACCGTTCATGAATGGGTTCTCTTAGAGCAAGACTTGTTCGAGAATCTTGAGGTTAAACCCCGGACGGGTGGAGGGAAGGCAGGACCTAGCTGGATTTCGGACACTGTGCCTTCAATGGTGCGCAAAGTGAAAGTTCGCTTGACAGTCAAGTGGATTATCTTTGGTGTCACAGTGATTCTCGACCATTGGAACGGTACAATGTGTTGGTCGTGCGTAAAACCATACCGTTTCTGCCCTCTTTACAGCAATTTGGCACTCCTCCGTCGAGACTTTGAGCTGCGAGTAGGGTTGTAACGTTTGATAGGTGAAATGAGCTACCAACCCCATCACCGACCTGGTTTGTCTACGGAGTGAAGAGAAGAAGTAGGCCCGAAGTGCGGAAAAGTCACGTGGCATGGTATTTCTGGTTTCGGGGTCAGAGGACAGCTAGGGTGGTCGGTAAGGCAGACTAGAGACCAACACCACAGCAACAACAACAGGGAAACTGTGCTTCACGCTGGAATTTTGAAATTTCGGGATTTCGTCTTCTTGAAAAGCAGCCAAGCCCTGTCAGCTCAACCTAAGCCAGTAAACCGTGCCAAGAATCTGGCGATTTCTGAGTGTTTAAAAAACACCACAGGTTGCGGTGACTTCTCTTTTCAACGTTACATGAACAAAAGGAATAGTTGAGTTCTACTCTTCGCTTTTTCTCACGGTCCTGCAATAGGCTTTTGTAGGTTCTCCCCAAATCGTGGTCAGCACAAACTCAAGAGATCTAGTCATCTAATCCCTGCAGTAGTAGCATGCTTTCAAACAAAGAAATGCGTAGTTTTGTTTTATTCTTTTACTTGTTTGTTGTCGACAACATGTTGTGGTTGAGGTGTCACTCAGATGTTGATCTAAAGCTGCCCACGTCAAATTTTGTTGAGCATTGAGTTCTTTTAAGTACATCAACCACATGGATTAGCATGCACTGCTGCTTTGTTGAGCAGCGGTTGCACCTATTTGATGCAAGGTAAAGGAGAAGGTTGGAAGTAATTGGGAAGTTGATATTTTGTTGGGACCCTCGTAGCTCGCTGGGAAAACCAAGAGAGAGCCGCACACCCGTTGCTGCAGCGCCTTCTCCTCTTCATCCTTCTTCTGGAGGTTGTCTTTGACTCGTTCCTGCCAGTCGGACACCTTGCCCTGCAAGCGGGCCAAGTTAGCACCCTGCTGGTCGGGGCTGCTGTCGAGGATGCTCTGGAGCTGAGCGACACGTGCGGCGAGCTTGGCCTCCGTCGACGATGTTGGAGCGTTGTTGGACGTTGCGTGCTGGAGCTGATTGGAGAGGGCGGTTGCCTTCTGAATGGCGGCGTCGCGCTCCGCTTGTAGCGCAGCGCACTGCTGCTGCACGGACGCAAGGTCGGGAGTGGAAGTGGCAGCTGTCGCGGTTTGGCGCTGGATTTGAGCGTCGAGAGCGCTGATTCGGTCGAGGAGTTCCGCGTTTGCAGCCTTCATCCGCTCAAGCTCCGCCACGCCGGAGGGCGCTGCAGCGTCGACGTGCTCGACCTGGGCGCGCTCCCGCGCTTCCCCGGCGCCCACCTTTTCAGCCTTCAACAGCTCCTCGCGGCTCCGTGCCGCTTCTGCCTCTTCTTCCAACGCCTTGACCGAGGCTTCGAGGGATTCGAGCGTCTGCTTAGCCTGCGCCAGCTCCGCCTCCGCTTTCCGCCGGTCGCCGCGGGACTGCTCCAGCGCGGCCGCCGCCGCGTCCGCCTCCCCGCGGGTGCGGGTGAGCTCGAGCGAGAGGGCCTCCACCTCCGTCTTCGCGCGCTCCGCGTCGTCCGCCAGCTTCTCGAACGCGGACGCACGATCGCCGCCGGCGGCGCGCGCGGCCTCGAGCGCCGCTTCGAGCCCGGCCTTCTGCTCGGCGAGGGCTGACGCCTCCTCCTCCGCCGCCCGCAGGGCGGCCTGCGCTTGGCTGGCCGACGCGTCGGCGGCGGCCCGCAGCGACTCGACGGCCTCGGCTTTCTGTTCGGCGGCGGCGGCGAGCGCCAGCTCGAGGCGGGTGACCGCGTCGGCTCGTTCGGTTGCGAGGCGGGTCGCTTCGGCCAGTTCGCCGGCGGTGGCCTCGTGGGCCTTGGTTGACTTTCGGAGGTCGTCTTCGAGGGACGCGCGCGTTTGGACCTCGCGGACCAAGTCTTCGCGGAGGCGCTCGGTGAGCTGCGCGTTGTCGCCGTCTCCTTTTCGGGCCTCCTCGACTTCGGCTTCGAGCAGGGCTCGCACCTCGGCTGCCGCCTTCAGCTCCGCCCGCGCGGTGTCGAGGCTTTCTTCCTTCTCGGCGGCGAGGGCTTCGGAGGCTTTGACGACATCCTCCAGCTCTGCGATCTCCTGCCGGTGCTGCTTCTCGGTGACTTCCTTCTCGGCAAGCTGCTTCGCCGCCGCTTCTGCCAGCTCGCCTTGAGCTTCGGCGTTGCGTTGCGCGTTGTCGAGGGATTCGTTCGCGGTGTCCAGCTGCGCGGCAAGATCAGCCAGTCGGTCGTCGGCTTCGGTCTTCTCGCGGCGGGTCAACGAGAGCGAGGATTCGAGCTGCTCGCGCTCCTGCGCCTGGCCCTGCGACGATTCCTCGAGCGAGCGGAGCTGCGCCTCGGCCTCCTGCAGCGACGAGGCGACCGACTCCCGCTCGGCGCGCAGCCCGCCCACCTGGGCCCTGAGCCCCTCCGCCTCCTCCTGCAGCTGCTGCAACCGGGATTCGGCCTCTTCGAGGGCCGCCGTCTTTGCGTCTCGTTCCCGCCGCAATTCTTCGGTTGCCGCGTTCTGCGTCGTGGCGCCGGCTTCGGACTCCCGCGCCGCCGCCGCCTGCTTCTCCAACTCCTCCTGCAGCTGCTGCAACCGGGATTCGGCCTCTTCGAGGGCCGCCGTCTTGTTGTCTCGTTCCCGCTGCAATGCTTCGGTTTCCGCGTTCTGCGTCTTGGCGCCGGCTTCGAACTCCCGCGCCGCCGCCGCCTGCTTCTCCAGCTCCTCCTGCAGCTGTTGCAGCCGGGACTCGGCCTCTTCGAGGGCCGCCGTCTTTGCGTCTCGTTCCCGCCGCAATTCTACGGTTTCCGCGTTCTGCGTCTTGGCGCTCGCTTCGTGCTCCTGCGCGGCCGCCGCTCGCTCGTCGAGCAGCCCCTGCATCTCTTCCAGCCGGGACGCGGCGCCGTCGGCCCGGCGCTCGGTCGCCTCCTTGTCCACGCGGGTCTGTTCCAGCTCCGCTTCGAGGTCGCGGGCGCGGGCCTCGGCTTGTTTTCGCGAAGCTTCGGCGCGCGCGTTGTTGTCCCGCAGCGCGGCAACGCTCTGCTCGAGGGACTTCTTCAGGGCGATGACCCCTGCCAGCTCGCCGGCGACGTCGCCGGAGGCTGAATCCGCGGACTCGAGCGACGACTTGATGGAGTCGAGCTGCGAAGCTGCCTCCTCGCGCGCCCGCTCGCTTTCGGCGAGGCGGGACTGGGCGTCGGCGGACACCGCGCGCTCGGCGCGGAGCGAGGCCTCGAGGGCGGCAAGCCGTTCGGAAGCCGCGTCGGCCTCCGCCGCAGCCGTGTCGGCGGCTTGGCCCCGCGCGGCTTCGGCGGCGGCGGCCGCCGTCTTCGCCGCCTCCGTTTCCTCCTTTGACGCTGCGAGATTGCTTTCTGCGGTTTTCAGTGCGGCCTCAGCTTCTGTGGCAGACTTCTTCGCTGCCTCCGTTTCATCCTTCGACGTTGCGAGGTCGGCGGCTGCAGTTTGCACCGCGGCCTCAGCCTCTGCGGCAGCGTTCTTCGCTGCTTCCGTTTCTTCCTTTGACGCTGAGAGATCGCTTTCTGCGGTTTTCAGTGCGGCCTCGGCCACTGTGGCAGCATGCTTCGCCGCCTCCGTTTCATCCTTCGACGCTGCAAGGGCGGCGACTGCAGTTTGCAGCGCGGCCTCAGTCTCTGCGGCAGCATTGTTCGCCGCCTCCGTTTCCTCCTTTGCCGCTGCGAGTTTGCTTTCTGCGGCTTTCCGTGCGGCCTCAGCTTCTGCCGCAGACTTCTTCGCTGCCTCCGTTTCATCCTTCGACGCTGCAAGGTCGGCGACTGCAATTTGCAGCGCGGTTTCAGCCTCTGCGGCATCCTTCCGCGCCGCCGCCGCATCGTCCTCCGCGGCTGCCAGGGCGGCCTCGGTGGCGGTTTTTTTGGAGGCCTCGTTGTCAGCTTTCGATGCCGCCAGCTCTGCCAGGGCGGCTTCAGCCTCAGCCGCGGCCTTCTTCGCCGCTTCGAGATCGGAGGCGGCGGCGGCTTGTTCGGCGTCGCGCGCGGCCTGCGAGGCGGCGAGCTTCGCTTGCAGCTCGTCGTGCGCCGCCTGGACCAAGGTGTACGCGTTTTCGAGCTTTTCGGCCCGCTTCAGCTTCTCGCTGATGCTCTCGTTCGCGAAGGCGAGGTCCTCCACATTCTTCGACGCCAGCCCCAGCGCCGCGTCGCGGTGCTCGACGTCTTCGGCGGCCTGCTTCCGGGTCGCCGCCAGCTCTTCCAGCGCCCGCGCGGTCTGGTTCGCGCTGTCGGCGCACTGCCGCAGCAGGTCTTCCCGCTCGTTTTCGGACGCTGCGAGGCGGGCCTCGCACTCGGCTACTTTCCTCCGCAGCTCCTCGGCGCACGCGTCGGCCGCGGCCGTGTCGGGGGGGCCAGCCTGCTGCGTCCGGAGATCTGCTATCTGCTGCTTCAGGTCTGCGGACGAACGCCGCTCCGCTTCGAGGCTTTCACGTGCCTGCCGAGAGAGAGGGAGAGTTTGGGTAAGAATGCAAAGAATCTGTGGCGACAATCTGCATCGCCAGCGTCGCGGTTATCTCTTCGCACGTGATGTGTCAGGCAATCGCCTCTTAAGCTCGTCTTGATCGTCGAGCTCAGGCGCGCGGGGAGAGAGTAGTAGATCGACGAAGCTGCCAGACAAAAAACCGAAGGGAACCCAAGTGCTGTAACTACAGAACCGCGTGTTGAACGGGCGTGAGGTCATGCGGGTCTACCCCTACACGACGAGACGCACAAACACAACAGGTCAAAGTCCTGAGTGAGAAAACGACACACGGTGGTGTAAGCGAAGAACAAATCAGATTGTGTTTGTATTGTATTCGCCCCTCTACCTCTATATTTCCTCCCTTGGAGTCGAAGCAGCTACGTCGAGTATTTCGACGCAAACACACGTCCCCCGTCTGTAAAAGGTAAACATAACATGTGTCGTCACTTGGAATTTTCGTGACGAGTGGGATTGCGCATTCGCACGGGTGGAGTTTGTGTATCTAGCAATTCCTTCCAAGCTGGCGAAAAGGGGATAGACGGACCTTCTTTAGCTCCTCTGCCGCTTCTGCGCCGAGGCCTTTTTGCGCTGCGGCCAGCTGGATCCTCAGCTCTTTGTTCTGCTCGTCGCTCTTGGCCATGATGTCACGCACCTTCGTTTTCCACGAGGCCATCTTCTCCGTCTTGTTCTTCACATCGTCCTTCAGCGCGTTCAACTCCGCGATCTTCTCGGTCAGGCTCTTTTGGAGCTCTTCTACACTCGGCGCGAACGGGTCGAACGGCGCTGCTTGCTCGGCGGCAGGCGGAGCCGCAGCGGGCAGTGTTTTCTGCTGCTCCCTCAGCCGTTGGTGTTCGCCTTGGAGCTGCTTGTGCTCGTCTTGGAGCTGTTGAGACTGTTGCTGCGCCTGCTTCAGCTCCTGCCGCGTTTCTCGCAGGGCGAGCGTCTGGTTTTTCGCGAACTGCTTGGGTAGGTTGCCTTTTTTCTGCACAATCTAGTGGCATTGTGCACGTGTATATTGGGCGGGAAATCTTAGTTTTAGTGGTGGAGGATCAAACTCGTTCTTGCGTGCAACTCGTGGTCGGGATTTTCCTGTCTCTGCTCCAATTGCTGGCAGAGTGAGCGTCTAGTCCTTCACGAATCTGGTGGCTGGGTGATTGATTTTGCCGATCTCTCATGCATGACGGGCCAACGAGGTGCGAGGGAACGTTCCGCTCGACGAATGGCCAAGCTTTTTGCGCTGCTCTGTGAGTAGTGGTTGTTTGAGCTGCTTGCTTTCGTGTCGGAAGCTGTAGCTGCTCGGCTCCTGCCTGCCTGAACAACCGTAGACACCAGGACTTGAAATAATTTCGTCTCGTGTCATAACACTGAGGGAGTTGATGCACCACCAAAGTCGAGGAGAGTTTTGGGCATCGCCGGCGGCGCGGTTATCTCTTCGCACGTGATGCGCCATGCTTTCGTCTCTGTAGCTCGTCTTCATCATCGCGCTCAGGCGCGCGTTAGGTGCCTCGCTTCTCCTTCGACTGCTCGTCCAGGTTCATCGGTTGCGCGCCGACATCTGCTTCTTCACGGCGCTTGGGCGCCGTGAAGAGAACTTCACACAGCCCTCAGGTGTGGTTGGACAAAGGATTTTGTACTGGGTAAACCAACCTTTCGAAAGAGGTGGAAGGGAAACGATGCAGTATTTCGATGCAAAGCGATTGACACTCTTTCCACGACACTTGTTGGTCGTTGCAGCACATTCGTTTTTGTCTGGCGCAGTGTAGTACTGTCGTGGGGGGGCTGAGAGGAAACGGGCGGGGTCCACACCGTCATGAGCTCTTGCTGATTCATTGCCGCCAAGTTGACCTTACCGGCGGGCTGCTGCGCCGGCGGAGCTGCCGCCGTTTGCGGGTGCTCATCACCCGGCTTCACCTCGCGGCTCGCCAGACCTGAGATCCAGTCCATTGTCGTGCCTCCACCCCTACAGCTCCGCTCTGGAAGTATTGTGTACGCGCTGGCAGTTTTAGCGTTATTTGTGGATTAGAAGGTCGGTATTTTAAAGCTCCGGTTGACCGTAGAGGCTTGGGTACGGAGGGGGTTTGAGAAAAGTGAGAGCGTGCAGCTCGTTTCGGGTGATGTGTCACTCCGTTGTGAACCCTTGTGAAGTCCCCTAACGCGTTTAGGGGGGTGTTTGGGATTGGGTAGGGAGTGGTCGTTCTGCTATGGCGTGAAAAGCCAGGAAGCTTCGACGCTAATCTTCGACTCTTGATTATGTTCACCGGGTTGCGTGCTCGTGAGGAAGATCCCGGTGCCAGTTTTAGAATGAACAGGGCGTGGGGACCCGACCCATCAGAAGCATGACCACCATGCGAGCGTTGCTCGTGTTTGTACTTCAGCATCCGTTAGCAGCTTGGATCTTGAGTGCTGCCGTATCTCTGTTCAGTCAAGACGCGAGCTAGAACAATGCGAACCACTATTTACAACCTTGAACAGCATGGGACAGAATCGGCGAGCAAGAAAAACAAGGCCAGCGACTTAGAATAGCGTGATCACAACAGGTCTGGCCCAGAGCGGCGAGCTGCAATCACTTGGATAGCCATTCCGGTCGGTGACTTACCTACAGTCGAGAGGAAAGGCCACCGGGAAACACGTGCAAGCAGGAAAGACACGAAGAGGAAAACGATAGTGGAACAAAACTAGAATGCAAAGCAAAAAAAAACTAAGGGGGGGGGGGGAAGAAATAAAACGAAGCAGCGTAGCAGACGTAGAGAAAGGGGGGTCAGGCTGCCACACGCAGTTTTTTGCGGAGACAACTAGCACCCACGAGGCCGCCACTACGCCGTCAGGCTGCTCATCCCGCGGAAAGCGCCACCAGGAACCCCTCCACATCTCGGCCATCCCTTTTTGGAAAGCAGCGCGTTCGTGGAAAGAAACCTTCTCGTGAGAACCAACACGCTTCAACAGCAATGCGGGCATCGATCTTTCGACATCTCACCGCACCACCGTGTGTGCAGAATGCTCCGCTGCACGGAAGCTAAGCTTCGTCTTCTGCGGCCTGCTTACCTGCCGAGAAGCAACACGGCGACTTGTTCCTTCGGGCTACGGTTCAAACACAAGGCAGGCTACGGGGTTGCGGCACCGCGACAATTTGGACTAGAGCTTGCACTCCTGTTAATCGGCGAGCTCGTGCATGTGTGAGCTGCTCTTCACCTTGTGCATCTCTTAAGGCGATGGCCCAACAACAGTTTTCACCATGGGTGGGGCGAGCCAAATGCAAAACATTCCATCCGATACGTATGAAATGAAAGAATCTTATTGGCACCATTGATGTCACTCTTTCTTTAGAAGTCGAGGAAGAAGGCTACCTTTGGGACCATCGGGGAATCTCTGATTCATCAGATTTTCCTCGGTCCAGTCTGGTTTGAGTGAGTCAAGGATTAAGCCCTGCAAGTCTCAGAGTAAATGGACTAACAGTGGGTCTGCAGACGGCTCATTAAATCGGTGGCAATTTACGCGGGGAAGGTGCCTTTTGGACCCAGTTGCCTGTATCCTTCGTTCGACTCTTCCGGGAGATACGTGGGTGGACTGGTTCATCTGATACGTAGTTTAGTCCACTATGCCTCGTTCGATGAATTCGCAAGCAACGCGATATCTCACCGCGCGCAAAAAGGTGTAGTTTCTACGCGGGGTGCATCTGCAGCTGCCGCGGCTTTGTTCGATGGTATCAGTCGGGGACGCCGATACGGATTGATAAAAAGTGGACTACGACATCCAGAAGGGCCCGTGGGGCGGACATAGGCACCTATCCACCAGTTCACCAGCGAATTGCCTTTTCAGAGACGGGCGCACTTCAGTCACCGAAGAGGTGCCGCAGCAGTCTGTGAAAGTGACGACTAGATGGAGATTGAGGAAGGGGACACGGGACCAGTCGAGTTCCCGAGCGGGGTCGACGCCCAAGAGAAGAGCTGCGCAGTTGCTTTATTCTTTTACAGCAACCGCAACAAGGTCATCTCGGATGGAACACTGTACTGTTTCTAGCCCCCAAAAGGCACTGGCCGCGTCGGTGGCGGGCGGAGGGTCCCACTGAAAGGAGTTCAAAAAGGCGTCACACGACTACCAGAATATACGTTCACCACATTGTTGTTGTTGCAGTGAAGGAGCCTGCCATGCAACCAGGGCCCACACTCCACCTGAGGACCCCCCATGAACCCCCGATGTGACTCCTTACATGACATGCGGGAGTTGTTCGTCTCTACTGTACTTTTTCCGAGACTAGAGGTATGCTAATAGCTCTATCGAGCCAACCCCACTTTTTAGGGGGTCCGCGGGCAAAGCCCGGGGCACTTTTTTATAGTGAGATTTTAGTAAGCAGTCAATTCCCACGGCTCCGGTTTTTTTTGCCCCGTGATTGAAAAGGGCTATTTGCATCTAGATTTCAGGTCTGGAGGCCCGGGTTCGAACCCGGCCGAGGACACTCCCAGTCGAAAATGGGTTTTGGAATTTGTCGGTTTTCGGGGATGTGCCCGAAATTTGCGTTTTTTTGCAGAGTTTCTCAATGTCTCACGGCTATTGGTCACCCCGGGGAATTTGAGTCAGTCTACCGGAACTTAGCATCGCCCGAACTTTGCTTCACAAAAACTATGCTTTCACCAGAAGCTTAGCATCGCCCGAACTTAGCTTCTCCCCGAACTTTGCTTGACCAGAACTTAGCTTCATCCGAACTTTGCGTTGACTCAGCTTCGCCCGAACTTAGCTTCACCCGAACTTTACTGTTATCCGAAACAAACCCCGAAAATCATGTTCGACCGGAAAAGTGCCTCGCCCGGGTTCGAACTCGGGACCTCCAGGCTGGAGTCCAGCCTTGAAGTGTTGCGCTGTTCACTCTGCCATCACGGTGTCATTTCTAGGGGGGAAAACTTCCTGACCCTTTACGCTCCGCCGTGATTTGGCACCGGGTATTTGCATACTTGAGGCCCGGACGGAACTTAGCCTACCAGAGCTTAGCTTCACCCGAACTTTGCTTTGCTTCGCCCGAACTTTGCGTTCACCAGAACTTGGCCTCCCCAGAACTTAGCTTCACCCGAACTTTGCTTTGACTTAGCTTCGCCCGAACTTGACTTCACCAGAACTAAGCATCGCCCGAACTTTGCTTTCACCAGAACTTAGCCTCCCCAGAACTTAGCTTCACCCGAACTTTGCTGCTGACTTAGCTTCGCCGAACTTAGCTTCACCAGAACTTAGCATCGCCCGAACTTTGCTTTCACCAGAAATTAGCTTCACCTTCGCCAGAACTTTACTGTTTCCCGAACTTTAACTGCTGCCTCTAGTCTCGCTGGGCGCCGGTCTTTTACCGGCGCAAATGTACTTCAATTTTCTTCTTGACCTTTGAACTTCTCTCTTGTGAGCATAAGCCGGTAAGGCCGGCCCTCCTTGGAGATCTTGAATGGTGTCTCGGAATGGCAATATTGAACAGCAACCCCAGATAGCGAACCGACATGCTGGAAAAAGCCTTGCAAACGGCATTCTCTTACGAAGTTCTGTGTTTCCTTCCCCTAATTCAATCAAGGAACATTGCTGGAACTCGGGGCACTTCTCGACTGCTAAGCAGTAGGAACTTTTTCGGAGAACAAAAACAGTCCGGCACGTTTCTTCATTCCTGGAGGTTGTTGTGGCAACTGCGGACTCGAATAACTTTTTCGCAGCGATCTTTCCAAGAAGCAAAAGGTTCGAGTCGCACACTTACGAGCCTGAGCAAAACGATTCTTCTAGACTCGCAAAATGTTATCAGAACACCACCCAGATCTAGCTAGTTGCGTCCATCGCGTGTCCTTCTCCATGCACATGAGACCGTCGTCATCCCCACAACTGGGTGGGCCCGTAAGTCAAGGGACGGGTGTTTAGGTGTCACAGTCGCGAATGAGTTACACTCGTGCTTGAAATGGGGACACTTGTGGGTGAGCGACAAAAATAAGTGTCTCAAATGCACGAAGGGAAATAGATTGCTTAACTTGAAGAGCGCGTGGGGGGGGTGGGGATGCTTGTTGGGGTAGCACGTCTTTGAAATGAAAGTCGCTAGAGACTCCGGGACTGCTGGTTCGATACAACTCCGGGTTTTCGATTTCGTTCATGATCATGTATGAATCGTCGGTTTTCGATCTCTCCAAAAGTCATATCCTCGTTTCTTTCAGAACTGAAATCGTTGGCAATGATCCTGCTGCGATTTCGCCTGCAGCAACGTTGTCGCGACTTTTGCTTCCTAAACATTGCCTTCATTCGGCGCTGAACATGTTGCCAAGAACGAGCTACCCTCTCCCAAGCTCTATCCTACAGCCAATCGGTAGCAGGTAGCAACGACGGGCGGTGTGTACAAATGGCAGGGGCCACTGCTTTGAAAAATACTCGAAGGACTGCCTCGTGCTCATTTCGACGGAGGCTAGAGGACAGACAATGGCCGCAAAGTGGGTCGTCGTTCGTTGAACGCTTACGCCCGCCCCCAAACCCAGGTATACCTGTGCTTTGTGTGGGCAACAGCACATTTACCTCCTTTGAGATTGGAATATTGTTGCGATAGTGGGGAGTCATCGGCATGCTGATGAGTACCACACCTTTGAGATTGGAATATTGTTGCGATAGTGAGGAGCCATCGGCATGCTGATGAGTACCACACTACACCTTTGATATTTCGCAACTGGCAGTCTCCTCAAGTATCAAAAAAATGAGAGCTCGTCACGCGCGTAACCGCGCTGACACAAAAATGATGACTGTTGTTTCCGTTGTTAACGCAGTGTCTGTTCGTCTCCACGTAAAGCTGGATTCTCTAGCGCCACGGTTTGCGTTGTGACGAGCTTCTCATTTCCTCCAAAATTTCATGTTTGGCAAACATTTCATGTTTGGTAAGAGAGAAACGCAAGGCGGCGACCGGCCATGACATATCACGAAACTGATGCAAGAAACACAAGACGCGAGCAAAGCAAAGGCACCGAAGATGATAGCAGGGAGGACGGAGGCAGAGGAGTGCTGAGCGGAAAGACAGTGATGCACCGGAGAAAGACAGAAAGACGTTCTTCTAGAAAAGACCGAAAGCATTTTTTTGAGGATTTCGAGGACCGGGGTGTGTTTGAGTGGCCGGTAGACCGAGTCTGGGAGGGGGAGTTTCGGGTGCTTTGCTTCTGCAACTACTCTATTCGGGGCTTCGCTTCGAGAGGCTACTTTTTCGGCACCGTATCCTGTGATGAGGCTTACACACGCTCGCTCCGTGCACAACGAAGGGCGCAAAAGTTACTGCTGAACGACAGGCTTCAAGAAGTACCGATTATTCAAACCCAAAGCATCAAGGCGGGTCTTGCGGCTTGGTGCTTGCACTGAACACGAGCCCTTAGAGACGGTCAGAGCGGACGGGGTAACACTGAGCGAACTGCAAGCTTCAGAGGCATCGGGATAAGGCGTTCAACACCTTTTACGACAGTGTAGTCGGCAAACTGGATCCGTAACTTCGGGAAAAGGATTGGCTCTGAGGACACATGCGGGATTGTCAGTGCGGGTTTGGGCTCAGATTGAAGGTGCTGTGAGTGGCGCTCTCGGGTGCTACCCGCGGCTCCTGATTTCTTCCAGGCCGTCTTGCATGTTGTGCCCGCAATGAAAAGCACTAACAACAGAAGAGGCGGCCCACCCCCTTCGGATAGACCGTGGCACATCGTGGTAGACAGCGGAGGCATATCAAATGCAGTTCCAGGGTCGGGAGGGACCGGGTTTACTGACCCCCTACAGACGCTGGAACCTTGTGCGAAGTGCCGTCTGCAATCTGGGCTCCAGTGGTTGCATTGAAAAATTTCAGCTGAACCCCGAAAAGAGAAAAAAGGGGATAGAAAAAAGACAGGGATCTATTGGGTGTTCGAGGAGGCCGCCTGCCCACACAAAAACACTGGTACAACGGGGATTAGGAGGCGGGCGTACGCAATCAACAATTCGTTCCGTCGAAAAAAGCAGGCCTCCGGGTGGGTTTTATTTCTTTTCTTTTAGGTTTGGTGATACCCACCCCACCACCAGGGTACTAGCTACACATTTTTGGGCGCTGCCAGATTCGCACCGACCCTGGCATTATGTTCTGAACGTGTTTTCCGTGTTTCGGACCTGTACAAAGGGAGACAAAGCACAGTAGGGGCTTCAGTCCATTGTGGACTTGCGCTCCCTCACCATTTCCAATGTCTCAGCGGACCATCCCGCCGTCAACAATTCGGACACCTTGAGTCACTCTCGGTCATCCGCCAGTCTGCAGTATAGTGATGGCTTGACGAGTTTCGCCTTCAAACCCCCAGCTTTGGACACGCAATTTGCACGAGGTGTGCAACAAAGGTGCCATGGGAGAAATATGCCTGAACGAGCGTGTTCATTCATAACTAGGCAGCACGTACAACACAACCACACGTCTTTTCATTTTGTGCTACCGTCGATCCCGTATGGACGTACAGATTGGTGTCTTTTGACCGTCAGTTGCTTTTTTTTCAACCGACAGGCCAAGGCAGGCCAGTGTTTGCTTAGCAACAAGTGGCCCGGCCATACAGGTATTCAGAAGCCTCTGGGGAAGACCTGCAGGGGCGAGATCGTTTTTCTTCTAATGCTTGCCTTCGGGCGGCTAGCGCAGGTGTACTGATACGACTACGCTGGGAAAGGGCTGGCGCCGGTGTTGGGTGACAGAGGTGATGACACAAAAGGTCCGCTCTTCACAGCAAAGCCGTTTCAGCTTCAGTTGGCCTGGCATGCACTGGTGGGCGATGCCGCAGAATTAGACGGTTGCCTTCTTGGCACTGTGTAGCTCCGACGCTTCGTCGCGTGTTCGTTCTATGTCGCGTTCTTGTTTTAATTTTTCTGGTTTGTAGTTGGCGCGGGTTCAAACAATTTTGGAACAGCAATATTGTGTTTGCTTTCTTGTGCAGTTTTTCAAAACCCTGCGACCTGAGACGGAGAAGAAATGCGTAGTTTTGTTGAAAAGCCGGAGTGCGAAGCAAGGCTGTCAACCCGCTTTACGTCATTCGTAACAGGACATGTCACCTCACTTTTACACAACACAATGTCATGTTGCAGTTTTGAAGGTCAAGGGAGGGTCAAGGTCAGTAGCAGTAGGAACGTCACTCTTGGGCCAGGGGGGTCTGTCGAGGGAAGTGACTTCTGTTCCTTACGAGAGTCACTCGAGAAATCGGTCCTTTGGCTCTTGAGGCATGGTGTCAAGTGCTCAGCCTCGTGGTTTTATCGGAGAAGAACACCAATAATGTCTTGGCTCCAGCAGTGGACCAGCGGGGTACGAAACCTGGCAGAAGCTCATACGGTGTGCACCGTAGACTAGTGCGTGTTCAACCGCCATATTGTATTGGTAGATCGCATGCACACGTACATCAGATCACCATGCATTGCGTCTCCAAACCCTGAGATTCTGAGGATACCCGCTACTAACTACACTGAGCTCTCAAGTTCCTACTACCATGCGTCGTGTTCGGGAACCGTGGTATACGATCGTTTTCTCCTGAGGGATGCCCGCAAGGCATCAGCTTGCCCTGAATTGGAAGTACCGCGGGATCATGGGTGGTGAGACGGACGCTCGTCCTTGGCAACAATGTTTCACGACTAGAAGAAGCGATTCCCGCCCTTCTTTGCTCGCCTGGTCGCTTCAATCCTTACGCGAAAAAGTTGCAGGCGCGAAGTGTTCCCTTCGGGTTGCCGGCATAACGTGCGCGAGAAGCAGCATCTCCTTTCTCCAGCTCATTTTCTGACGGGCGGGGTCGAAGCCTGGGAAAAAAAAGTTTCACATGGCCATCCCGGGCTTGTTGTTCTGGCTGTAACCGGTGTAGTTCATCTCGTTCTCGTGCTCCATTTCGTCCAACGCGCAGCACTGGTCCCCGAAGCTCATACCGAACGTCGGCTTCTTTGTCTGCTGCACGATGACGAAAGCGACAAGGCCGAGAAATCCGATGCCACCGACTACGATGAGAATGATCGCCCAAACGGGAAAGTCATCGTCCCCTGGGGGTGACGGCGTGATCGGCACAGCCGCCATAATTACCAGCGGGTCCCAGCCCGTGATGGTGCACGCAGCACCAATTTGGAGACACGCTCTTACGTACGCGTCGGCCTCCGCATTCCACTCCAGGAAGAACATTTCCATGCCGTCTGTGCACTCCTGATCCGACACGCTGCCGTCGTCCTCAACCGCCCACATGCTCGCATCATCATTCCCAGGAAAGTCGAACCCATCCGTCAGCGCGTCCAACCAATCTCTGTTGTAAATTTGTTGCATTAGTGTGTGGGACTTTGAAGCGTGGATGATGCCTCTCGCGCTGCTCCCCTTGAGGTTCCTGGCTCATGCCAAAGCGCCGCCGCCCGGGTTAAGGGGTTGCGGCATCAGGCGTGGGCCAGGGCCAGGGAGGCTGTTCGGAGGGGTCACCACCCAATTTTCTTGCATTAGTGTGATTGTCAGGCCTTCGCTCTCTGTTTAATTTTTTTTTTCGTTTCCGACGATGAACCATTGAACGCCAGTCTTAAGTTCGCTTGAGAATATTGTGTTTCCGGCAATAATCGCTCAGTCAGTTCCTTGTGCTCTGAGTGTTCGTATGAGTGGTGGTTACGCGAGGTAAGGGAAACGGTGGGTACCTTCATTGTTGGTCATAGGTGGTTTCGGCTATTATCCACATACCTTACTTACGTTCGGCCCTCCCTGAGTACGGTGCCGTAGTAGGTGACTGTCTGTCCTCTTGGTACAGTATGACCGTCTCTTTTTGTAATTTCTTTCTTTGAGTGTAAGTGCGAACAAGCGTGCTAATGTGTCTTTGCCGCGGCACTGAAGAGAGTTCTCACGTTGCGACTGCTCAAAAGGAAAAGCTAGGACTGACAGTATTGTCGTAATCCAACTGACTGACAGTCAGCCGTCTGCGTCTGCGGCGCTGCGTCTGCACTTGTTTTTCACAACTCGTCTGCAGATGCGTCTGCAGGCCACACTGCCCTAGCCTACAGCAGGAATGAAGCGTTCGGGTGGGTGTATGGAAACGACGGTTTCTTAACAAAGAAACGGCTGGTTCTGCGAACTGGCTTGGAAACTACGATCCCGAGAAGTGGGTCGACAGAGCAGAATCGCGATTTGTGGCGTACCCGAGGGGACCCCGAGCGTTGTGGCGAGAGCAGGCGGAACGCTGCTATGTGTGGACGTGAGCGAGAATGCCAACGATCAAAGGACGACCAGAACCGAGAGAGCTGGACGCGCAACGACGTATCCCGTTTGAACACCATGGCAAGGGGGATGGCCCTGCGGCACACAACGTCACCACCGGTCGGTAGGGACGCCGGCGATGCTTTAAACAGGACCCTGCGTTGCATGCCTTTGATGTTAGCATCATGTCTCCTTGGAGAAGATAAGAGGAACGAGGGAGTAAATGACTACCAGAGGTACCGTATCCATGGTATGACAAGGACAGTGACAGGTACTCGTCATTATGACAAGTGCTATGATGTACCGGTTATACAAAATACCAGACAGTGAACCGAAGGGATCCCAAGTGCGTGTAACTACCAAACCGTGTTGAATCGGACGTGAGGTCACGTGGGTCTACCCCTTCACGACAAAACACACAAACACAACAGGTCAAAGTCCTGAGTGAGAAAACAACACACGGTGGTGTAAGCGAAATACAAATTAGATCGTGTTTGTATTGTATTTGCCCCCTCTGCCTCTATATCACTCGCGCCACGGGTTTTTGTCCATTATGGGTTTTGGGGGTTCCGGGTCCGAGGGGGGGTCCCAAAACACCTTCCGAGGACGTTTTTAACGCTTTCGAAACGTCTGGACTCACTCCCGGGGCTTAAATTCTGGAAAGGAGATGGCGTGCGCATCCAAACGGCCAAAAAGTCGTTTCCGAAAACAGGATTTCGCATGCTGGTGATGGCGGTCATCTATTTTTTCATCCGAAGGGCTCGTGCAAGTAATCTGAATTCACAGCATCAAACGACGGTCAATGTCCCTGTTGATGCCCTCAAAACACATGCTGAAGGCTTCAGTTTCACTGGCAGTGCAGAACACCCAGCGGTTGCGCGGCCTATCATAACATACGAACAGAAGGCGTGAAAACGAGCATAAAGCAGCCCTTGCCACCATTGTCTGGAGAAGATTGTCCTCACAGCTGAAGCATTGTCCTGCGATGGCATTGCAAGGGAGCATTCGTTCCTTTATCCGAAAAAGGGCTGTAAAAACTCCACCGTCGTCGACAGTTTTCCTGCTTCTGTTCTTCTGTGCTAGTTCTCTGTGCAAGGGAACCTGGTGCCAAAAAATAACCGCCGCAAGCACTATTTCATGACTTGCTCCTCGATCGTGAAAGTGACGGTAATAGACGCGTTTTCCAGTTTTTGGCCGTGTGAAGATCCCGTAGGCAGTCGTGGCAGATGACGTTCCCAACCTGCCGTTTTCGCAATTTCCAGCACATGGTTGGGCAGATATCCGACATCAAAAGCGTGTCGCAAGTATTATGCTTGTTCGCTTGACATTCTCAGGCTCCGCTTGACCACTCCTCCCCGATTTTCCTGTCGTCTGGTGAATACTGTCGTATTGGGATGGGAAAAACCGGTTCTGGCAGCTTCTCGTGGGCAGAGTACCCATCAGAAAACATTGACGTATCCATGTTTTTGGGCTATTTTGTGATGTCTGGATTTATGGCAGCTGTCGACATGAGGTTTAGAGCGAAAGTCGCACTCGGCCACTGCGCCCTCTTTTCATGATTCTCGAAGTACCTCCGCGGTACCTCAACATTTTTTCCAACATTGTTGGCAACATGCTAAAAATACTTGACTCCGAATGGAAGGGAGGAAATATAGGGGCATGCAACACCTGCACAACAGGGCCACACCTGTTGTGCAGGTGTGGCCCTAAAGCGTGAATGTAAATAGAGATTTTGCCCAAACACATTTTTTCGAGACTGGAGGTCCTATGAACATGCAATGTGAAGCCTCTATTCGAGCCAACCCGGCTTTTCTTCATGAAAAAAGTGTATTGTTTTTGGAAAGCACCGAGTTAGCTTTTTTCTTTCCTTGCAATTGGTATGCGGGTGGCAGAGCGCCCGGGCGTCGGCCTTCAAGCCGGTCGACCCGGGTTCGAACCCCGCCCATGACATTTTTCCGGTCGAAGATTGTTTTCGAGGTTTGTTGCGTTTCGGGGTCTAATGTGCCCGAAATTTGCGTTTTTGGCGGAGTTTCTCAGTATGTCGCGGTATTTGGTCACCCCGGGAAACGGAGTCGGGCGGCCGAACTTGCCATCACAGGTCTTTCGAAGAACTGGGCGAATACAACAAAAAGGGGCAACTTCTGATTGCACTGTGGCAGGTGGTGGAGGAGGGAGCAAGCTGGCTTGGATGTCTGCACATGACAGGCATACCCGTTTCTTCGGGCTTGGGAATTGGGTGTATCATACCGTTTTTTTCGGCTCGCTACGCGAGCCGAAGAATCAAGTGCTTGCATTAGGACACTGGGGGATGATAAATACTCCATTTCTTCGATGACCGCCATAGAGGGCCACATATGATATGATTCATCCGAGTGCAAGAGACAAGATACCACAGTCCGCGCTATGACGGCAGGAACGCAAACAGACACAGCATGCTGTGTGGCTCGGCTCGATTTCTTCGTTCGATGAAGAACTATTCAGAAATGTTTTGTGACCAAGGTAGGTGCCTCTGAAGGGCTTAGCTTTATATTGGCAAGCGTTGACACAACGCCATTCGAGTTCTTGTTGGAACTCGCCTGACAAACTTCCGATTGTGATGATGGTGATAATCTTAGCGGCAGTGCTGGTACAACCTCCTTAGCACAGACGATAGAAAGAAAGCGAAAGCGCGAAGAGTCCGACATTCCTCAGTCCGAAATCTTTCACCCTCCCAGTGTAGCTACGATCCAAAACGGGTGCAAAAAACAGGCGGAAAAAGTGCAAAGAAACGTAAATAGGATCTTGGATTTTGCCCAAAAAGAGCGTAAATAGGGCCACACGTGCTGTTGTGTTTGTGTGATTTGTCGTGTAGGGGTAGACCCGCATGACCTCACGTCCGTGACACGTGGTTCGGTAGATACAGCACTTGGGATTATTTCTGTTCTTTGTCGGGCATCGGCGAGCATTTCCTTTCAAGCTGGCGCCTATGTAAAACAACTGCCCGAGCTCGGCACGTTTAAATGCATTTTAATTGGTCAAAACCGACCGAAATATGACCTCCAAAACACATGCTAGTCGTGGGACAAAATACCGTGGCGCGATTTCCTCCCTTCCGTTCGGAGTCAAAGCAGCTACGTCGAGCAGCTTTTTTTGAGTTATAGTTTTTGTCGAGCATTTCCTTCCAAGCTGGTGCTTATGTAAAAAACTGAAGGCGGTTGGTGCTTATGTAAAAAACTGAAGGCGGTCATACGTCTCGTTGGTGGATCCGTTGAAGCAGACAACTTCTCGGAAGGTTTGAACAGGGGACGTCGTGTTGGGTGCGCCGGTGGGCGGCGTCATGGGTACGGCGGACGTGGCCATAGTAGGGGGTGCCGTGTCGGGGGCATCTGTTAAAGGGGCAACTGTTGCGGGTGCCGTTGAAGGGATAGCTGTTTCGGGTGCCGTTGAAGGGATAGCTGTTTCGGGTGCCGTTGAAGGGATAGCTGTTTCGGGTGCCGTTGAAGGGATACCTGTGGCGGGTGCATCCGTGTCGGGTGCCGTTGTTGTATCCTGAGCGGCGGCGAAGATGACCGCAAGCGCGAGAGCCAGGGTGGGTTGGAGCTTCATTGTTTTTTTTTTTAAATAAATTTTTCCTCTTCTACTTTTCCCTTTCGAAGGGGGGAACCCAGTGAGAGAGAGAGAGAGAGAGTTTGAATAGAGCATCTATTTGGTATCGGAAAGTAGGTGCGAGATCAGGCAAACCTTGTGCGCTAGCTTCGTTTAACCGTGAATCTAATAATCAGTGCTTACCCCACATTCTCGCTTTCATTTTATTTCCATTCTCCCCAAGTAATAATGCCGATCCGCAAGGATAGCCGCACGCGCCGGGCCGCGCTGAACCGTCGACGGGTGATGGATCCTGACTGGGCGGCTGCTGAGGAAGCGGCGGACGGGGCCACGCGGGAGTGGCGCATGTGGAACCCGTGCGAGCCCGGGGAGACGATGCACGCCCCTCCTCTTGCGGGAAAGGAAGGAAGGACCGGTCGCTGCTGAGGACCGGCTTGGAACGGTCGCCTGGCCCCCCCAGCCGACTCCGAACTGGAAGGACCTGGCGGGAGCATGACGACTGCTCTGCTCTCGTCGCCTGCTGACGATGGCGGAAAGCAGGAAGACCCGGGAAGCGCACCGACCAGAGAGAGTCCTCCCACCTGTATGTGTTCTCGTGGTCACCGCTACCGCGTTGACCTTTCCCGAGAGAGAGAGAGAGAGAGAGAGAGAGAGAGAGAGAGAGAGAGAGAGAGAGAGAGAGAGAGAGAGAGAGAGAGAGAGAGAGAGAACACATCAAAACAAGTCAAAGGGTGTGGGCCTCCACCGTCAGGTGGGCCCCCACCGTCAGGTGGGCTAGGCTAGTTCCGGGGTGGCTCCCTGGGAGGGACAGGGACGGGGTTAGTCACGCCTTAGCAGTCCCAGGGCCTCTCCCCACCCACCTGTATGTGTTCTCGTGGTCACCGCTACCGCGTTGACCTTTCCCGAGAACACATCAAAACAAGTCAAAGGGTGTGGCACGTGACCGCGGGAGCGGAAGTTGCGCCGGGAACCGAGGCAACGAGGTCCCCCGCGTGTACGGGTCCGCCAGCTGTCCGCCGGACGGCACCCAGTCAGGGCGGAGGACAATCCCTCTGCGCCCGGCAACACGAAGAGACCGGGACAAAACGCGATTCGCGGCGTACGAGGAAGAACTCCCCTTCGCCACGGCGCCCACAACCGCCGCGTTGTCGATGCGGCACCGCTGCGCCCCCGGCGCCCAGCACAGCCGAACCACACCTTCCGCGAACGCCAACATCTCCTTCAAGTTGATGTGGGCGTCCGCGTCCGGTCCCGCGAACACGCCCTGCCGCCCGTCCACGAACCGGCCTTCCGCCTCCAGCAGCGCCGCCCACGCCCGCGAGCTGGCGTCCGTCCACAGGACGCTCCCTGTGTCCTCAGGGACGCCGCCCACGACCCACGGGTTCTCCCGGACGATCTTCCGGAGCGCGCCCAGCTCCCGTCTCGCCGACGGAGGAACGTCGACGACCTCGTCCCACACCGGCGCTGCGGCACCCACCATGCGACCGCCGAGCCTCCCCGCGAACGACAGCAACGCCGCGAAATGGCAGCGGGGCACCGCCAGGATGTCCGTCGCCCAGACGGCGCCCCCGAAGACTTCGGCGAACTGACGGGCCGTCGCTCTGCCGGAAAGCACCGCCGTCATCCCGCTGCCGTCGACCCACCGCTCCGCCCACGCCGGGTCGAGCCTGTGCCGCTGCGTCTCGGCAGCCAGGTCGAACTCCACACCCACACACACGAACCGCGAGCGAACCTGCCACAACGCGTCGTCGCCTTCCGCCCGCACTTCGACCCGCGCCGCCTGCGCCCGCTTCCGAAAAACGGCCACGTTCCGCTCTGCCTCGTCCAGCGTCCCACCCAAGACAAGGAAGTTGTCCACCCAGGCGAGGCCCAGGTCCCGGACCAGCACGTTCGACGCGCGCTGCGCAATGCACGGCGCCCAAGACCACCCCATGCACAGCACGTTCAACAGCATGTCGCACCCCTTCATACCAATCCCGAAATATCGCGAAATGCTCGCGTCTACTGGGAACTGGTAGAAGTACGACACGCCGTCGCACTGCATGGCGAACCGGTGCCTCTCGACCTCGGCGATGAAGTCGCGCAGCCGGGGCAGGTCCATGCTGGGCGGCCGGCGCATCGCGTCGTTCAGCGGCCGGGCATCCAGAACGAGACGTGCCGTTCGTCCGTCCTTCTTCGGCGTCGTGAAGGCCTTCATGGCGAATGCCGGCCGCGAACGTGCGTCGCTCGCCACCCCGCACGACCGCAGAGTCGCCCGGTGTCGCTCCATCCCGCGCGACGGCACCCGGCACCCGCCTGCGGCGTCCCCAGACACGAAAGCCTCCGCAAACGCTACCGGATCCATCAACATCGGCAGCACCTCGCGGAATCGACCGACACCGTCCATCGCCGCCAACGCCTCCACGTCGATGCGGTTCGACGTTACCCTCGCCAGAGGGAGCCCCGCGTCCGCCCGCCTACCCGGAGCCACTCGACACCCTGGAAGTGAGGGCGTCGACGAGTAGGTCGAGCTGGACACGTTGTCCGGGGCTTCGTCGTACACCGCCAGCCCGCCCGCGATGCCCTGCAGCCGCCTCTGCAGCCCTGCAAGACGCGACGCATCCCGACCCACTCCGCCTACACGGCCACCGCGACCGGCCGACTGCGGGCCCCCAACGGCAAGCACCCACGTCGGCGAGAGCGAACGGCGGCCGCACCCGTCCCCGCGGCGCTTTCCCCCGTCCACCCTCGGTCGCTTCCTCACCCAGCGACCAAAGGCCTGCCGCTCGTCGTCCGGCTCGTCCGCCCGACTGCGGCCGTCCACCCGCACCACGCGCTCCACCGGACGGGTTGTGGGCCCTCCCGTCCATCTCCACCACGCGCGCGTCCATGTCACCGCCATTCCAACCCTACCATTCGGAGTCCCGAGAGCAGTAAGGCGGTTAGTCACGCCTTAGCAGTCCCAGGGCCTCTCCCCACCCACCTGTATGTGTTCTCGTGGTCACCGCTACCGCGTTGACCTTTCCCGAAAGAGAGAGAGAGAGAGAGAGAGAGAGAGAGAGAGAGAGAGAGGGATCAAGAACTTCGTGAACGAAGTGAGTGAAGTTCTGGACGAACTTATACCGAAGGGCGGACTTGGCGTGCGGGGGGGTGAACCTGTTGGTCAAGTACGAAAAAACACAAAGACCGCAGGAGCACACAGCAACTCCCCTCCCGATCGCAAACATGGCGGAAGAGTGCCCGCACTGTGGGGGCTCGTTCGACCCGAAAGGATTGGCCACCCACAAGAAGGCCTGCGGGCAGAGGGCGCTGGCGGCGCTACAAGCGACCGCCTCGGCGAGCAGCTCGAGGGCGGGCACCCCGGTGCAGTCGCCGCTGGCACTGCCGGGCAGTGTGCAAGGGAAGAGGAGAAGGGCAGACGGGGAGGAAGGCGAGCCGCAGGAGGCGGTAAGGGATCTGGAGGAGAAGACGGCCCAGACCTTTGGGCAGGCGTCGCAGAAAGTCGCAGAGCATGATGTGCGGCTGCAGATGATGGAGGCGGGGAACGCGGAGATGAAGCAGATGCTCAGCAGTTTGATGGGTATGGTGACGGGGCTGTCGGCAGGCGGGATGCCGCAGAGGAGTCGCGCGTTGGGGTTCGCGGACCTCGGGGAGGGGGCGAGATGGCCGGGGATTTTTCCAGGACCAACGCGCATGGAAGTGCTCAGGGTTTTTGAAACCCGGTTCGAGCGGGTGCTCTGCACGGGGGCGAGACCAGGGGCCCGGGAGCAGGCGAAAGGGCAGCTGGCGAACCTCGAGACGGGGTTCGATTATTTTTCGGACCCGGAGAGGCCGGTGGGGGGGTCCTTTGGAGATGTGCACATGGTCGCAGTGGTGGACAGGGCGATTGCGCGGTTGGTGGCGCTCCAGTTCGGGGAGGAGACGGGGGTAAAAGGAGGGCATGCGGGCATGTTCGAGAAGGCATTGGAAGAACAGGACCTGCCCGGGCCGCTGGCAGAAGCGTGGAAGGAGGCCGAGAGGCAGCGGGCGAGAAGCAAGGGGACAAAGTCGCAGAGCTCGGGGCAGTGGAACAGGAGCACGTATGTGCAGCCGGTAACCGGGGGGAAGATTGGGTACCCGACGGGGGGGTTTCGTCAGGGTGGAACGGGGTTCCAGACGGGGGGTTTTCGCCAGGGCGGAACGGGGAAAGGAAAGAAGTGACAATTGGGAGGAACTCGGGACGGGGGCAGGTAACTGCAGCTTTTCAGGCGGGGATAAGGAAAATGGAAAGGGTACTGGGGAAAATGGCGGCACCGGCAGGTGCGGCGGGGGGCTTTCGATCTCCCAACGGGGAAAGAGGGAGAATGGGGTACAGGGGTACGGGGTCGCGAGGGGACAGCGAGCGGGTTTTTGGGGTACGGGAAACAACAGGGGTGAACGCGGCGGTGTCGGAGAGACTCAGGTTAGACGGGCGCCATTCGGGATTGGCGGGGATTCAGGCAAGAGAAAGGGCCTACGGGAGGCTGATGGAGGCTTTGGCGGAGCTTGGCCTGGGGGCAAAGGGGAACGGCATCGTCACGAGGCAACAGCGAGAGTACCTCGAGGCAGTGCAGGCGCGCGCAGTAGCGGCGACCACGATGGTCAGGTGGGCGCAACGGTTGGAAAAGCTGGTCGGGGTGAAGAAGAGGTTTCCTGGGGCGGGATTGCACGACTGGGTCGGGGTGTATCTGGCAGAATCGGCAGGGGTGAGGCCCTCGACGCAGAGGGACTACGCCCTGTGCCTTCGGTCGGTGTTCCAGAGATGGGCGCCGCACGTGCGGCTGGGAGTCTTGGAGGCGCACGTAGCGGGGCTGACGGCTTTGGGAGCCGATGTGCCGACGAGGCAGGCTGTGCCAGTGGAACCGAAGCACTGGGAACTGTTGCGGAGGGCGCTGAGTCCAGAGCAGATGGCGTTCTGCTGCGTTCAGCACTTGCTGGGGCTTCGCTGGGAGGGCGTGTCGCGGCTGGAAGATCTGAAGGTCGTGCAGAGAGAAGCGGACGTGCTCAAGCTGACGTTGGTGCAGAGGGAGTCGAAGACGGAGAACCGGCCCACGAGACGAAACGTGTGCTTGAGGGGCGTGTTTCGGCAGGACGTGGAAAGGTTTGTCGCCGGAAGGTCGAGCATCGACGGGCCGGTGTTCAACGTCGCGTACAAGCCCCTGCTCGCGCGGCTGAAGCAAGTGGGTGTGACAACCCACGCGTTCAAGCGGGGGTACGCCCATGCGATCGACGACATGGGAGTGGACGATGCGAGGCTGCAGCGGCTCACGGGACATCGACAGTTCAAGAACGTCGAGACGTACCTCGGGCTGGAACGAGCAGCAGAGCGACGAGAAAGAGGGGCAGGCGTGGAGGACGTCGTACGGCGGCTGCAGGATGTGCAGTAGGGGAAGACGCCGAGGCGCGCGGGCGCCCGGGATCGCCTAGAAAGTCTAGAAGCGGTACGGGTATGCGCAGCGCCAGGAGGCGGGGTCGAAGGTCGAAGTGGAGGATGGTGCTCAGGATCGTGGCAGATTCTGGGTACCCGTATACGGATTTGGCACCCTACCCTGGAGAGGTGGGGGGCGGTGGATCAGATGGTCCCATGGACGAGATTGTGGCCGCGACGGTGGACATGGCGAAGGTGGAGAGCTGGCAGGCGGGGACGGAGGTGTCAGACGTGCGAAGGGTTTTGGGCAGAGAGGGGTTCGAAGAGATGTTGACGGACGAACGAAGGTTGAGGAGGTTGCCGGGCCCGAAGTCGACGCTGACAGCAGAACAGGTCCGGCAGCTCGAAGAAATGGGGGTCATCAGGGCGAGGCGGCGAACAGAGAACGCGGTCAGGCACGTATGCAAGGCATTTACAGTGCCGAAGCCAAACGGAAAGAACCGCCTGATCGTCGATGCGTCGGTGTATGGCGAAGCGATGCAGGAGCCGCCGCAGGTGAAGCTGCCGGCGGTCAAGGACGTGAAAGAGGCGGTTGCCGAGAACGCGTACGTTGCGCAGTTGGACGGCCGCAGTTGGTTTTTCCAGATTGCAGCGCCTCAGCTGCAAGACTACTTCGTCATCAGGACGGTGGTGGGAGTGTTCCAGCTCGTCGTTCTAGCAATGGGGTGGGCGTGGAGCGTGTATGTGGCGCAAACGACAGCGAGTGTCATCATGACACAGGCGATGAAGGCCTTTGTTGGGCATGCGTCAGGAATGGTTTACATCGACAACTTCCTGATTTTCGGGGCGGATGCGCGGACGGTGACGAATGCCGTTGCGGTACTGAAGCGGAAGGCAGGGGAATGCAGGGCGGTGTTTAAGGAGGAAGATCACCAACCTGCGGAGCAAACGGACGTGTTGGGCATGCGTGTCGATTTAGCGGCGAAGACAGTGTGTCTGGTGAGAGGGTTCATAGGAAAATTGGCAGTGTTCTGGCGGGTGTACAAGGCGGACCCGGCAACGCAGACGTTGAAGACGACCTGGAAGCTGCTCGGAGCGTTGTTCTGGGCGATGAGGGTGTTGAACGTACCGCAGTACGACTACCCGTCGCTGAAGCAGTTCGTGTCACGCAGGGCGAGAGAGCTCGCCGCTCAGAAGAGGGGATGGACGCACCGGACAGTGTGGTGGAGACGGGCGTGGTTGGATGTCGTGAAACTGGTGCAGCACGTTTTGGCGAATGAGCCGGTGTCGGTTCTTCGACCACCGAGCGACTGGATCGACACGGTGTGGGCGGACGCATCGAAGACCGGAGGGGGTTACGTGTTGCAAGAGACGGGCGAAGTGAAGGGATGGAAGTGGACGCCGGAGCAGCAGCGGCAACCGATACACGTGCTGGAAGCGTGGGCCACGCTACGGTCCGTTCGCAGGTGGATGGCGACAAGGGAAGGAAACGCCGGTGTTCTGCTCAAGACGGATAACGCTTTGGTGTATTATGCGCTGACGACGACGAAGGCGACAGGGTACGTGTTCTCGCAGGCCATAGCAGCGATTGTGTCCGAGCTGCGGGGTGTGGACTGGTCGGTTGAGTGGGTGCCAACCGACACCAACCTAGCTGACGCTCCGAGCAGAATCTATTCGTGACCGTTAGTGTTGCCAACGGCACCCCCGAGGGGGCCCCGGGTGCAACTCCCCTCCCGAAAAACTGTACTGTTCGGGCGGTTTATTTTGCAGACTCATGTTCTTTATGCGGCATGGTATCGGGATTTGTATCTTTCGTGGCACAAGTAGTGCAGTTTAGTGGTCTAGCTTGGTTTGCCGTTTATCTTTCTTGTTAGCAAGCACACGAGTGCGAGGTTTGAGGGCAGCAACGCGGCCGGTCCGAAATAAGCCCGAGGTAAGAAGTTCGGATCAAGAACTTCGTGAACGAAGTGAGTGAAGTTCTGGACGAACTTATACCGAAGGGCGGACTTGGCGTGCGGGGGGGTGAACCTGTTGGTCAAGTACGAAAAACACAAAGACCGCAGGAGCACACAGCAACTCCCCTCCCGAAAAACTGTACTGTTCGGGCGGTTTTATTTTGCAGACTCATGTTCTTTATGCGGCATGGTATCGGGATTTGTATCTTTCGTGGCACAAGTAGTGCAGTTTAGTGGTCTAGCTTGGTTTGCCGTTTATCTTTCTTGTTAGCAAGCACACGAGTGCGAGGTTTGAGGGCAGCAACGCGGCCGGTCCGAAATAAGCCCGAGGTAAGAAGTTCAGAGAGAGAGAGAGAGAGAGAGAGAGAGAGAGAGAGAGAGAGAGAGAGAGAGAGAGAGAGAGAGAGAGAGAGAGAGAGAGAGAGAGAGAGAGAGAGAGAGAGAGAGAGAGAGAGAGAGAGAGAGAGAGAGAGAGAGAGAGAGAGAGAGAGAAAGAGACCCCACTTTACGTTGGGGAGTTCTGCGTTTTCGGTGTGCATTGCGCAAATCATTATTTTATTCCGCCAGACCTCGCTGTGTGTTTTGAGTCCTGAAGCTCAAAACGGAGAGTGGTGCCCTCGATAACCAAGAAGCTGCGAGGTTGATTGTGGCGATGTACTAACACTTTTAAGCAAGACGACCCGGAAACGCTCTAATCCCCCGGGTATCCATTGCGTCATCTGCGCCGAAGCCCGTGAACGGGCTCATCAATAGCTGACGATGCCAATCCCTCCCTGGGACTGGTCCACATGCAAGAGAAGCGGAGAGGGCAAATGCGTGCCTGCAACTACATCCTGTTGATGCAGACCGACGGAAGTGGCTCTGCGAATTCAGCTGTTGCCGCAAGAGCAGCGCAAGATACCTGGCAATTGCCGCGACGACCGGGTCCAAGCTCTGAACTGCCATCAAACAAACTACGCAGTTCTTTCAACACACCTCTCATGAAACGACTTCCGTCGTTCGGAGGAGGTGAATAAATGCGCCCCGCTCACTCCACAAAGAACTGTACGTAAACGTAGCTCCGCCCTCGCTAGCCGGGCAGGACAGTGCGCGAGCACGTTCGGCATACCCGGGTAGGGTCGGACCAGCTGCGCACCTAGCTCACCCAAAACGCTGCTCATCTCTCGTGGGGATTTCTCGCGGGACGCACTGGTAGTTAGAACGGGGACGGCAAGCTATACGTGTCTTCAAACTGCCAGCCCTCCCCTTTCTTACAGGGCCCCTCCCTCCCTTGATTTCGATTTGCATCACAACAGCGAGAACGAAGCGGCGACACCTGGCCTCATCCCTTGGACATGCCAGGAGGTCAAAGGACGTTGGATATGCTTTCACACCCACTGTCGCAGCACACTGCTGGATTCGTCGCTGAACCGGTCGGGAACGGAGGGCAAAAACGTCCTCATCCTTGTCACTGAGTCGTGAGCCGAACAAGGCCGGTTGCAGCTTGAAGCTACATCGCGGTACGTTTTGTTGCGCAAATACAACGTTGTGCGACCAATACCCAGCTGTTCGTATGCTTCCCATCGGAAACCAGCAGAAGGAAGTAGAAAACTTCCAGGTTTGTCGCTCAGGAAGAAACGAAGGAAATGGCGCAAGAGCAAAAGACTGGAAAGCGCAAAGGGTTAAGCGAGAAGCCACATAAATCGTTCGTCTGTGCGCTCCATGGCCTCCATCCTGAGAGTATACAACTACAAATTCGCTTGATAGTCGTTTGCTCATCCTGAGAGTAAACAACTACTAATTCGCTTGATAGTCGTTTGCTGATGTGCGATGAGCACGGTAATACAACAGAACTCCCCGACACCTACGGCTTCATCCTACCCGCATGGTTCACCCTAGCGCAGGTGTAGTAGCCGCCTTTGCAGCAATCAGGGCGGTGCTGCGTCATGAATGGTGCGGCTGGCGGGTTGAAACCCTTGAGCCTCGCACACGCATTCAACTCGTTGCCAGCAGTTAAACGTCGCTGTCTGTCGAGTAATTAAACGTCGCTGTCTGACGTGGGCGCGGAGCGCTTGACCACGGCAGGCCGTCGAGGCTCAGGTGGGAAGGTGCACTGTAGTCGTGCAGCAGGAAGGCCTCATGCAGCGCAGTGGCCTCGCCTACCCAAACAGAAAACGAGTCTCCCGCTCCTGGATCGAAGGGTCAACACCCTGCTGTTTACGTTCTGACACAAGCTGTCGTGGGCGGGGGGAAACCTTAGTTTAATGTTTAGGCAGGACACTGCCTCTCACGCATGTTTAATGCTAGCACAGTAAAATGGAAAAGGGGGCGGGAAAAAGGTTCACAGGGGTGTAAGACTCCGCAGGTAGGGTGTGAAACCTTGAGGGACTTTTCACCGCGGTGATACGCGCACCTCGTTCTTCGTCTCGGATTTCGCTCGTGCATCCTACCCGCATGGTTTACCCGACTAGCGCAGGTGTAGTAGCCGCCTTTGCAGCAATCAGGGCGGTGCTGCGTCAGGAATGGTGCGGCTGGCGGGTTGAAATCCTTGAGCCTCGCACACGCATTCAACTCGTTGCCAGTAGTTAAACGTCGCTGTCTGTCGAGTAATTAAACGTCGCTGTCTGACGTGGGCGCGGAGCGCTTGACCACGCAGACCGATCCAAAGTTAGGAATTCATTGGTGGGTCCTTTGGGAACTTTCGGTCCTGTTCCGGTGCTCTCACTCCTTGTGTCTCGCATCCTTCCTTCGTCAAAAAAAAAGGGGGATCGGCCTTACAACCGTGTCTGAGGAGCCGGCATAAAAGCTCAGGGCCCCGCCCTGATTGTAACTGCGACTCGCTAGGCGGCACTGCCTTGTCTCCTTTTTCGGTGTGCGCTGTTTAGAGGAATACTCGGTGATGCCTCCCGGAGAAATGTGAAAACGGGTTTTTGTCTAGAGGCTTTTTTTCGTGTTATTTTGCAAATGCTTTGAGCTATCTTTGTGTCTGTGCTTTCAGTCAGAAACAATCCAACTGCAAAGGGGATTGTTGTTGGAACGCTGAGTGTCTCGTGCGGCTTGCAACACATGTCCTGCTTTTTGTCCTTCGCAACGGACGGCCTCCGCGTTATTTCTACAAAGAAGTGCTTGTTCGAACAAGGAAGAAGCAGGAATTTCAGAAAGAAAAAGCGATTTGATTGGCGGCGCAACCTTTTGCCGGCTCGTTGGGCTGTCTCATGCTCTGGATGAAAGCCTTCTGTGGCACGAGCAGACTTGAAGGTGCTACGCTATGGATACTAGCCTAAGAAGCTGGAGCTACAACTGGAGCTAAAAGGCGGTGTCGCGCGTTTTTGGCAACACTTTTCGGGTGTGACTCGGGCACACCCTCTTTAACTTCTGAGGCAGGAGTTCGCCATGTAGGGTCAAAGAGGAGGGAAGAGAGGGGGAAGGGCGGGGAGTGAGAGAGAGAAGACACGCAACTGTGGGGGGCTTTGGTTCTGGTGGAACGCAAGGTGCGCCCGACGCAACAACAACCCCTTCTGTGCGCGAAATAGGCTAGTGGATGGAGGTTGCTTTCATGATTACACAATTGACTCGAGACCGGGCAGGAAAACATGGGCGGTATTGGTCAGACTTGGCACAACACTTTACTGCATTCGTACGACCTCTCACACATTGCGGCAAGTAGCCTACTCCTGACAACAGGCAACATGGCGCTGGTAGCATTACTCTTAATGACTGCTCGGCATCGTCGTCGAAGTTTTCGAGACGTTGGTGTTACGTTGGGATGGCATCCGTGGAAGTCGTCCAGATGCATGAAGAGCTCGGATCAATTCGTCGTAGTTTCCGTCGGCTGACTTGGCAGACTTCGAACTGACTGGGGTGCTGCTTTGGCGCGCGTGGCAGGAATCGGAACGCAACGGAGGCCAGGTCAGTGCCGGTCCTGATGGTCGATTTTGGTTCGAACCCACTGCCACGCGAGAAAAGTCAGGTTCGACGCACAGCCTGAAAGCTGGCGCCCCTTTGAAAGAAGGCTCGGTGCTGGCATCAAACAATCGTGAGATGCAGCGTTCTGTTTAAACATTGAACTAACTCCTGTCCCGAGACTTCGCGGACACGCAACGAAGCGGGCCACATACTGCCGACAGGCATCGGGTCCTAGCAGCCTCCTAGCGCACACTCATGCGCGCCGCAGGCAAGCACACGCACAAGCGCAACCGTCGGCTGCATCTTCAAAGTTCTCAGTTGCCCGCTTCGCCATCGATGAGGCTGACACCCCATTCCCTGACGACTCGGAGCATGGCGTCGTCGTACAGCTCGAAGAGGTCGAGGAACGGCTTCCTGCGCTCCTGCCGGCTGAGGCGAATTATTCATTCGGTGCAGTCTTTCGAGACACCGAAGCCCCTTCATACTTCGCTGAACAGGCCGGACAGCTGCATCTTCAAAGAACTCAGTAACCCGCGTCGCCGTCGATGAAGCTCGACGCCGAACTTCTTGATGACTCGGCGCACGGCGTCGTCATACAGCTCGAAGAGGTCGAGGAACGGCTTCCTGCGCTCCTGCCGGCTGAGGCGAATTATTCATTCGGTGCAATCTTTCGAGACACCGAAACCCTTTCATACTTCGCTGAACAGGCCGGACGGCTGCATCTTCAAAGAACTCAGTCACCCGCGTCGCCATCGATGAAGCTCGACGCCGAACACCTTGATGACTCGGCGCATGACGTCGTCATACAGCTCGAAGAGGTCGAGGAACGGCTTCCTGCGTTCCTGCCGGCCGAGGCAGATTATTCATTCGGTGCAGTCTTTCGAGACACCGAAGCCCCTTCATACTTCGCTAAACAGGCCGGACGGCTGCATCTTCAAAGAACGCAGTTGCCCGCTTCGCCATCGATGAAGCTGACGCCGAATTCCTTGATGACTCGGAGCATGGCGTCGTCGTACAGCTCGAAGAGGTCGAAGAACGGCTTCCTGCGCTCCTGCCGGCGAGGCGGATTATTCATTCGGAGCAGCCTTCCGAGACACCGAAGCCCCTTTCATACTTCGCTGAACAGGCCGGACGGCTGCATTTTCAAAGAACTCAGTTGCCCGCGTCGCCGTCGATGAAGGTGACGCCGAACTCCTTGCTGACTTGGCGCATGGCGTCGCCGTACAGCTCGAAGAGGTCGAGGAACGGCTTCCTGCGCTCCTGCCGGCCGAGGCGGATTATTCATTCGGAACAGTCTTGTTCTGAGACATCGACGGCTTGATACATAGCCTCGTTACGGCTGCGTCTTCAAAGAACTCAGTTGCCTGCTTCGCCGTCGATGAAGGTGACGCCGAACTCCTTGATGACACGGCGCATGGCGTCGTCGTACAGCTCGAAGAGGTCGAGGAACGGCTTCCTGCGCTCCTGCCGGCCGAGGCGGAGGTTCAGCTTCTTCGCGTTCGCGCTGAACGACCCGGGGCGCACGCCGCCGACGACGGTCGGATCGTAGCAGTTTTCGACCGCCCGCTCGTACACTCCGGGCCACGTGCAGCGCGAATGCGCGGGCGGCGCCGTTCCGTCTTTGACCGAGCGGCGCAGTGCGGCGAGGTCGTCGCCGGTGCAAGGGTCCGCGATGCGGGTGTGCCCAAACGCCTTTTCGAGGATGGAGATGAGCACCGAAGGATCCGACGTCTTCAGCGCCTCCGTCCGCACGACGGTGAACTGCTTCGCTTCGAACTTGGACAGCCAGTACCGGAGCCCGAGCACCGGCAGCGAGTGGCCCAAAAAGGACTTCGGGCGGAAGCACTTCGGCAGCAGCTCGCCTAGCAAGGGGACCACGTCTGGGCGGGCCAGGAGTCGCACAGGGTCGTAGAGGGCTGAGCAGCCCTCGGTCTCGTTCCAGACGTTCATCTCGAACGCGAGGCGCCGGATGAAGTCGTCCGGCTTCAGCGCGCCGGCCCGGCGGCCCATAATCATGATGTAGTGGCTGAAGGCCCGCCGGAACGAGTCCCGCCACATGATTAGGAACCGCGGTTTTTCGGGCGCGTGCTCGTGGTCCTCCTTCACGTGGTCCGCAACGCTCGGCTTCATCAGGTACGTCGCCGTCGCATCGAGGACGTGCCACTTGTGCGAATCGTCTTCCACGGGAGGCATCGAAGAGAAGAGGCGGCGGTACGTCTTATCCGCGAGCTGCGGGCTGGTCGTTTTGATGTACACCCGCCACGCCTTCGCGACGTCGAACCGCCTGTACCCGGTTCGAGGCCACGGGTGGGATCCGATGAAGCCCTGGTGCTTGTGGTAGGGCTCGCCGTCGTCGGTGAACTTCACCGGCCACCGCATGGAGGCTTTCGGGTACGGCAGGTGGTCCGGGTTGCCGGACAAAGCGCCCGAGTGGTAGCAGCGCTCGACGAAGGTGGTGCCGCCCTTCGGGGTCCCCAGGAGGAAGTGCGTCGGGTGCTGCCGGTTGTTCCACCGGGCCGGCCACCCGTTGTCCTCCGCCTTCCGCGCCGCGGCCAGGCCGAGCAGCGCCGGGGGTGTCTTCGCGTACGCCTGCTGCTGGGCCGTCAGCCCCGACTCGGGGTACTGGTAATCCTCCTCGTCCTCCTTCGGCATCTCGACCTTCGCCGCCGCACGGTCCGCGCCTTCGGCGGTGTTGGCCTCGGCGAGGTCCAGTTCGTCGATCTTCGCCATCAATTCGGTGATCGGCACGTTCAAGCCCATCGCCAACTCTTCTTCGAAGCCCGCGAGGCTCTGCGACCGCGGCATCGGCACGGCGCCGAACTGGAACAGCACCGCGAGCACGAAAAGCGACGAGACGCAGATGACGACCGACTTCTGGCTGGACGGCATTTTCCAGCTTTTTGTTGTCAGGTGTTTTTGTGAAGTTCAGCTTAGTGCGTGCTTGTGGTGATCCGTGGGGTTCGCAAAAGAAAAGTGTGTGCTATCGTATCTTCGAGCTAGACTTGATCTCGTGCATTAGCCAAGTGGCTTATTCTGTTGCCTTTCTCCTGGGCTCCTGATAGCGAACTCACGCGCATACAGACGTTAACTGTGGCGTTGCTCTGCATCGCCGGCTTTGCGGTTATCTCTCTCAACGTTATGTGGCTTACTTTCGCCTCTTCAGCTGGTCGTGATCGTCACGTTCTGGGGCGTGCTTGGTGCTTCTCCTTCGTCTGCTCGCCCACCAGCAGCAGAACATGCGATGCGGGGACAGGACGGGCACAAGCGTGGACTCGGCGTTATTTCGAACCACGGTCGCTACACCCACGGAGCAGACAGAGCTCCTCTGCTGCTGAAGATCTACGCGCTCAACTTAAGCATATCACTCAGCGCAGGAAAAGAAAGCAACAGCGATGCTCCTAGTAACGGCGAGTGAACAGGGCAGAGCCCAAGCCTGAACCGGTGTTCTACGGATATCCGGAATGTGGCGCAAGCTGCTTGGGGACACAACTGGCGTCGAGGTAAGTCTCCTGGAATGGGGCATCCACAGAGGGTGAGAGTCCCGTATTTCCTCGACGAGCTATGTTGGCTCTCGCGCTTCGCAGCGACAGGAGTCAAAACGAAACAGGACAATAGTGTAGGGTCGCGTGGACAGGTGCCGGCTCGAATCTGGGAAGATCGACAGGTCACCCGTCTCTAAAAGGTCAAGAATCAGTGAGGGGGAAGAGAAGAGTATGAGTAACGAACGTCGCATCCGCATCATCCTGCAATGACCATGAGAACACCATGTGGCGCAGGGCTGCGTGAAAAGGGCGGTGCCTGGCGAAGGCGATGACAAGATGATGCAGAGACAAGCCTCGCTGTCCTCACATCCCATACTGCTACAAGCGACATCTGCGCTGCCCTGAACTCTCAGCCCGAGCCTGTTGGCAGGCTGCCAGAAACGGGATTCGAAGCCTGTCGTCACACCTTTTGCAACGGCTCGTCGAAATTCAACGCCAGCAACACACAAGCGTCCATTGACATCATATTCTATCGCGTGTGGTGCTGTGCGTACGGCTACCGCCTGCCTTCGTGGCACCACTTGACTCTGCCGTTGTTACGGACGAAGTGCACACATGATTCTGCCACTGCTACTGACGAAGCGCGTCTAAGAAGAAAAGAATGTGCGGGCGTAACGGGCGTTCACTGTTATGTCAGTAGCATCGCACAAATTTGGCTGAGGTTCACTTGACGGCGCGCCCACTTCATGTCGCTTCACGACGAAGGCGGCAGATGGCAGGAGGGCGGCAGCCAGTTTTCCACCTCGAGACGCCTGCGAGGGGTCCTCCGTGGGGGGGAGAGAAGGAACAGCAGCTTCCTTGTCCTTCAGCCGGTCTCGGTGGCGCGACGCGCCGCCCGGGACTGCTTGCGTCGGCGTGTGTCCTCCACGGGGCGAAAGCAGGAAATGCGGTTGGTTGCCCATTGGCTGCGCCCAAGTGAGGTTTACCTGATGGCGCCTTGGTCGCCTTCGCCGGGCACCGCCCACTTCATGTCGACTTCTGTGTACGGATTGTCGATTATGCCGACCAGCGTTTTGAACCGTGTGAACAGCGGCGACGTGGCGGTGACCGAGAAGTAAGCCTGCTGCCACTTCGACGACCCGAACTTGTCCCGCTTCCCCGTCTCGTACCAAGGAGGCTGCGGCAAAGGCCGCGCCCGCCTCTTACGCCGAGAGACAACGCAGGAAGGCGGCGGCGGCAGCGGCTCCTGCGGCAGGATGGCAGGCGGAGGCCCATCTGGAAAGGCGGTCGGATACGTCGGCGTGCGGGAGTGCGACAGCCCGCTCCGCAGCTCGAAACTCGACGGAAACGAGTCCGCGAGGAACATCGCCGACGGCGATGACGAGCCGTCGGCGGCCTGCGAGGGGTCCTCCACGGGGGGGAGAGAAGGAACGGCGGCTTGCTTGTTCAGCCGGTCTCGGTCACGGTCGCGGTCGCGCGACGCGCGGATGTCGGCGAACTCCCTCCGGAGCCTGTTGAGCTCGGTCTTCAGCTCCGACGACGGCTGCTCCGAAAACGCCCGCGCCGCCCGTGAGAGCTTGCCGACGCTGGCCAGGTCCTGCGTCGGCGTCGCCGCCGCGCACGACGCCGTCGGGCCGACCGGGGGCCCTGGCTTCCGCTGCTTGAAGACGGGCGTGCCGCTCTGCCCCGCCGGAGCGAAGCTGTCGTGGCTGTCCTCAGACTCCCTCCGCGAGCCGTGCGTCAACTTCCGTGGCGGCAGCACAACGCCCCCCCCGGGAGGGACATGCACGGGGCCGCACCGCGGTGTTCGCGCCGCAGCCGGCGATTTGAACCCGGGGACCGCGTTGCCGTGCAGGGTGTTCGATACAGGCGTCGCCACGGTGGTGCGCCGCGCCGGAAACGCAGCGCCCGCCTGCTGCTCCGCCGGCGGCGCGGCCGCGAAGGCGGACCCCTCGCCGAAGGTGCTCGGGCGGCGCGTCCGGCGGCGGGGCGCGTGGGCCTTGCGCGGGGTGCTCTTGCCCTCCGGGTTGCTGTGGCCGGTGTCAGACTGCTTCCTCGCGCTGGGCTCGCACAGCGGCGCCGGCCGCGACGCGGGCGAGACCCGCCGGCGCAGGGCCGTCGGCGGCTGGTGGAGCGGCGCCTCGAGCTTGTCAGGAGTCGAGGGGTCCTCCGGTAGCGGAGGGGGGGGCGCATGGCCTGGTCTGTGCCCGCGGTGGGTGTGTCGGCGGGTCCTGTTCAAGCCGGCGGCGTCGCCTGCCTTCGCGTGGCCTCCGACGACGTAGCGGCTGGCGCCGGTCTCGACGCCGGAGAGCCAGTACGACGTGCGCCGGAGGAGGTTCGTGTCGAAGGGCGCGTGCATGTAGGGCTTGTAGTACGGCACCGTGCGGTCGAACAGCAGCCACAGGACGCGCGCCAGGAGGTGCGGCAGCTCCGGCACGACCCGGTCGGTGTGCTCCTTCCGCAGCGACCGGAAGAGGGCCACGTAGTGGCACGCCATGCGGCTCATCAGCAGGTCTTTCTCTTTCGCCACCTGTGTTTTGTTTTTTTGCCTTTTTTTTTGTGTTGCCGACAATCAACCGGGGTTGATGTACAGTCTGGTGTCTTTCGACATTTCTTGGTATCCTTCCTATGGGTGGTGGTTCTGCATTTTGTGTTTCCGACGATCCCGAATGGACGTACAGATTGGTGTCTTTCGACCTTTTATGTGCTTGTGAAGTTCAGCTTAGTGCTTGCTTGTGGTGATCGGTGGGGGTTCCCAAAAGAAATGTTTTTTTTTGTTTTGGAGGTTTGAAAGTCCGATGTTTAGAGTCTCCGGTTGAACACTGAAGCTGGGCCGTACCTCCATAGTTGGTGGGTGGGAGGTACCACCACCACCTAGCCCTAGGGCTGGTAGGTGTGTTAGGCCACCGTCCCCGTATCCACTGGCATGGATAGATCCCCGGATGTGTGACATACGTCTGGGAGAGAGAGTTGTAACAAGTTCCCGTGTTTTTTGTTCGGATAAGCGCCTGCTGTGGGAAATACTCGAAGAGGAGGAATGCGCGCAAAACAGATATGCGGCAAATACCTCTCGGGAAAAGTGCTGGTCGCTGAACACTCGTTTCTTTCCACTTGGTTCCTTGGTGGTCTTCTCTTTCTCATGACATTTGCAACCCGTTCGAAAGCCGAAGAATTCGGCAAAGAATTGATCGAAAGGCGGGTGAGTACGGCAGCGAGGCAGAGTAAAATACCTCTCGGAGGGCTGTGGAGGTGCCGTTGGACTGACGCTCGATGTCCGTGGACGACGGACAGTCAGACGAATCGTGGTCGTCGTCCTCGGCATCGGCGGGGAGGGAATACTCCGACGAGCACTCTGATGACGCGTCCCCCGGGCAACTTCCGGCCACCTGCCTCACGAAGGTGAGTCCTGCCTTGATCGTCTTGTGGTTCATTATCCCGCGGGCGTGGAGCCTGTGCACCCTGGCGGCGGCGCCGCGCCGGTGCCAGCGGGGGCCCTGCGCGTCCCTCGCTTGCTGCAGGGACTTGAGCAGGCAGTACTCGCCCTCGCTGGTGCGCCGGCTAGCGGCGCCGTGCAGCGCGGGCGTCATCGGGCGCACCCGCGGCGTCGCCTTCTTCGCCCGCCGCCGCCGGCGGCGGCTGCTGCGGCTGCTAGCTGGGCTGGCCGGGTCGCTCGCCCCCGACGGGATCTCCGAGCTTTCCGACGGCGGGCACCCGAGGCCCGCACCGCCGTCTTCGTCTTCCTGCTCAGACGACGCGTCGCTCCCGCTCCTGTGGTCAAGGTGCTTGAAAGCTCGTTGCGGCACTAAATACTGTGCTGTGGGCACCCTCTCTGCCTGGGACCACCACAGGTACACCGTGGATGGTACCACAAAAATTAGTCTGGCGCTTGCTTTGTTTGTGCGCACTAGCGGAACTCACCTGCTTTGGTAAGTCTCATGTAGTACGCTGCCAACTACTAACTTTTATTACCAACAACGCTTCGTTAACACAAAGAGATTGCGATACTAGTGCTCCGGGTGTTTGGTTCGTGTTGCTCCGAATTCGCAAGTGCACTGAAAAAAGGGTGTGACCGCTGTTTAACACCAGCTACTGATTACGTGCCGAGGGAGGAAAGCCTGATAATGAGTGAGCACGGTCCGAGTTACTCTCCTTCCCAAACACGCTACTTCAACGATTCCCTTCAGGATTGGCATTCTCAAGAAAGACACGCGCTTCGTTTTGCTTCGCGCATCCCAAAACACAACGTACATACCGACGGGATCGGCGTTGCTGCGCGCAGCCGAGGTATCCCCTCGCGGAGACGGCTGACAAGTGCGTGGGCCGCCGGTCCTTGGTGGGGAAGACGGCTGCGGAGGGGTGCCCGTCCCTGGGGGGCCGCCCGCCGTCACCGGCGGGCGGCGGCGACGGGAGGTAGTCGCGCTGGCTGAGGTCTTTGTGCATGTCGGCTATGCACGCGCTGGCGTCGCGGAAGACGAACTCGTCGAGGAAGACGTGCCAGTACATGTCCTCGACGAGCCTCAAGAAGAGCTCCGACCGCACGGCGGCGCGCAGCCGCGCCTGCGCGGGGGCCGGCCGCTCCGAGAGCGCCTGCCCCACCAAGCCGCCGACGTTGACCGGCTTCGAAAACTGCCCCGGCACCCGCAGCGGGCCGACCCCGCCCTGGCCCCATGCGGGGTAGTCGACCACGACGCACGCGCCCGACGGCCGCTCCGCCCGCTGCCGCGCCTGGCCCCGCAGCGCGAGGCCGACCAAGTCGTGTCGGGCCCTCTTGAACGGTCCCGCTGCGCCTCCGCCGGCCCTAGCGCGGGGGCGGGGGTCGTGCATTTGCCGAAAGTACTTAGCAGTCGCTTGTCACGCTGAGTCGGTGTGCGTCTTCCCGTCGCTGCATTGCTTGTCTCTTTTGTGTTTCCGGCTTTTTTTCCTTTCTTTTTGTGTTGCGTCCGACGATCCGGTGTGTCTCGACTTTTGTTAGGTTCAGCCTGAACGCGTGTTAGGTACTGGGGAAGCTTCGGTGTAAAGGAATAGACTTTTGCTCGTGCGTGAGCCAGGATTTCGGCGAAACAGGTTTTGGGTTTCTTTTTGGATCCGGCACACGGGGCGACGGGAGGGCTAGACTTTTGCTCGTGCTTGGGCCAGGATCTGCTGCCTTTCGACGAGACAGGTTTGGCTTTCATTTTGGACCCCGCACACGGGGCGACGGGAGGTAGTCGCGCTGGCTGAGGTCCCTGTTGCATGTCGGCTATGCACGCGCTGGCGTCGCGGAAGACGAACTCGTCGAGGAAGACGTGCCAGTAGATGTCCTCGACGAGCCTCAAGAAGAGCTCCGACCGCACGGCGGCGCGCAGCCGCGCCTGCGCGGGGGCCGGCCGCTCCGAGAGCGCCTGCTCCACCAAGCCGCCCACGTTGACCGGCTTCGAAAACTGCCCCGGCACCCGCAGCGGGCCGACCCCGCCCTGGCCCCATGCGGGGTAGTCGACCACGACGCACGCGCCCGACGGCCGCTCCGCCCGCTGCCGCGCCTGGCCCCGCAGCGCGAGGCCGACCAAGTCGTGCCGGGGCTCGTATGGGATAGAAGGGTTCTGTGCACTAGGCTAGATCTTTGCTCGTGCTTGAGCCATTCCGCTGAGTTCTTGGAAGCAGACGCGTTTACATGCACTCTTCATGACAGCGACGCACTGGCCACATGCGGGGTAGTGCACCACGACGCACGCGCCCGACGGCCGCTGCGCCCGCTGCCGCGGCTGGCCCCCGCAGCGCGAGGCCGACCAAGTCGTGCCGGGCTCTCTTGAACGGCCCCGCTGCGCCTCCGCCGGCCCCCCCTCCCCCCCGGCGGAGGTCGTGCACCGTACTAAAGTGCTTTAGCAGTGGCTTGTCACGCTGAGTCGGTGTGCGTCCCCCCGTGGAATAGAAAGGTTTAGTGGAAAGGGCTAGATTTTTGCTGGCTGCTGCCTTTCCGCCTGCTGCCGAAGGCAATAGGCGCCGTGGGGTAGTCGCCCACGACGCACGCGCCGGACGGCCGCTGCTCGGCGCCGTGGGGTAGTCGCGCGTCCTCGCGTCGCTGCATTGTTTGTCTCCTTTTGCGTCGCCGGCTTTCTTTCGTTCGTTGTGCGTTGTCCGACGATTCCGTGTCGGCGTACAGTTTGGTGTCTTTCAACTTTTTGTTTGTTCGTGAGGTTCTGGTGAAGGGAAGGTCGTCGAACAATAACAGTTATTTGACACACGTCCGGTTGTACCACTATTTGATCCTGCTACTGTTTGGCTACCCGGAACTTCTTTTAGTATTCGACAAATCGAATAACACAGGATGTTGTTATTCGACCCCCCCCTTTACGTGTTAAGTATGGGATAGAAAGGTTTTGTGCATGGGGCTAGACTTTGCTCTTGCTTGAGCCAGGTTCTGCCCTTCGGCTGAGTTCTTGGTAGCAGACGCGTTCACATGCAGGTGCCAATTCACCTTATCGGACATGCATCTGCCTGGAAACAAAGAGACGAGCCTCATGCAATCGTGAGCAGCATGAGCTCTAGCCGTCGAGTCAACGATTCCCTGCGGAACCTGCATACATTCAAGAAACGTGAAGGGAGAGCAGGAATCAACGACACCAGCAAGCTTCGGGGGGCTCACATGCGAGCATTATAGCTTCGGTCCGTGTTGTTTGCGAACAAGATTGCATCGTTATCAGAGTGAAAGTTTTCCTTCGTTTCTACCGCAAGCAGGTCTTATATACGTTGGTACACGTTTAGGGAGGCCTTGGCCTTGTTTCTTGCTCTTGGACCTCCCCGTGGGAATGGTGCACACAAAAGCGTGGCAACTCGAAGACGAATGGACCGTCAGTTGTCATTGATTGAGTGATTTCCGTGGGCGCAGGTGGTCCGGTCGTTCGATCGGATTTGTGTCGTGATGCGGCATCTGGTATGGAATACGGCCGAGCACTGCTGAGCCAGATTCCAGTCAAGAGGAATGCGTTGCCTCGGGGGGGGTTGAAAGAACGTGCTTGGAATGGATATGTGCTCAACACCGCACTGATCCCGTCTGCGCCGTGTTTCGGTCCTTCTAGCCCGTCGGGCGCGTAAGGCGGACCATCATCAGCGCGGAACCTGGAACTGTCTGCAGAGAGGACAGCGGTGTGCAGGCTGCTTTGTCAGGCCGCTGTTCGTAGCTCGTCACAGCCAGGACCACCCGTGCTACCCGAGCACAGGCGAATCCGTCACGGGGAGGAGGCCCCACACACAACCGTGGCTGAGCAATGTACCATCGGATTTATCGAGCCCCGACTAGCTTTTGCGAACGGCAACTTCCAAATTCACATCGGGGTTGGCGGGGAGTCCGCACTGTGCCCGGTGTTTTTTTGTCCGTCTTTTGTATCTTGAACCCTGTGTAGAAAGAACAGCACTCATTGCGGGATTGAGAGAAGCACAGAAAGATACTCGGAGGCGCCGCCTGGTGCATATTTCGACCGAGGCAAAGGAAAAGAGGAGAACCCATTTGTACGTGTGTCTCGTGTGGGACACTCAAAGTGCAGGATGGCACCGTCTTGGTCACGATAGTGGTATTGTCCTTTGGCACAGTGAACCGGAGCCTCGTCTCACCTTTTTTCAGTGCGGCTATGCCATGCTTGCTCTTGCCAAACGCTAGCGTCTCGGCTTCGTGCAATACGGCGTGTCATAGCCGTCCGGGTTGTATTGATTGAGGATTTCATCGGGACACATAGGCACTGCAATACGCGAGCCTTTCGCTTCGCCTCCTTCGGATCGCAACTGGCGGCCTCCTCGAGTTTTTGTTTGCAAACGCTGATTGAAAACGGGGTACGGTCCTTCTAGCATTTCCCCATGCCCCCTCCTGAGAACAACGATTCTGTGCTTGTTGACTGCCATGCCACACTCTTCGAATTGCGCGCGCGCGCACAAACACACACACCCACACTCACACCCACAGAGGGGGAAAACCACAACGCACTACACACAAACAGAACAAAAACGGGTGCGAGCAGCTACTGAACTGCGACAGGTGTTGCGTATCCTCTATACGCGCAACGTATCACGATCCAGGCAGGTACGCGTGTCAGGCACGTACCAACAAATCGCTGCGGGCCGTGTGTAGGGGGGAGGAGGAAAAAGGCGGAGGGAGCCGGCTGCGGCCCGGCGACCCCACCCCCGCGGAACTGCCGCGGCGCGCTATGACGCCGCGCCTCACATTTGCTTGCTGAGCTTGTAGAATCTGCTGTCGTGGGTGACCATGCTGTCCGTGGTGTACGATCCTTGGAAGGAGCCCACGTCGAAGTGCGCCCAGATGTCACGGATCATGATGGTGTCGCCGGCGGAAAACCCGAAGTCGGAGAACTGGACAGTCATCGACACCGGCGCGCCCGAGTTGTTGATGATGAGCACGGCGACCGCGCCCCCCGACAACGGCTTCGACCAAACCTGGTACGTCGCGGTATTGTTGCCCATGACGCGGGTCCCCGGGTGCCCGGCCCAGTCCTGGTTGACAGCGATGGCCTCCTTGTTCGAAACGATGTCCCAGATCACCTCGTTGAGCGTGCCGTTGGTGATGTCATGCCCCAGAACCAGCGGGGCCGACACGATGCACCACGCGCCGAAGTGCGTCCGGTCCTCTTCCAAGGTCGCCATGTTCCCGACTTCCAGCATATCCGGGTACGCCCACGTACCGGGCCTCGACAGGGGCGGATTGCCGGAGTATTTAAGCGTCGTCTGCAAGTTGCCGACAATGGACCCCCAGCTGGGGTTGATGTCCCCAGACGTCCTGAAGAAGTTGTACGGGCAGTCCGACGGCGTCGTCGTGCCGGTGCAAGGCGCGTTGCCGTCCGTCTGCCCTGGCACCGTCTGGCCCCAGTGGCAGTTTTCGATCATCACCGGCCTCCCCGTCGCGTTGAGGAGCTGCGCCCACCACGTCAAATTCTTGAACTGCCCGCAGTTGTCGAGCTTCACCCCGTCGAACTCGTTGTCCGCCACCGCCTTCGCCGACATCTGCATGTGCTGCGCGATGTACGCAGGGTCTTTGTACATACCCTCCGAGCAGATGCAGTTGTTCGCATACCAGCCCACCCGCAGTCCCTTCGAGTGGCCGTACGCTGTCATGCCAGACATGCTGGGGAAGGTGGTCTTGTTGACCAGCGGGTTCCCCGATTGGTCGTGAAACCCGTTCATGTAGCCTGTGTGGCAAGCCTGCCAGTTGTCGTCGAGGCCCACGTTTTCGTACCCGAGGTCGACGAAGCTCGTGGGCGTCCCGTCGACGGTGAGCGTCTTCGCCGACATGGCGTCCATCACGGTTTGCATGAGCTGCTGCGACACGTCTCCGTGAAACGCGTTCCAGCTGCGCCACCCCATCGGCGGCGTGAGTCCGATGCCGTTGTCGATCCCGGCGACGCCCGAAGCGAGCGCCAGCAGCAGGGCCGCGGGTTTCACCATCGTCTCCTTTTTATGTTTCGCTTTTGCTTGTTTCCAGGGGTTCCTGGACAGGAGGGTTATATAGAGCCCCGAGGTGGCAATTTTCCCTTGGGTTTCCTCTTTCGAAACGTCACGTACAAGCACTTCCGCGCCTATCGCAGCTCACAGAGGTGTCAACCCAATCCACGCGTGCCATATATGATAATTTTTCTTCCAACAAGCAAGTTCCTGGATACCCAGTCTTGATAACGGAAGACTGCACGCGTTTTTCATCTATGAGACATTCTTCATGCAAATACAGGGAACCCTATTGAGAACCGTCTTCCCGTGTTAGTGCCTCGCGTTTTCAGGCAAAGTGACGACACTGACAAGGGCTAAACGGAGGCGACACGGGGTATGGCATCCAGCGGTCTCTGGTGCCGATTGTTTCCAGCTTGTTCAGCATCCACTCTTCCCTTGCTTTATCACCGTGTCTCAAACTAGCTTATCGTGGAAAGAATTGAGTGGAAAATAAAACGCGGGCTCGCCGGAAACTGCCCCGATGCGTGCCATTCGCAGCCGGCTCTCCAAACGGTCGGATGTCTTTTTTCGATAACTGGGAAGGGGGAGGGGGATCGGGGATTTGTACAAACAGGCGCTCAGCGCACACTGCGCACGGCCACGCTGGTTTTGTAGGACAGCTTCGTGCGTTTTCCTTCGTCCGACCTTCGGGTACAGAACAGCTGTTTCCCAGGGTCTCTTTCTTCTCAGCTCTGTACAGGGTGTTGCGACTTGCCGATGATGTATGACTTGACTTCAGGAACGTGGGGCGTGCAGAGCGCTTGACTTGCGAGGTACGCATGTGAGCAATAGTCGAGGCGGAAGATACGATGCGTTTTGGGATCATTACCTGTCGAGCTAGTCAGGAAGACCAACCTGTGCCACTCTGCCAGCATTTTGGATCAGATGCGAGCCCGCCAAAGGCTTTGTTGAGCGTCCTTGACGTTCACGCTTTGAGCAACTCCTGCAAGCAGTTGACAACTGGCCGAAAAAACTTTGTCTCACGACTGGTGATGTGGCGGCTACTCAGCAGCACAACGACACAAAGTATGCGCGTGTGCCTTTGGGTCGCGGTCCACCGGCTTGCCGTCAGTTGCAAATGGAGAACCGAAGTCCCCAGGGGCAAACAACACAATGTCTGCCAATGCCAAGACCACGTGGCACGGGGGGGACTCGGCGCTACTATCGGCCAGCAGCCACAAAGGGAGTGCTTACATTAATTGTGCCGCCCCACAGCCTCCAAACCAGGATTCGCGGCTTTGCGGGCAGCAGCCGAGACGATGTCTACCGATGCCAAGACTTGGCTGGCGCTCAGCGAACGAAGACTGCTAATATTGCCTTCCCGGTCCACCGGCTAACAGTCAGTAGCAAATCGAGAACCGAAGTCCAGAGGGGAGAGTCGCGCAGACCACGATACTATGCCTCGCTTCATCTTCAAGCACGAAGTCCGTCCCAATGTCAAGACCTGTGATTGTGATGAATATTAGTATTGTTAGTTCTTGCGAGATGCTTAGTGGTGGGGGTGGTTTCAGGTGGTCAGTTTTCAGATTCAGAGCGGCTCAGGTTCCTCACACAATGCACGTGGCTAACTTGATTTGTGCGCACTTCCTTCAAACCTGTTTTGTTCATCTAACGGGAGTGAGTATAGTACGCTGCCATGGATCGGTTTGTGTTCTTGACAAATTGCGTTTGTTAGACACAAAGCCGGTGTTTATTCCGACGGAGCTGGGGCGGGAGAACCAGGACGACCACAGTGGTGTCTACGTTTTTTGCCTTCACAGTGCATAGTAGGGCCACCCCCCGCGAGATTGTTGGAGCTGAAAATTGGTATGCTTTTTACGATGCTCTTGAGGAGACACACACCGAGCGTGATGCAGATCGTTTTCCGTATTTCGTCGGCTGGCACGTCGAGGCCGTACCACGAGACTACATGCTGCGAGTCGCCGTCGCGGATGTGGATGGTGCGCTTCTCCGGCTTCGACTGCGCCTGGCCGCCCGGCGAGGGCGTGTTCGGGTTCGACATGCGGTGCTCCCCCCACGGGGGCAGCTGGTCCCCCGCCCCCTCCCTGCTTTTCTACCCTCGCCTGTGCAGAAACCGGGTTACCCGAGCCTGTCACGATGCTTCTTTCAGGTTTGCAGCATAGTTTTCGGTGCGCCTTTTTGAACCGGCTCGGCTATTGCCTGCACGTGAGGTGTTGCGCGCCCTCTACTGGCAGTGTCGCAGCGTGCTCGCTTGAACAGCTGACAGAGTCGAAACAGAGTGCAGTCGTTCAAAAACGCATTCGAGACACACTTCTTTGCACCTCCGTGGATCGCTTGGGTGTCGTTGTATAAGGCCCCCAGGGCGGGCGGGATCATGGGACTACCAATAACATTTTCCAGGGGGAGTATGCGAGCTGCCGGTACCTTCGTGGGCAGCTGCCTTCTTCGCTTAGTCCCGCTCGTCGGGACTCTCGCCTTGGCCTACGTCCGCTTTCGCTAGAGGTCTTTCTTCTTCTGCAGTGCAAGCAGTCCTAAGTCCGCTTTCGCTAGATGTTTCTCCTTCTGCAGTGCAAGCAGTTTCGTTCCTACCGTCCATTGCCCACACACGATGGCGTTTGCGCCCTCAATTGTCACTTTTTCCACTGCCGCTCTCTTTCGCTGCGGGTCTATGCTCCATCTCCAGCTGGCTGTTGCGGGCCCGCCGACAAAGAAACGTTGAAGCGAGGAATACTTTGACGCTTGTCGGCAGGAAAACGCAGCTTGGGGGGGAGGCGGGTGGGCGGGTGGGGGGAATCCTTTCCTGGGTACTTACCACCCGTGCTCGTGCCGACAGGCCGGTCATGTTCTGAGCCCCTGGGCGACGTTTTCTTTTCTCCTACCGACAGCAAGTGTCAGACTAGTCCACCCGAAGGCGGTCCGATCCTTGTAGTCAATGAGAACAAAAATATAGTTTCTTTCCTCATCCGCCGTCTTCGGCGATGGTTTATTTCGGAGAAGACACTTCTTTTTGGTTAGACAGCTTTTTCCGGGGGGGGAATCGCTGCTGTTACGCGTTTCGTCCTAATATTCCGCCGGACTGTTAACGGCCCCGAGCTTGTTTGTCTTCTTGTTTCGGCGCTAATTTCGAGGGCATTGTCCCGGTGGACATTTGTTCCCCTTCCGCAGCAGTCATCCGAACGGCACTCGGTAGGTGGTCCATGCCTGTGGCTGTACTTGCCTTGAAGCGTGCATCTCGCCTTCCATTTCAATGCCAGGCCCGCCAAGCAACTGCCACAACGCCCAACACACTTAGAATGTTAGCTGCTTGAGCCCGGACACACCGTTCACTCCACGGGAAACCTGAGTATCGTTCACCAGGTGGCTGTTAGTAGCTCGTTGCGCAGAACCACCCGTTTTCGAGAGGTATCGTTCACCAGGTGACTGTTAGTAGCTCGTTGCGCAGAACCACCCGTCTTCGAGAGGCAGGGACGGGGGAAATGCGAAAACGTTCTTGGAATGGATAATGATAAGATGCCAAACCCCCCCCCTCCCCTTTGCACTAATAAAACATTTTTTGACGTCATCCCATACTGTATGCCGGCCCCGAAACACGGTGCGGCCGAAAACGGGCCCTAAACGGTTTTTTGGCGGGTTAAGTGGAGGTAAAGGGGCCTCACAAGACACACAAGTGGGCCCAGATGGGGGTTTGCGGGGCCAGTAAGGGGTGACGTCGTAAAGTATTTAATTAGTGCAAAGGGGAGGGGGGTTTTTTTGGCATCGTCTCATATGTATGTGCTCAACACCGCACCGCGTCGTATCTGCACTGTGTTTCGGTGCTTCAGCATCTGCAGACAGGGACAGCGATGTGAGTCTGGTTTGTCCGGTGGCTGTAGCTCAGGACGCCATCATGGGTCCCATGCTACAAGAAAGCACCAGAAAATACCTGGGGGGGGGGGGGGCAAGGCAGACTATCGCCTTAACGGGTGCTCCGAACAAGTTTACAATTCTTCGGAGCAAGAAGAGGAAAAAAGTGCTTTCGTCGGGAAAAGACAGTGCTTTTCCCATTGTTTGTGTGTGCCGTTTGATTGGCTTCCCTCTAACTTTCCAACCCTGCTTCAATTCTGCTCTATGATACGTCTTTTTTCTCCGAAATGCGTTGCAGAAGAATCAGGGACGGGGGGGTGTTGTAGCTGGATATGGTTAGAAAGGACAAGACAGTAGCGGAGGTGTCGCTGAAAATGGCAGAGAGTGGGGGGGAGGCGTGAGACGAAAGAAGGAGAAAAAGATTGAAGAAGAGGAAGTATCCTCAGAACAAAAGCTCCAAGCAAGAAAGATTCGCAGAGGGGGGCGCTCGCCTTTACCTCCCTCGTAGAACTTCAAGCTGGGACGATCCGAAACTAGGGTAAAAGAATACTCGGAGGCGCCGGTGCGTATGCTTATTTTGATGGGGTAGATACGTGAAAACTGGTTTTCGCCTGGAGGCTTTTCGTGTCGTTCTGCAGATAGATGCTTCGAGGTTTTTTTGTGTCTAGATTTTCGTACGTCTTCTTAACTACCCCCCGGACTCCCACTCCGGATTGTGGGGGTGGGTTTGCGGTCGTTTGTGCGGTCGGCCTCACTCCCTCGCGGGAGTGGGACCCCCTCAATGCGGGAGTGGCACTCCCGCACTTTTTCACTCCCGCATTGACTTCGTATGTGGCTGCTGAAGTCCGGGGTGTATGGTTAAGTGCGCAAATGGCGTCAGCCGAAGCTAGCAGAGCTGCAAGACAACCAGAAACGGGATCTCCTTGGCTGAACGAATACACGTTGGCTGCAAGCAGTGTTTCCACCCCTTCCGGTTGCGTCCGTAGCCACCGGCATGTTGACTGCATTTCGCAACTGGCCTCCTCGAGTGTGCCCTACAAAGCAAGTGCCTGATTTCACACCAAAAAGGGAGCTGCCTTCCTTTACGCAGGAAAGACGTGGTAAAAAAATAGACGAACAAAAAGCGAGGGAGGTAGGGTGGGGAGCGAGTTGGGGGGCGGGTGCAATTAAAAGCGGGAGGGCTCCTCACGGTCTCCGGTCTTTTTGAAGAGCCGAGCCGGAGCAAGACGAAGACACGGCGTTGTGGAGGGATGCGCTGCATTAACGACAGGAGAGCATGTCAGCTTCTTCAGCGAAAGATGCGTTTTGCAAGAATTCTCGGGGGGCGGCGAGCTGCAGGAGCCACTCTCGCAGAGCGGTTTCCGGTTGCACCAATGTGTGTGCCACGTGAGTAAGTTTCACGGCAACGCGGCGTGGACATAACTCTGTGGATAGGGAGATGCGGTCGTGCCGCGACTCGCCTTTGCCAGCGCACAGCATACTTCTCCCATGTCCGCGAGGCTCCTGCCGCCACTCCCCCCCGCCGTCCCAGGTCCCGGCAACGCTGGGGCGCGACTCAGAGCACTCCTTTACTCCGATCCGAACGAGCACCACCCGGAGGACAGGGAGGTTGCCGTACAAGTCGCCGTGGGCAACTCCTAAGAAAGGCCCACCACACATTTTGTTCACGTTCCGGGCTGCTCAGCCCGGGTGGATGCGTTGTGTGCGACGACATCCACCAGCCTGCAGAAACGGCTGCCACAGTCGAGGAGATGGCAGCAGGCACGGCAGCTAGCCCCGAGCCGTCGCAAGGACGTCGAAGCAACGGGGCGGTATCAAAGCCTGCGAACACACAGACACGCAGACACGTGGGTATGGTGCCAAAAAATGTTTGTCCTCCTTGCGTGGGTGCGTGCTGGAAAGTGGTAAAGCTCGTGCATTTGCCAAAAAAAAAAAAAAAAAAAAAAAAAAGTGCATCCGGAAAGACACAGAACCAAGACACAGTGTCCGGCCCTGAATCAGGATCCGAAGATGGGAGAAGGCAAATGCACGAAGAAGAAGGATACGTCGAGCTCTTGTCGCTTCGCACGTTTTTTTTTTTTTTTTTTGCCGAAAACAGAGCATCTCTTCAGATGCTCTTGCTGCCCGCAAGATGGGCAGAGCGTTATTTCGTTGGCACACTTCTTCATAGCGTTTGTTGCGGCCGCGGAATCGGAAAGATCGAAAGACGATCAAAATTCGTGCGCCGGTGGGTGACGAAAGAAATGAAGGAAAAGGTGAAACCCTCCTTTTTTTTTTGCGTTTCTTTTTGTTTTTATGTGGTCCTTTTCTCAACACCGGTGCTCAACGGTAACTTGAATTCGAAAAGGAATGCGTTTGCTTATTTCTTTGGAGAAGAAACGCGGTGTTTTTTTTTATTTGTACTTCTTTTACTTGATCGTTGTAGACGGTGTCATTCACTTGTGAAAGAGGGATGAAGTATGGCTAAAGGAAATGAGTCGAACCCAGAAAAAGGGTCAAAAAGAAAAGAACATGTCCGGAGTTAAGGTCTTGCTGATAACTGAATATCGGGCCAACAGCCATCAACTTATCAACGATGGTTAAAAAAAAAATCATTGCTACGATGAGGGCAAAAGATGTGTGTGCTTCGTTTGTACAGGGAACAAACTCTGAGGTTTCCTGTAGTAGCGCTCTTTTTGGTGGTTTCAGTTTAATTATTATTAATATTTTTTTTTTTCATGTGCAGCCTTTGTTCCGAACATGATCCCTTCGGTACATCCGGACACTTGAGAAAAGACAGGCGCTTCGTTTTGTTTGTGCGTGCCGGTTGATCGCCGTTCCTTCGTCAGGCCAGACGTCTTTTCAGCCTTTACGATGCCTTGTGAGGCTACCCGCAAAAAATGTTCATACTAAAACATAAAGGAGAGGGGAGGTGAAGGAAGAGTGCGAAGTAGCAGCAATGGCTGCTTGATGACAAAGCGGGCGAGGTCAAGTGCAGGGAGCAGATACACAGTGAACTCCAGCCTCAGAAGGCCCAGCGTCAGTGACAAAGTTCGTTGCTTCGTACTCGCTGCTGCATGACTGAGATGCCACAAGCGTAGAAACGCAAAGCAAACAGCTGCCAACGACAATTCTATTTCAGAGCGAAAGCTTTTTAACAGCACGAGCGCAAGCGTCTGCAGAGCACACCGCTCAATGTCGTTTTGAGAACCGTCGGGGAGAATACACGCCCGAGCTCACCACCAAAACGCGGGTGTGACACCCGTTTTTTTTCAGAGTGGAAGTTCGCGATTTCTCTCAATTGTTTACACCCCCTTCTGTGGCTGGAGTTCACCGTGGGGGCGCGCGTGAGGGCAACAGAGAGCACGGCGTGTCTCGCTGGGGCCCTTATTGGACTAGCCGTGCACAGGGCGCTTCTGCGGCGGGACGACCTCAACTGGGTGCGTGGGATTCGGGGTTGGACCCCCGTGCGTGCTCACGGTCGCAACACACCACGTAGAAGAGCAAGGGGGGGGGGGGGGGTGATGAGCCGGTCCACCCTGCTGATAGACTGCTGATGAACTGTGATAGACTGGATTATTATGCTAGTTGTTGCTAGTATGCAGAGCATCTGGAGCGACGGTCTGCATTAGTTTACTATGCTAGCCTGTGATTATACAGTGTGATAGCCTATGACAGTCCGTGATAGTCTGGATTAGTTTGGGTTAGAATGCAAAGAATCTGTGGCGGTCATCTGCATCGCCGGCGTCGCGGCTATTTCTTCGCACGTGACGTGGCATGCGTTCGCCCCTTCAGCTCGTCTTGATCGTCGCGTTCCGCCTATGATAGCGTGCGATAGACAGCAGCAGTTTGGGTTAGAATGCAAAGAATCTGTGGCGATAATCTGCAGCATGATAAACAGCAGCAGACAATCCGCAGTTCCAGGAAATAGGGGTGGACTGGCTCAGGGGTGGGACGACGACGCTCGTTCCCGATATGCTGTGCCACAAAAGCTCAAATGACGTTGCCCCAGATTCCGTATTCGGCGATCGAAACGGAACGCCAGTCTTGCAGGACCCGTAATCAGGTGGCCTGCTCTATCCGATGCAGTGCATTTTATTTCCCTTCACTGTGTTTGCGACGCAGCGGTCGAAGCGTTCGAATGGTCAGAGAAGAAAATAGCAAGAGGCAAGTTCTTGGGATTTTGTGTAGGGCGCAAGGCGAGCGCCGGGACCCGTGGATTCACACAGGCCACCTTGCTCCAGGGAGGGGCACGGGCTGCCTAAATTTTCACGAACTGTCCAGTTTCAGATCCGCTTTGGAGAGGACGCGCCATATAACACGCAGCGACGAGGGGTACTCATTTTGCGTGGCGCCCTCTTCCGTGTGCAATCACGCGGAAGGAAACATCAGACATGCCCGAAAAACGTCAGAACATCCTGGCCGCAAGGGTTTTTTAACGTCTAAGGCTCTCCCCGTCTGGGAGGGTGGGAGGGACTTCAAAAAATGTTTCTGACCTGCGGGTCAAGAAAAAAGACGTCGCAAACCACAGGAAAAGGGAAAAAGAGGTGTGTACGGGTGGTTACCTGTTTGTGGCAGGATAATAAAACCTTCCGGAAAAAGTCTTCGTGTTTTTCCTCTCGATTTTATTTCCCTTCACTGTGTTTGCGACGCAGCGGTCGAAGCGTTCGAATGGTCAGAGAAGAAAATAGCAAGAGGCAAGTTCTTGGGATTTTGTGTAGGGCGCAAGGCGAGCGCCGGGACCCGTGGATTCACACAGGCCACCTTGCTCCAGGGAGGGGCACGGGCTGCCTAAATTTTCACGAACTGTCCAGTTTCAGATCCGCTTTGGAGAGGACGCGCCTTCAAAAAAAATGTTTCTGACCTGCGGGTCAAGAAAAAAGACGTCGCAAACCACAGGAAAAGGGAAAAAGAGGTGCGTACGGGTGGTTACCTGTTTGTGGCAGGATAATAAAACCTTCCGGAAAAAGTCTTCGTGTTTTTCCTCTCGACAAAAAATCCTGGGCTTTGTCGGCTCCACGTCACCATGTAAGACTTTCACTGTAGAGTAAGGTAACCCTACCCACAGCATAGCCAGCCTCTTCAAGTGGTCGTCGTATTGGGTGTGTTTGATTGAGCGCGAATCCCTAACTCTAAGTGCGGGCACGGACCCCCCCCCCCCCCCCCCCCCCCCGGAGGAGGAGGACGATCTGGGACCGTTCGAGAATTGTGGAAGGAGGTACTCGTTGCATTTCCGCCGGTGCAAAAGGTGCAACAGGAAGGAGTTGCTAAATCCCAGCAACTTTGTTTGGTAATTCGGGAGGGGACCCTCTTCAGGTTCCCGCTTCTCTCATTTCCTAGGACAACTCCTCTTCGCTCGTTTCGCCATTGCTTCGTGTTATCACTTGGAGACTTGGTGACGTGGTCGTCACTTGTATCATAGATTACAAACTTACACATAACATTGTACTATAATTTGCTTTTGCGAAAGGTGAATATGGAGCAGCTGCCTGAGCAAATCGAACGACTTGCGACTTTCTCGGCAAGGCGAGCGAAAGATATCTGCCTTGTTTGCATTCTTTGCGTGGGTGTTTAGTCCAAATGTCGCTGACTCCTGTGTAACAGGTTGCTAAAAGCCTAACTGCGAAAGCTTGTTTGGTGGGCGATGTATTCGGAAACCGTACATCGCGAGAGTAGGAGGAAGAAGAAAGGGAACCTAGAGTTTTTCGTTGGCCGCACTACCCTGAACCCAAATTCTGGACGTGGTTTCAGGAGGCAAATTGGCAAATGATCATGATCAGAAGGTCCTACTCGGGCGGTTCAGTCTCCTCACACAGTGCATGTGGCTAAGAAATGCAGAGGAAGGAGCGGGGTATTGTTGTAAGCAGGGGGTTGGGCGTAAGGATGTACGCTGTATACTGCGCGCAGATGATCATACCTTTGGGAACCCACGGTGCTCCTAGAAGGTAGGGCTCATGCTTGTCGTTCCTTCGGTAGAGTGCTCTCACCAACCTTTTCCGTCGCCAACCTTTTTTCCTACAAACGTCTTCCTCTTTTTTCCACTTCTAACTTGGGCGATTCGTTGGGCCCTCTGCTAATCTCCGAAGAAGTCTTGATCTGTCGCGGTGTTCGTTCGTTCTCCTAATAGATATCCCATGCCTGACTTTCTTGCGTATGCTAGAGTGAGGCTAGAAACACGCTGGCAGCGTGCTTGGGATGAAGTCGGCGTAACAATCTTTACTTTCACCTTCTAACAGGCTCTCCCTCTGGAACGTACTGAAGATGGCTCACGCGAACTGACGATCTAGCCTGTCTGTCTTGTCAGGCTTCTTCAGAAGATTACTTCGGTGCTCCCAGTTTTGTACCGCCTCAGCATTACCATCTGAAAAAGGTAGTCTGACACGATGCACAGCAAAGAATGCGATCGGCTTTGGTTAGCTTGTTTATTTTTCCTTTCCAACGAGCGAGGGAGCCAGACAACAGCCTGCCAAAGGTTGAGAGAGAGAGAGAGACGAGTTAGAGTGCAGGGACCATCTCTCCGAGGAGTATCCGGTCGCCCCAGCCAAAGGTTGATTCCTTTGGCAGGGGGTTCTCTACCGGCAAGGCGGGGATCTTGCTTGAACTTGCTTTTTACGATAAAAGTGGAAGAACCGTAGTATGGGTGTGTCTTAGTTGCGGTGCAGTGGTAACAGCTTTTGGCTGCCGTCAAAGAAGGGTGCTTCCACCGATCTGTTGAAGGCCGGGAGGGGGGAGTTGTTGATTGCGTGAGAAAATTGCCAGGGGAGGGAAGGGGGGACGGAGGCGTCATCGCATGCAGCGCATGGAAATCATATTTAAACCCCACGTCCTTCCCTCCCCACCTTGCTTTCCCGCAAAACCTCTGACCTCGCTGAGTCAGGTACTGGTGGCAGGTGTCGTTTCCAATGCAGGATTACTATGATGGAAAAGGAAAAGAAAGATACTGCTCGTAGAAGGCGTTAGATGCAAACCCCTGTGGGGGGCTAACAGCTGGAGCTGAAAAAGCAGGCGTCGCGCCGGCTTTCTGAGGGTGTATTAGTACACCGCAAGAAAGGGTGTTGCAGCACACCCTCTCTTCGGGACTCTCTCCAACTCCAGCTTTTCAGAAGCTGGGGTAAATCTTTGGTAATGATCCTGCTGCAGGTTCACCTACAGCAACCTTGTTTCGACTTTTGCTTCCTCTAGCTGAGAAACATTGCTTGGATTTGGGCGCTGAACTTGTTGCCAAGGACGAGCTTCCCTCTCCCAAGCTCTATCCCACAGCCAATCGGTAGCAACGACGGGCGGTGTGTACAACGTAATCAGTGCAAGCTGATGACTTGCGCCTACTAGTGTCGACTGTTGGCGAAAAAGTGCGTGACACCCGCTTTTTCGGGTGTGAACCAGAAAGAGATACGAGGCACACCCGGCATTCAATTCTCAAATACCTGCCCCCCCCGTGCATATATTTAGATGGAATTCGGGTTTTGGCGGTATCCATCTTAAACACGGGGGCACTGTAGAATACAGTGTAGTCGCCTTACACGTACCTCACCCCCGTGTTTAAGATGGATTGGCATTCTCGCCCGTTATCCATCTTAATCAAGGGGTTTGGCTATCCATCTTATGCACGGGGGGGGGGTAGGTACCTCCAAAAATACCCTCTTTCACTGCGCATATAGATGGATGCCCCAGGCCCCTTATGGGCGTGTGTGTGTGTGTGTGTGCCAGAGAAAACGAAATGGGCCAGATTCTACGACGGCAGAGGTTGTCATTCCTATGGATAGACTGGCGAAGTACCTTCTTTCGGGAGCGTCGCCTGTCACCTTTCCGTGTTTACAGTTTACCGTGGGAATGAGGCACGGTCGCAAAGCGAGAACACCCAACTCTTCGTCTTCGGTTCCACACAACACACAGACAGACAGGCCCACACTGAACGCAGCAACAACAACCCAAAACGAGCATTTTCTTCACTTCTTCCATGAGGTGATACGCTGCACATGCAAGCTTCGAACGTATGTTTGAAATAGTGGTCTCTCGTCTTGCTTTTGGACGGTTTCTATTATTTTGTCGTTTCCTCGATGAAAACAGGGTGGAAGTAAAAGTGAAAGATAGAGAGAGAGAGAGAGGCTTCGGTGGGAGAACATTGTACGTTGTGTTGTGTTTCTACTGTTTAGTGTCGCCTCCAGCGAAGGTTTTGTCACGTCAGTAAAGCTCGAGGACCACTATCCCCGTCGGTAGTCCCTTCTACGAAAGGCTGAATGTTGTCATGGGTCAATGTTTAGGCAGAGCACTGATGCTAGCACCAGGTCTTTTTCCGGATTCAGGAAAAAGAATAGGCGTGTGTTTGCTTGTACGTGCCGGGAGGATTAGCCTGTTAGTGAGTGATAGTGAGTGAATATGATCGGTAGGCTAATCTTCTCCCAAACACGCTGCCAGCGTTCTCTTTCGTGTTTACAATTAATTGTTACTACGAAAAAGTGAAAATGGCAACAAAATACTCGAGGGACTGCCTTGTGCTCATTTCGAAGGAGGCTAGAGGGGGAGAAAACAATACAACTACAAAGTGGGTCTTTTTTGTTGAACGCTTATGCCCGCCACTAAACCCAGATTTACCTGTGTTTCGTGTGGGCTACAGCACATTTACCTCCTTTGATCTATCGCAACTGGCAGTCTCCTCAAGCATTTCCTACAAAGCAGGTGCTTATACAAAAAAAAAAAAGACAATGATGACTTGTAACCGCTAGTTGGAGTAATTTGGCCGCGGGCTTTACTGAGAAGTGAAACGCCTCGCAATTGCTTCCGCCGTTCTGCCGTCTGCGGGCAAAGAATCCGAAGTGCAATTGAGTTATCTCAGGGGGGTCTGTATGCATGATGTGGGACCGCATCACCTGCCGCGTTGCTGGCTGGCAACGATGGTCCGTGTGGATTCACCGCAGTTTAAATTGAGCCAGTCCCGCCTCACGTTCTGGGGTTGAAAACCATTCGCCGAGCTGTTCGATGGTGTGGGTTCGTTGATTGCAACTTGCGAAGCGCAAGAGAAGAAACACGATCCCTCGCGGTATGAACGTCGGCGCTGCCATCAGAGCGACAATAGGCACCTATTGGGCGCTGGAAGCGTCAGCTCGTGTACGAGCGTCGCCGTTCTAGCTATGGGACCGTCCCCTCTGAGTGCTCCTTGTCAAGCCATAGCACGAACCGAGCCGCCCGTTCAAACGCTCCGAAACTGTGGCCCCACGGACAGCACTGGGAGGGGACAAGAAATAATCGAGCACCAGCCCCACCCAAAACGCAGCGGGGTGCTCATTTAGGCTGATGGCTCCCCAACCATTGGGAAAACGACGGTTTCCCGTGGGGGCCGTTCGAGCGGTTCAACACGAAACGAGTGTGCGGGAGACCCCAGCCCAGCCAGGGTGGCTACGAAAGGGTCCTCCGACGTCCCGCAATCGTGATCCCTGCAAGCAGGACGGGGTAGACCGGCTCGGATAGTAGCGAACGCCACCACCATTCTTTTTTGAGTGAATTGCCGTACATGTCTGACATGGTTTCACCATTGTCTATTGCGTCCGACTGTCTGACATGGTTTCACCATTGTCTATTGCGTCCGAATTACTGAAAGTACTAATAAAATCCTCACTCCTATGCTTGTGTCTGTCACTCTCGTCCTCCGCTCCTGCTCTGCTTGCCGCGCGCCGTATAGTTGGAGTAAAAAGTGAAGCCAGAAAGCTGCTAATCTTGCTGCTGACCACAAGAAGTGGAAGCGAGCTACTTTGTTTCTCTGGACGGATTGGGAGCGGCAAACCTGTCGTTCGGATTATTATTAGTCTTCAAAGAAACAAGTTTCTTTTCCTACTAGAAATACTGAGGACTTTTCCATCGAAAACAGCCACGCGGACCCCAGGCTCCTTCGGAATCACAGTATTCCGTGTGAGAATGCCGTGTATGAATTTTGAAACCTTTTCGGACATATAAGCAACTTCTGAAACTTTGTCGGACATGTAAGACAATTTGTTCTTCTTTTTTTAGGTACTGGTGATCAAAAGAGGTGCAGAACCGATTGTGTTGCAAAAGAAGTCTGTGACCGTGGAGAGGGAATACCTTAGTTTACTGTTTAGGCAGGACTGGCAGCCTTTCATGCATGTTTGATGCTAAGAAAAAGAGAGGAAGCGGGGGAAAGGAATGGAGTGCAAGACCCCTTATGTTGGAGAGAGGAGTCGTGAGGGGGCTGGGCCCTCTGCTTTTCTCTTCGACCCGGGGGGGAAGAATTTGCTGCATTTGAAGATAAAGGGGTTTCACATCGCCAGCATGCCGCTCTGCGCATGGGTTCAGGCCATTTTCTCCTGAATCGCCCGTGGGGGGCGGAATCGAAAATCGGTTCGGGTGCACGTCGGGTCGCCTTTACCACGGGAGACAGGGCGTGGGAATTCTCGTTATTTTCCTAACGACGGCGAGGTGTCAGTCTAGCCAACCCTAAGGGCAGTCGATTTCTTTCGGCAAGTTTTCTCAACCGGCGGATGCTGTTTGTGTCGGGGGTGGTCGTCTTTTTTTTAGGAGCTATGTGTCGGGGGTGGTCGTCTTTTTTTTAGGAGCTAAAGTTCGTTTCGACTTTTTCCCAGCGTCGAAAAAGGTTCGCTTCATCTCAACTGAACCACCTGATTGAGAGTAAACTCTTGGGGAGAAGTACACAAGGAAAACGTGCTGTATTCCAACATTTTCTGGGGGTGGTGGCACGGTGGCCACGTCAACGGGCAAGTCGGCTGCGGTCAATTGCGGACGGTGTTTCGCTGTCGAGATATCAACGGCATAAGATCACTAGAGTGTTTGATACGCACTCGCAACCCAGCTTTGATATGAGACGAGAACTGAGGTCGGTTCGGAGCGAGAATGAGGTGATGCATAATTTGATGGCTATACATCTTCATCTCTACCAGAGTATATTGATTTGCGATGATTCGTGGCGGACGAGGCAAACATCCGCACGATTCGACTCGTAGACTGGACACGAACCGTCCAGGCCAGGTCGACACCCGGGTTTGGGCGTGTCAGGCGGCGTTTCCGGAGTAAAAGTAAGCTTTTGCACTTTAATTTCGAACAAGTCCTCATGGGAGGACCTGCCGCAGAGCCGCAGGCCAGCAGGTGGCCCTGGCTCAAAAATCTAGGCTCGCGCACCTGCTCCCAAATCGTCGGGAACCCGCGGTTTGGCACTGCCTGCGCATGTCCGGGGAAACTGCTTTTAGAGGAAGTCCGCTTGCTTTGCGGACAGACTTGCGCGGCTCGTGCCGGGTGGCTACGTAGAGTAATCTGTAGCCAAGTAGCAAGCAAAAAAGAGGGTAGTTTTGTGTTTGGGTGGAACCTTGCCTCTCATGTATGTTTGATGGCTGGCATCAAGTCTTCTTCGAGGAAATGCAGAGGTTTGTTTTTTTTTTCGTTCGCTTCGTGTTGCTTCGGTATCGACAACTTCCTTCGTTCTCAGCGTCGTTCCATGTCATACGCGGGGGGTGGGGTTTGCTTGGATAGTGTGTGCGCAACACCGCACCGTGAATGGGGGGAAGGATGTCAGAAGAAGTACTTTTTTCCGGGAAGAGAAATATAGAGGAACAGATGCTGCTTAGCCTACCATCGTTTATGCAAGAATTCAAAGCGGGAGAGAAAACGAAAGTAGAAATCCGAAGAAATGTGAAGAAGAAAAAAAGGAGGACTTTGGTGACAAGAAAATGGGAATAGTCGCAGCTTCTTAGACAGAAACAGCGGGTGGTACCTATTAGAGGATGATGCTATAATATTATGAAAGCGCTCTTCGCTTTTTTTCACGAAGGGGGCCCTTGCTTCAGGGTGCGTTAGGTTTTCCGACGTCCCGCGATCATGACACAAACTAGAGAGGTTTAGTCAACTACTCCTTCAAAACGAAGAAAATCTCAGAAAAATAGAAAGACAGAGTAAGAGGGAGAGAGAACGCATAAATGGCAAGTCTAAAAAGTGCGATAGCCACGCCTGAACAGTCTCAGGGCCTCTCCCTTCCGTCCTAAGCGTGTGTTCTTTTCCGAGAGAGAGAGAGAGAGAGACGGAGGGAGATCGTTGTTGGAGCCTCGGCGCAAACAAGATGGAAACACTCGCACGCTCTCTGGGTGTATGTGTGTCTGCATGCACCTAGTCCTGCGGTACCGCTGTCACCCGACGAAGGAAATCACCTACGGCTTGAATATCCAATGAGCACGTTCAAAGCCGAAGTGGAGAAGGCTTCTGTCAACACAGCTAGGTCCGAAACTTTCCGTGAACCTTGGGTATCACCCAGGGTCAGGGGCGGATGAGTATATTTTTGCCTGCACCATCCTACATTCGTTTTTGAACCTAGGAAGAACCCGGGATTTTGGCGCCTTGCGGGCCTTGCGGGCTTTCTTCTGAGGTCCACACAGTTCGGGTCGCAAAGGCAACGAGGCCATGGCTTAAGACCCGCGGGGGGATTGCAAGAACGTGTTTGGAATGGGTATGTGCTCAACACCGCACTGGTCCCGTCTGCGCCGTGTTTCGGTCCTTTAAGCCACGGACACATCAGGCGGACCATCATCAGCGTGGAACCTGAGTGTCTGCAGACAGGACTGCGGTGTGAGTCTGGTTTGTCAGGCGGCTGTTCGTAGCTCGTCACAGCCAGGACCACCCGTGCTACTAGAGCACGGGCGAATCCGTCGCCCCTACAACCGTGTCTGAGCAATCAGTTAAAAAACTCAGGGCACTCGCCCTGATTGTGACTGCGACTTGCTAGGCAGCACTGACTTGTCTTCTTTTTACGGTGGCAATCTGCGAAGTAAACTCCGCAGAGCACAGTGGACATGGGGTTGCCGTGTGCAGCACCAGTGGTTGAAGTACCAAAAGGAAAAAGAGTGCGAGGAAGTAATCCTGCGTGCTGAGCAGCAAGTCGCGTTACGCGAATTACCCTACTGGAATGGGGGGATAAACCCCGGGGGGGGGGGGGGGGGGGGGGCAGCGCTCTTGTTAAGGATCAGCCACTTTGGCCGGATGGCCGGATAAACCAGACCCCCCCCCCCCCCCCCCCCCTCTACAGTGCAGTTGCCTTGGAGGCTGGGTGGTCAAATTCTCTAAGGTGAAATGGTCAAAATTCCCTGCCAAAAGTGGGCCCACAAAAATTTTCCAAAGTGTGGTATTTGGGGTATTTGGGGCAAAAAAAAAAAATTTTTTTTTCTGACCGCCCACCGTGGTGACCACCTTAGAGTGTGACAGGTAGCGTCTCCCCCCTCCACAGTGAAAATAGCCTGAGGGGGGGGGGTCAGCCGGCTGATGGATGGATGGATGGTTCTTAACAAGATGCCTGGGGGGGGGAAGCTTCCGGAAGGATGCTCAGGGGTGCGGTTCGAAAGTCGGCCGCGAATCCCTTTTTCTTCTTTTCTTTTCTTCTTTGTGGCGCGCGAGGGTAGCGGAAAACGTTTCTTTTCCGCAACCTAGCGGGGAGACTCAGAAGCCGAACACGCCCATTCATTTCACTCGAGCGTGCAAAGGAGAAACAAAAAGAACCATTCAGAACTACAAATACAGAGTACTACCGGTGAGAGGCTACTTTACGGGTTCAGGTCTGACGCTCGGAACATTCAAACACGAAGCTAAATACAACACTACGCTGTCAATCGTCACTTTTTCAACAACGACAAACGCGTTTGCTATGGAAGGGCCACCTGTTTGAAGCCAAATACAACACTACGCTGTCAATCGTCACTTTTTCAACAACGACAAACGCGTTTGCTATGGAAGGGCCACCTGTTTGAAGCCAAGTACAACACTACGCTGTCAATCGTCACTTTTTCAACAACGACAAACGCGTTTGCTATGGAAGGGCCACCTGTTTGAAGCCAAAAACAACACTACGCTGTCAATTGTCACTTTTTCAATAACGGCAAACGCGTTTGCTATACACAAAGCCGGAACCTAAGCGCTGCCTTCCGCTTTTGGCAAAAAGCCTCTATTTCACTCTGAAAAGCCGGACAGCTGTCAGTTACCGAACCTGCAAAAAACGCACAAAAGAATCTTCCGCCTGTTTCTACTGCCGTCAATCCACCGTGACCAACGGAAAACACGATAACAGCAAGAGAATAGTTGAGTCGCGGCTCTTGATGGCAACCATGAGAAACTGCTGCGCATCGCATTTTCTTCACAAAACCACGGAGAGCAGGTATGTGAGGCTTCTGACTCCCACGATATTGTAGGCAGCACAAACCAAGAGGTCCGGTCAACTATTCCCCGCTGGACTTGCATACTTTGAAAAAGAAATTGAATCGGAGGCCGCCAGGCGCTTCTTTCGACGGACTGGAAGGGGGAGAAGCAACACAACCGCAGATTGGTCCTCTTTATCGAACGCTTGCACCCGACACTGAGCCCGGATTTACCTGTGTAAATTTGTAGCATTAGTGTGTGGGCCTTTGCGTGGATGATGCCTCTCGCGCTGCTCCGCTTGAGGTTCCTGGCTCATGCCAAAGCGCTGCCGCCCGGGTTAAGGGGTTGCGGCATCAGGCGTGGGCCAGGGCCAGGGAGGCTGTTCGGAGGGCGTTCGCGGGCTTCGTTCCTTCACTGCCCCCGGCTCTCCCCGGCCTTCGTCATCCCGGGGGAGGGTTCCACGGCCATCCCCCCCGCGTGGGGAATGGACTGATGCTGTGCCGCGGGTCCTTCCGTGCGCTCGCGACGTCGCCGCTGTCGATGTCGCTGCGCCCTGTGTAAATTTGTAGATAGATTGTCAGGCCTTCGACTACCCTGAGCAGCGCACGATTACTGTGGTTCGTGCACATTTTCTCCTCTGTGATTTCGACACTCTTGCTGCGATAGGAGAGTCATCTGTGGTTTTGGCGGCCTCCTCGAGTATTTCCTACAAAGCAGGTGCTAATACAAAAGAAGAACCCCGTCACGGCAGTTCTCAGTTAAGTTGGTCTACATACAACCGGACGAATGCGCTTCACCACAGCCGCCTGCGACCTGCTGAGGAACTCCAGATCAACATCTACACACGTGGTATAGACGTACGAACACCCAAACGCTTCAAGTGCTCTCCTTGTTTGATTGGCGGCTAGCAACAGTACTTTATTGGTGGCGTTAATAGAGGTTTAGAACATCGGCGTTCAAAATCTCCCATTGACCGTTCGGTTTCTTCAGTCGGGGGTGCGTCGTGGCTTCGATTGCCACCTGTTTGCTCGCCCGACAAAACGCATCGCTTTGATTATGCTTTGGTTGCTTGCCTACTCCTAAATGTATCGCTGCTCGGGTGCTGGGTCCCTTCCGTGCATTCTAAACGACAGGGGATCAACCTTTGCACCATAACAGGACACGTTCACTTCTTTTTCCCCGCGTAGCATAGGATGGCCAGTTCGGTCCCATCCTGATGCTATACTCTGCCGACGAAACAGCACGCGTTTGGTTTCGTCTCTACAGGGAATCATTTCGCCGACGCTCCACACACCATGATGACCAGCACGGCTTCATCCAACGCTACCTGACGACTCGACGACGCAAGGTGCCTGCATCCTTAGATGTGGCAAAGCCCGGCCACGGGAGTCGAAGGGCGAAGACTATGCCGGCCGGCCCCGACTTGACGCCGCTATTGCTAGCTTCGGCCCTCGCCGCTCGGCCACTTGGATCCGCCTCAACGGCTGAACGGGTGCGGTGTGCTGCCGGCGTTCCGGAAACGTTGCTTTGTTTGTGCGTGCAGGCATGTCTATGAAAGAGGGGGCGGTAGTACAATGCCGCGCGGTGAGAAAAAGCAGTCTCTGTATACACGAGGGGATGAGCTTCTGTATCCACATTTGAACCGTCAGTCCGAATTTGGAAAGGCTGGCGGGCCCTTTGTTTAGAGTTAAAGTTCGCTTGAAATTCCGGGGGTTTAGGTCTCCGTGGGACCGTTCATGAATGGGTTCTCTTAGAGCAAGAAAGGGCTATGTGGTTACGGGTTGTATATTTAGTGCACGCTTTCGTTATGGGTTATGGCTAGCCATGTCCGGGACTGTTTGTACGCACTTCCTTCAAACCTGTTTTGTTCATCTAACGGGAGTGAGGACCGTACGCTGCCATCGATCTGTTTTTGTTCTTGACAAATTGCATTTGTTAGACACAAAAAAATGGCACTCCACCATCACCCAGGCCCCGGTGTGGAGGTGGCCAATGTGCAATCCGAGAGTCCTCTCAGGGCCCAGCATTGTCGTGAAGTTACGTCGCGTCGCGCTGTGTTGCGCCCTTTCCTGGGTGAAGACGCAAAAAGCCGTCAGCGGTCCAAATCTGGAAAATGGGCCGAGACCAAGCTAATGCCCTACATACACCCCGGCCCTCAGTGACCCCCGGAAAAAAAAAAGAGGGCCGAAATAAGACGCGTCACTGGCTAACAACGGTTGAAACCGGAAAATGATGAGGGGAGGGAACTGTTTTTCGTCAAACGCTTTGCCCTGGACGTTTGTTTTCTTGGTACAGGGCGCAAGGAAACGCCGTGGATGGCTTGTGACGCTTTCTTATTTCCTCCAACATTTGCATGTTTCACCCCGTACCAACCAGCGACCTCCACAGGGGTCGTTAAATAGCCCGTTTCTTAGATATGCCGGAAAGTGGGGGGGATAGGTGTGTCGAAAACAGCTTTCTTTTGTTTGTGCGTGCCGGTTGATCGTTTTTCCACTTGTATTTACCCTGTGTCATTTTCAGGTAAGGAATTCCGATCCACCAAAACACGCTGTCTACGTCTTGATAGCCTGCACAATACATTGAAGGGCAAACCCGCAAGATTGTTGGTCACTAAAAAACTCCTGAGGGAGCGAAGCGCAACGGGACACCCAAAATGGCGTGCGGGGGGGTGGCACCATTTTCGAGTTCTCTCCCGCGACTCTTAGCTTCCCCCCAGCACACGCTAAGCCAGCCCGCCTCTTTCAGACGTTCCGGTCTCCTGCTGACAGACCGTGGTGGCTGGGTTGAAGCGCTTTGAGGTCGAACGCCCCATGGCCCCTGCCACCCACAGCGCGCAAGGGCAGATGTGTGTACCCAAGATGCTCCAACGATGTCTGGCGGAGATAGGGGCGGACTGGCTACAAGAGGTCAAAGGTATGGAGTGGGGGGGGGTTCATCTCGTTATTTTTTTCTCGCTTTTTCCTTACTGTTGAGAGTCTGACTAATGACGACGGTTCTTTCTATTTTGCTGTTCTTTGAAACACGGTTCGGTTGGGTGCCGCCTCCTGTGTTCGCTTCTTTTGCTTTTTGGGGGCAGAACCTTCTTCGGTACTCGGACGTGATCCGACGGGGCAAGTCTATCTATTGGACGGCTTTTCCGCGATTGCTGAGCAAGCGCGTAGTGACCTCGTCAAAAGTCACTTCACTTCCTCGGCTTGCCCAATACGGAGGAAAAGGGGACCAGCAGAAAATCTTCTGGTCAACCTCGCGAGTTTTACGAATACCAAACGAGGAACCTGGGGCTCCTCGAAAGGCTTTGCAACACATCTCTGCGCGGCAGCAAACATTAATTATTTCGACGCGCCTTGCTCTGAAGACGCAGTGGCCGAACGCCAACTCGAACACGGGCGTTTTCGACATAGTATATATGCGAGCGTCTTTTTATTACCTGATAATTTAAGCTTTTTTCAGAATATGACCAGCTGGTCCAGACTGGGGGCAGACCGGGGCCAAGGCACCCCAGGAAACTGTTTTCGTGGGTTCGTATCCACGACAGTAGGCCCTGGGGTCTCCTCGAAGACCCTGTCTGACATTTTGAGGGTCCTTGCCACCCTTCCAGGGAGGGGTCACGACGGGGCCGACGTGATAGTTTCAAAAAAAAATAATAAAATTCTCACTCCTATGCTTGTGTCTGTCACTCTCGTCCTCCGCTCCTGCTCTGCTTGCCGCGCGCCGTATAGTTGGAGCAAAAGGTGAAGCCAGAAAGCTGTTAATCTTGCTGCTGACCACATGAAGTGGTGCAAGCAAGCTACTTTGTTTCTCTGGACGGATTGGGAGCGGCAAACCTGTCGTTCGGATTATTATTAGTCTTCAAAGAAACAAGTTTCTTTTCCTACAAAAAAAAAGGCCTACAGTATCAGGTAATAAAAAGACTCGCACATATGCCCCGTCCGTTATGGGATGCAGCGCATACGGTAGGATCTTTTGAGTACGCTATCAGCATCAGGTGACATCGTTTGACACACCTGCTCCCAGGCTCCTTGTAGCTCAGCGCAAAGGTTTTTAAGCGCTTTCTTTTTCTTGTGTTTTCGACGATATTCTTTTTTCTACGTTGTTCTTTTTCGCGCTGCTGTTTCGCTAGACAGATTCCCAGCGCCTGCGGACGCAGTCGATGGCGCCTCCGGCAAAGCAAGCCAGGTGGATGAAAGATCTAACCGGTCTCGTCTGGTGGTGTGAAGAGGGGGGGGGGGGGGGGGGGGGTCCCCCCCCGAGCGTCTGCCGAGAGCCGGAAATGATGATTTGGTTGACATCGTCAACGAACTTAGAGCAGTCCGCCGCGGTTGTTGGGCATTGGGCTTCAGAAGGCGCGGCAGATTGGGGTGCCTCTTCTGTTTTCCACACATTCACAAATCTGCGGAAGCAGCACTCCAGCCACCCTCTCTATACGATACGATGCGGAAGCAAGTAGTCGAACTGGATAAACATCAGCCTTGTCCGGAGTCCTTTCATTGGACAACGGTTGGCCTCAGTCCAGCGCGGTGCGTGCCGTAGGCACTTGCCTTCCGAGTCTGTTCGTTTTCGGGTTGATCCCATCCAACGCGTCAGCGTGCCGAGAGCCGAACACGGATGGTTTGGTTGGCATCGTCGACGAACTGCAACAGTCCGCCGGGTTAGTTGGCTCGGCGCCACGCGCAGGAAAGGTGCGAAAGGAGCTTCTGTTTTCATGCGGTGTGGCCATGCGGGGCGCAGCACTTCGAGCTGGAAAAACACCAGCAGTTTATGATATAAGCTGCTGGCGCGAACAACAGCACCAGGATATTCTGTTCCGGGGGCTAGGGATGCCTGGTGGATGGTGTGGCGTCGTGATAGACAGCGGAAGGCCACGTGATCCACAGATTTCTTGTGTTCTTGACAATACATAGACAGCGGAAGGCGATGTGATCCACAGATTTCTTGTATTCTAATCGATTGGATGTACCGGCTTGACAAGGCAATGTCGTTGGCGGTAGTGTGCTCGCTTTATCGAACTTCCAATGCATTGGGGTTGTGCTGAGAGTGCCCCCCGGCCATCAGTCCTCATCGCAACGTTCATACGCGAAGCTCGAAAGGCTCTCCCAAGTAAGGAGTTCCCCCCATGTTGAGCGCGCGACTGTCTTTTTAAAACACATCTTCGAAAGCGGTGCATCTGATCAGGGGGGTGCGGGTTTCATTCCTTCGGTTGAGCCACTCGCTTGCGGAGCGTTATCCCAGCTGCAGGGCAAGTATGCGTATAGTGGACCGAGTCTTATTGACTGGGTTATAAGCGGTTCCGACGTTGCTCTTAGCTATATATGACAAGTACGTTCTCTAAAGAGGCCGGTACTGGTTATCGCAAAACAAAGACGTGAAGAGCTTTAAAAAAAATCAAAATCACAACTTCAGACCAGCTTTTCCCGGGCTTTTGTTGCAAGAGTGGGGGGGAGGAGGCAATCGGCATGCCAATGAGTGTCCACACCATGCCAGCTGTATGTTACGTGTGGTCCCAGCTCCCGCGCGGGCACAAGGCGCGGCGCGGCATGGAGTATAACCCTGGAGGTGTTCCAAGCCCTCTCAAGCTGGAGTAGAGTGTTTTAGATTGGGCTTCGATCGTCGCACGGTGAACAATTGATCATCTATTTCTTCTTTTTGCATTACCCCCCCTTCGCGAAGACCCGGAACCGGGGGGGGACAAGAAGGTTTCTATTTTATTTTGCACAAGCACCTGCTTTGTAGGAAATACTTGAGGAGGTTACCAGCTGCAAAAGATCAAAGGGGTTAAATGTGCTGTAGCCCACACGAAACACGGGTGAATCTGGGTTCAGTTGCGGGCGTTGAACAAAAGACCCACTTTTTGTAGTTGTATTGTTTTCTCTCCTTCGAAGCAAAGCACAAGGCAGCCCCTCGAGTATTTCTTTTGCAAACGGTCGTGGGCATTGATGTGCGAGTGCCGGCCGTTCGGGACGCCCTTTTTGACTTGGAAAACTGGGGCTTTTTTGATGGGCAGCTGCCGCTACGGTCAGGTGTCATCACTAAACGCGCGTTTGCGTTGTCTGCGGCCAACATATAATCGTGTCCGCACGTTTCAGCCGTATCCCCAGCTGGAACGCTAGGCGCCTCTGAAGGTACAGCCAGAGCGGTGCTCTGCAACTCTTCCACTGAGCCAATTCGCCCCCTGCCCGTTGTCGAGCCTTGTAGTTTGGAATAGAATGCGAAAGAATCGGTGGCGATAATCTGCATCGCCGGCGTAGCGGCAGCTTTGCAGAACGCGATCGAGTTTAGCAGAGCGGATATCGAGCGAAAAAGACGAGCGTAATCGAGTGGAATCGCCGCGTAATCTGTAGCTAGTTAGAATGCAACGAATCTGCGGCGATAATCTGCACCCGCGTAATCGCGTTCAGGGGGGGTACGTGGATCGGCTCATCGACCGGAGAGAGGTGAAGACTCGATGATGATGCCCATGGAAGCAATGTGTAAAACTCAGAAGTGAGGGCGGGGAATTGAAGCCGTACAATGGCGCAGGGTGCTGAAAGGAGTGGGAAGAGGAACGAAGGTCACGACACAAAACACGCATTCGTCTCGAAGTGCGCGTATGTATGAGGTGTTTACACAAGCGAACGCGAAAAAGAAAACGCTTTGTTTTTACCCGGGAAAGAGGGTGCCCCTTCCATACATCCGTGGTGAGGTGGGATAGTGAGGATGATGACTACTACGAACTATCATCACGAAGGTGGGACAGGTGGATACCTTGATAATTACCAACGGTCAGTTGGGCAGATGTATGCAAGGGGGTGAGAAGAGTTACTTGGCACGGTCGACACACAGCAAAGAGGAAGAGCCTTTATTGTTTTGCTTCCTTTTTTTGCCCCGTCATTGAAACCCAGTTTAACACAAACATACAAGCTAGCACCACGACTCCGGGCTGGTGCCTTACCTCCTTGAGCGCAGCCGAAGTTTGACTAGCGGACTCATTGGAGCGTACAAACGGACCTTTTGTGGTTCTGACGACCAAATGGGCGTACAGATGCAGGTCGTACGATGTGGCTCTCGTACATGTATAGGGATCGGTGAGGGAAAACTATCACTGAATCGGGCTAGACTTGACTCGTACATTCTGCTCGACATGGAGCAGTAACTGGCTGTTGTAACTGGTCGGGGCGAGTCACTGCACTGCAGCAGCACCTACTGCAGGCAGTGCTACCCTGCGGAGCCGGTCCCTTCAGCCAATGTTAGTGCGTCGTGTTGCCAACGATCAAGCGAGGTGCGACGTGCTGCCCCTTAGCGGGGTCGCCGGTGGCCATGGATCACACAACCCCTTGCCGACAGTGAGACCCCATACGATTTTCGGTTTCGTTGCGAAGCTTTCTATATGCAAAGACGACTTGCAGATCGTTCTCAAGTCATCGAGGCGGGTTGATGACTGAACGGTAGTTCCCTTTTCAAAAAGCACGAGACGACTCGCTCTTTCAGTTTGCGCAAGGCAAGAGCCGCTGTTCCTTTTTGCATTGAGGCACGAGATGACTCGTTCCTCATTCTTCGACAAGGCGACAGATGACTCGATGTTCCTTCTTCAAAAGCACGAGATGGCTTGATGTTCCTTCTTCAAGAGCACGAGATGACTCGATGTTCCTTCTTCAAAAGCACGAGATGGCTTGATGTTCCTTCTTCAAGAGCACGAGATGACTCGATGCTTTTGTTATCGGGCGCAAGACCAGAGACGAGTCGCTGCTTCTGTGCCGTGTGTACGACGGCGCAGAGCCACAAATATGCAGAGAACCCCTTTTGCACAAATTCGTTCTTGTTTTACGGCATTCGGAACGCTGTGTGCGGAAACCATCGTTTTTTGTGTTACCGTCGATCCCGAAGGACGATCAGTTTGGTGTCTTGCGACCTTTGTTTTGTTTGGCAAGGAGTTTTGGTGACGTGCTTCAGATAGAAAAAGAAATGCGTAGTTTTGTTTTATTCTTTTACTTGTTTGTTGTCGACAACTTTTTTTGTATTGAGGTGTCATCCGGATGGAAATCCAAAGCCGCCCACGTCAAATTTTGTTAAGCAGCGGCTGCCAAAACTTGCCGTGACACCTATGATCAAAGTAAAGGGGGAAAGGAGAAAATAAGGATTTTTTTTTTTGTGTTTCCGACGATCCGAATGGACGTACAGATTGGTGTCTTTCGACCTTTTTTTTTTTTTTCGGAAAGACCTGGCACATATCTGCCATTCCGCCAACGGCGAACTGAATGTTCGGTACGGGCTGCCGCGGGAGTGGCGCACTCACCAGGATTTACGACCCATCTGATTTTAAGCACGCAGCCAGCAGGGCAACCGTTGCCGGTCCGAATGCGATGATTTCCACCCATTCCGACTGGCTACGGCTGCTTTGCTGGTCCAATCAGAGTGGAAGACGCGAGGAGCAACACCCGTGTGAGGGCGCCACTCGCTCATGCGATTCCCAGCCCCGAAGGAATCGAACACTTTCCCTGTTACTGGCTTATTGGGAGCGGAACATTACCGGAGTTGGGCTTGCGCTGATAACGAAGTAAAGGACGATCAGCACCCATTGGTCCAAGCGCGCCGAATGTGATGATACCAACGGCTCTTCTTCTATACAAACCTTTAATACCACTTTTCGGCGGCTTCGCCTTTCTCTTTCATGTGCAACCGTTGTTCCGGAAATGTTCCCAAGTGTACGAATAAGAAAACTTTGCCCGCTTTTTCTTTCCCCCCCCCCCGCGTGTTCGCGTTGTCCATTCTCGCCAGAATACTGAAGGGGCCCCCTTTCCTTCCTGACGAGAAGGACCGCGAGAAATGCGTAATTTTCGGCTGGTTCCCTTTTTCCTTGCACCTGCACGCTGTGTCGACACTTCACTTCCAGCACCTTCTCGCGCCGTTAGTGACGGTATTTACAAGCCGGTCCATCCTGTGACATCCTGTGATAGACCGCAACTACCGCGATAGCGTGAACGCTTGAGGTTAAAGTAGAGAATCTGTGGTGATGGTTTACACTAGTCGCTCAGCTGCCTACCTCTTCGTGCGTACTGGGTCTTGTTCATATAGCGTGAAAGACACTCCAGAAGAATGGGATGGATCGGATAGACGGTGGCAATGTGATGTATCGTCATCGACAGCAGTTCCAGGGGATAGGGGTAGACCGACCCAATTTAGGGAAAAAAGCAGAAAGAGGCCGTTGGTCGCAGTCGGGGCTCGCGGACTCCCAGACACTCACAAAGTGGCAGGTGTGTGTACCTTCGGACATTGCCTTGCGAAAGAATAGTTGAGGCGAGGGCCGTTTCCAGCTAGGACGAAAACGAAAGCGTTCCCATTCTTCAAAAAACGCAATCCGCCCTTCTTTTTTCTGGGGGCGGGGAAGGAACGTGCTTCGAATGGTACGTGTTTAAACCGTGTCGTTGCAGCACTATGTTTGAGGCCTCGTCAACTATTCCCTGCAGGATTCACATAATATTATATTTTTTTTCAAGAAAAAAGAAAAACCAAAAGAACGAAAATAAAGGATGGCATGGGGGGGGGGGGGGGCAACGACAGTCGCATGGTCCCCCCCACGAGCATAGCGATTTAATTAAGCGACAAGAAACTTGCTCCTGCAGGTTCCGTCGAGTTCTTACCTACGTCCTCCTCCATCCACCCGTGTATGTGTTGTACGGCGAAGCACTTCTGCACAAGTCTTTGTCTGCGCAGAAGCTGAACAAAAGTGGGTGGTGCTTGGATGAGTGGTGCGCAAGACCATCTAGAATGTCTCGAACAACTGCCTGTATTGAAGCCCACCACCTGCAGGAGGCCGGTGAAGCGAGATAGCTGCCCCGGTGCGTCTGGAAGGTCAGGTTGTTAAATGCCAACGCAGAACAGCTACTCCACCCGAGACATTTGTGGTTCGGGGAGGTGTAGCCTATTTTTCTTTTTTTTTTTTTTTGAGGTTCAAAGTTGAATTTGAAAGACTCAACCCTGAATTTAGTGCACTATTCACTTCGTTGCCCTCTTCTAGACCCCAACCTACCGCAATTTGACTGTAGGGTAATCACGGGTGGGGTGGAGTGGAGGAGGAATATTAATTAACGTAGGTGCCAACTCGGTTGAGATCCGTGTATCCAAACACGAGTCATGGGGGCTTTCTTTTCTCGTGGGGGCTTTTTTCAGCCAAAGAAGGACGGGACACAGCAGAAGAAGTGTTGAAGCGGGAACGACCAGATCCAAGTGAAACGAACTGAGCTTGTGCCACCGGGTGCGTTGCTTTTGCGCATTTTTGCCTGTCGTGCTCGCGGTTTTACATGTAGCAGGGGACTTTAGAACCCCGGTTTCCCGGTTTCAGAAACGGGGGTTTTCCGGGCTCGGGTTTTCATAAAAATAAAAACAATTTATAAAATTCGGTTTCAAGTGGCCCCCGCAGTACTGTACCTGTACTGCACAGTACTGCAGTCACGTGGCGCGTCACGGTGTGTTCACTGCTATTCTAAGCTTGTCACTCACCACCTCCGACGGTTTCGGGCCCTAAGGCACCCACAGACCCAAAACCGGGGGGGGTTTGGCTGAAACCGGCTTTTTTGCTCGGTCAGACAAAGTGCTATCGTCCCCTGATGTAGCACATGCCACGCAAAGAGAAGTTGCCATGAAGAAAATGCGTTTCCAGATGGGACGAAGAGCCCTGGTAGCCTTCGCACGCTCTGCTCCGTGATAGGCCGAAATATCACCGCATGGCAGCACAAACAGGGAGCTGTCCACTCACGTGTCACCTACGACTGTTCGGCTGGCTTGCGTTTGCGTGCATCTATTGCTGTAGCTTTCCGAGAACTTCAGCCAATTCACCCCCTGCCCGATCGAATGATGTCGAGCCTTGTAGTTTGGACTAGAATGCAAAGAATCTGTGGCGATACTCTGCATCGGGGAGTTTCGTAGCGTAATCGAGCAACAAGTCGAGCGAAAAATCGAGCGTAAACGCCGGATTTGCGGAATCCAGTGTCATCGCCGCGTAATAAAAGGAGCTCAGGCCGCTTTCAGGGGGGGAGGTAGGTGAACTGGCTCAAGTACCACGTGGCGCCGGCGGATTTGCATTCTAGGTTCATGTACCTCTGCTTCGCTTGTGGTGCTGGTTTGTTTGTGCGTGCCGGTTGATCGTTTTCCCACTTGTAATTACCCTGTGTATATTCAGGTAAAGAATTCTGATCAAGCACCAAAACACGCTGCCTACGTCTTTTCAGCCTGCACAAAACATTGAAGGGCAACCCGCAAGATCGTTAGTACTAAAAAAAACGCGGACGGTGCGGGCATTGCCAGCGGGTGCGCGAGCCTGGCGCGGAAGCATGTCGGCCGCAGTTCGGATCACCTGGACACTCCCCCTGCTCCACCGACCCAGGGTGGGAGGGGGAGAGCGCTTCCTCTGGACACGCAGGAGAAATACTCGACGTGGCTGCTTCGACTCCGAATGGAAGGGGGGAAATATAGAGGTAAGGGGCAAATACAATACAAACACAATCTGATTTGTTCTTCGCTTACATCACCGTGTGTTGTTTTCTCTCAGGACTTTTGACTTGTGTGTGTGTGGTTTGTCGTGTAGGGGCAGACCCGCATGACCTCACGTCCGTTCAACACGTGGTTCGGTAGTTACAGCACTTGGGAATCCCTTCTGTTCTTTGTCGGGCAGCATCGTCGAGCATTTCCTTTCAAGCTGGCGCTTATGTAAAAACAGACCCTCTGTTTCCATTTTTTCCCATTGCTAATCCGGGGCTGCTGTTTCGGTGCAGCTCCCGGCTGGGCCGGCGCCAGGCGATGTTTGCAGCTCAAGAAAGCGAGCTGTCCACGTATCGTGGGCGGTGCGGTGAAAAGGGGAGAATGGGAAACGTTCACGCAGTTTGGGGGGAAAATCTTAGTTTAGGCAGAACATGCACGCTTGTTAGCGTCGGGTCGTACGACGAGACACAGGGAGAAAAAAGGCCCCGGAGTGCAGAGACTCCGTAAAATTAACGGAACGAAGCCACGATAGACCTGGTCGACTGTTTCGTTTTTTTTTTTTCTCCTTTCTTGTTTTCGGGAGAAAGAAGAGGGGTCCTCTGCGGGCGTTTATCTATCCGTGTCTGTATTTGCGGCCGCGGCTTCTGGGGCACATCGTCGTTTGGCCCAGGCCACAGCGCTTTCTTTTTTGCTTGTGCGCACTGCAGTAACTAGTACGTTGCCAACTACTAATTCTTAGATGCGCGGTTAACACACCACCAACCGCCCCCCCCCCCTGAGCGAAGGTCCCTGAGCGAAGGTGGGCTTCTTCGTAGCTCGGAGGGATTTGTTCCTGTCATCAACAAGAACCCCCGAAGTAGTCAAACTTCACGTGTTCGGTGGTACTGCAGAACCACGGGCCTTCGGTACCAATTTCCCAAACCAGAGCTTCAAGACGCGAGCCGGTCCGTCCCTATCTCTTGAAACTGCAGCGAAGTGCCTGCCGCTGTTTATCACAGTGAATCACGGTCTATCAGGTCCATCTAGTCCCCAGAGAATTGCCCGGTGCTGTATTATTCGGTCTATCACGGTCTATCAAGAAGGGATGGACCGGCTCAGTACCTGAGGCTTGAGCTGCGCTGAACACGAGCCCATTGAGAAGGTCAACTACAGGGGGAAAGCGGACGGGTGTGCCATGTGCTATCTGTGCTATCGACTCAAGGCTTTGGATGCTGCTGCTGTCGACCGTCTGCGCTCTTGTCCGGGAAAAGGTGATCTTTCTTTTTTCTGCTTCTTCATTTTTCTTTCTTGCATCAGATTTTACTGTTTGCTATCGGATTTCTTTTGATGCCGGCGAACTCGCTCGGGCTTTGTTAGAGTGAAAAAAAAAAAAAAACCTTGTTGCTCGAGATTATTTTCCTTTTGTTCGGATCCCGGGCCCCCCCTGCTCGACAGCCCCGAAAACTCCATTGAGCCGGTCCACCCCCGGCTGATAGGCTGTGATAGACTAGAATCGCCTACGGCAGCCTGTGCTAGCCTGTGACACAGCTAGCTGATAGAATGTGAAAGACAGCAGCAGGCAGTTCGATGCACTTCCAGGAAATAGGGGGCGGAGTGGCTCATCCATGTTGTAATGCGCCTGAGCGGAACCTCCCGCCCGTGCGTGTCGGCGAAAAGGCGATTCAGGCCTTGCCTGGAGATGTAACCCTTTCCGCAGATCTTCGCTCCACTAAGAGTCGAGCCTCAGCGTCTTGAAAGTTTGAGAAGAGAGTTTCAAAATGCTTCGCTCGGTCTCTGAGTGGGGCGGAAATTTCAAGACTGTTTCGAGCTTTTTCAGTTTCATGATCAGGCTGCAGGTTGTGGATAGAGTGTGACAGTCACACGAACTGCTACGTACAAATTGCCCAAGAAATCCCCTTCGAATTGAGTAACAGATACATGGCAGCCATGGTACGTTGTCAAGTTGTCAAGTTTTTGTATGGGTCGAATACACCACAAACTCAAGTACCCGAGGCCCCTTCGCTATCTCTTCCGCCACCTGAACACGATTCGTCGGAGCGAGGCGAGCCGGGGAGTTTCTGACCCAGCATTCGTTCAGTTGCCCCCCCCCGTCTAGAAGGCACTTCTTGGACTTTTTTTGGGGGGAAGCGTTGAGGGTAATTTGAGTTTTAAACGTCCGGTCGTTTGTAGCGTTTTTTTGTTCTTTTGAGGTTTGAAAGCCGGTCGTTCAAAGTCTCCGGTTGACCGTAGAGGCTTGGGGGGTGGTCTGGAGGAACGTTTCCGGTAGCTCGCGCTGATACCGAAGTAAAGTGACGATCAGCATCAACCGATCGATGGTGCCGAGCCAAAACGGAGACGATGTTCTTCCCGTGTTGTGAAGGGTATCGATCTTGAGGGTTCGTGTATCAGCGCCTTCTTTTCCGAGTAGAAGGTTTCGGTATAGGCGAAGTTGAGCTCTTGGTGCGCAGCCGTCGTTCCGGAAAGGTTCCCTTCAGTACTAATGTATAAAAATAAGGAAAGGAGAGCATGTCGCCGTGCGATGGTACGGCCTGCGGTGATGCCGTAAAGGTGGCTTCCATGCAGGTGTACTGTGACACGTGTTGATGTCACCCCGAGGGTGCACTAGCGATGTGCCGTCTCTTGTCAGCATAGTGCAGAGGCAATAACAAAAAAAACAAATAAAGAAGAATTGTGAAAACGGGGTTTTGCCTTCGATGAGAACGGGGAGAGGAGTTTCTTTTTCTGGTTCCGTGGTTCAGTTCCGTTTCCTTCGTTTGTTTTCCTGTCGGTGCTGCTTTTTTTTGTTTTCCCGCACCGACAGCTGGTCCCTCCCCCCGAACAGACTCTAGTAATTCGTGGTTGTAAGCTGTTCTTCAAAATGGCTTTATTTATTCTTCTTTCCAAGACGGGGTGAAGAACTGTGAAAACGGGTACAATTTTGGCCCTTTTTTGTTTGGCTTCTCTCCCTCCACCCCCCCTTCCCACGTCAGACTAGCCAGGCTTTTCTCTCTACCGGCGGAAGTTGCTTGGTTTGGCTGTTTTTGTTTGACACCGGGTTATCATGGCACTGGCAACGCAACTTGGCGGAGACGCGGGGGGGGAGGGTGCTTACTCACTCGCAAAGCTGTCATTTTGCATCACCGTTCCCTGAGGACGGGGGGTGGCGTTCCTTTTTTTCTAGACTTCGCTTGCGATCGCGGGGCGGTTCTAATATTCTCTCGCGGGGCGACTCTTCGTCAAGTTGGCAAAGTTGGAAGGCGGTTTTCTTCCAGAATGAACGCGCGTGGATTTTTTGTCCCCAATCCAGGCGAATCCTTTCAGAAAAAGATTGGCATCGGCGCTTTCTTTTGTTTGTGCGGCGGTCGAGCGGAACGCACCATTTTTTAGCACCAGCAATGCAGTGTGTTGACGCTGGAAAAAGAAAACTTCCAGAAAAAAGTTTGTTTGTGCGTATGTGCTATCACCTGTTTTGGTAATTTTCACAATACGCTGCCAACCCGTCACTTTTTTGATGATGACAACCGCGTGTTGTTAGTTTTGTCTGTGCGCACCACCGCGGAACTCACCTGCTTTGGTAAGTTTCATGTAGTACGCTGCCAAACTACTAATTTGGTACCAACAATGCATTGTTAACATGCAACAATGCGTTGCTAGTTTTTTGTTTGTGCGATTTAACATACGTGTGTGTTCTGGTTAAACCGCTGTCGTTCTTTTTAGCTGTAACAACTACTGTCTCCAGGGAAACAGAAATTGGTTGTCGCAAAAAATACTCGACGTAGCTGCTTCGACTCCGAATGGAAGGGGGGAAATATAGAGGTAAGGGGCAAATACAATACAAACACAATCTGATTTGTTCTTCGCTTACACCACCGTGTGTTGTTTTCTCACTCAGGATTTTTTGACCTGTTGTGTTTGTGTGATTTGTCGTGTAGGGGTAGACCCGCATGACCTCACGTCCGTTCAACACGTGGTTCGGTAGTTACAGCACTTGGGATCCCTTCTGTTCTTTGTCGGGCAGCATCGTCGAGCATTTCCTTTCAAGCTGGCGCTTATGTAAAAAAAAAAAAAAGCGTCGATCTACGCGGCCAGCGATCGCTCCACGTTCTTCAACGCGAGGGCTTGGAGGGTCGTGCGGCGGGTGGGGGCGGCGGAGAGGCGGGAGGACACGCCGGAGGAGAACGACGAGGTCAGCCGCAGCGTGCCGGCACTCGAGCACGAGAAGAACGAGCTGCGTGCGGTCGCGAGCGTCTCGTCGGGCGCGTCGAACGACGCGCCGCGGCCGCCCAGCGGGTTCGACGACGCCGACGACGGCGGCGTCGCACCCGCCGGTGACGACCGCCGCGACGACAGCAGCAGGGCGCCAGGCTGCTGCAGCGGCTGCTGCTGCTGCTGGGCCTCGGTGGGCGACACCGCGGCCTTCTTCGCCTTCGACGAGACGCCGGAGCTGAAGCCGGAGGAGGAGACGCTCGACGCGGTGCTGCCCGCCGGCGCGGCCGCGACGCAGACGACCGCATTTCTGCGAGCCACTGGCGGCAGCTGCCGGGACTGCGGGGCAGGCTGGGCTTCGACCGCTGCTTCGTCAGCGCAGCCGTTGTGCAGCTCGTGCACGGCCCGAGCCGTCTCGACGGCTTCCACGCGGGTCGCCAGCGCCTTCTCGAAGGAAGGGTGGGTCTCGTACCGCAACCTGATGCGCGCGGCCTCGTTCGGGGAGACCGAGAGGCGGAAGTCGAGCGTGCGGAGGATGTGCGCCTCCATCGCGTTAACCTGCTTCAGGGAGCAGCCGGCGACCGTGGCGTAGTGCGTGTTCGTGTACACGGAGTCCTCAAGCCACTTGGCGGCGGCGATGAGGCACCCCGCGGTCACCTTCGTGGCCGTTTCGCTGTGAAGCTCCACGAAGCCGCCGGTGGTCAGTCGCTCAACGTACACCGCCGCGACCAGGAAGACGTTCGCGTCGAACTTCCCGTAGCGCACCATGCGGCGGACGAGCGACGGGATCTTCTGCGGCAGCCGCCCTTCGAACACGCCGCGCGGCTCGCTGACCCGCGAGCGGCGGCCTTTCACCTCCGCGTGCGCCGCGAACTCGTCTGCGAACACTGCGATGAAAGGTTCGTAGTGCGGCAGGTGCGCGACGTCGGTCAGGTGGGACGCCATTTCTGTACTTCTTCGCGCTGTTTTCTTTACTGGTGTCGGGTTGTTTGGGTTTGCTTGCCTTCTCTTTTTGCTTTTTTGTTGCTGGGCAAGCGTGAATGTGTGAGCGTGTGAGTGTGCGTGTGTGTGTGTGTGTGTTTCCGACGATCCCGCGGGTAGGTGGGTTTGGGCACTGCTGTGTGGCTTCTTGCTTTTTTAATCTCTTCTCTTCTTTATCGGGAAGAAAGAGGTGAAGGGTGTCTGGTGAATTCCTTTGTCTCTGTTTGTGTTGGTCGTTGCTTCGTTGCTTACGAGTCGACCCCACTATTTGCGCGGCAACTTCGGGTTAATACTCTCCTCCTCGCCCGTCTCGCTGCTCCGTACTCGCTGCTCTCGTCCTTGCTGCTGCGTGATGTCAGATTGATGGTGCGTAACAAACGTAGAAAGGTCATGCAGAGATTCTCGTGTGGATGCCACGAACTTCTTCGTGACGCCTCAGGACACTGGACTTGAAGATAAAAATGGGCAAGGGTGGGTGGGCAAGCGAGGGGTAAAATTACGGTGTTCTTCTCGGGAGCGACGGGGTAATAACCTTTGTACAAGTGTTAGTTCTCGTCGGAATAGTATTAATCTTCTAAGATCTTCGATCTTATACGACAAAAATACTCGAGGGGCTGCCTTGTGCTTACTTCGAAGGAGGCTAGAGGGGGAGAAACAATACAACTACAAAATGGGTCTTTTTTGTTGAACGCTTACGCCCGCCACTAAACCCAGATTCACCTGTGTTTCGTGTGGGCTACAGCACATTTACCTCCTTTGATCTTTTGCAGCTGGCAGCCTCCTCAAGTATTTCCTACAAAGCAGGTGCTTATACAAAAAATAATTCTTCTTTTGGCGTCCACGTTCTTGTCCTCGGCTTGTGTGGAAATGCTGACTCATTTTGATGTAGGGAAGTCCTGGAAGTCCTCGGCTTGTGTGGAAATGCTGACTCATTTTGATGTAGGGAAGTCCTGGAAGTCCTCGGCTTGTGTGGAAATGCTGACTCATTTTGATGTAGGGAAGTCATCGGCTTGTGTGGAAATGCTGACTCATTTTGATGTAGGGAAGTCCTCGGCTTGTGTGGAAATGCTGACTCATTTTGATGTAGGGAAGTCATCGGCTTGTGTGGAAATGCTGACTCATTTTGATGTAGGGAAGTCATCGGCTTGTGTGGAAATGCTGACTCATTTTGATGTAGGGAAGTCATCGGCTTGTGTGGAAATGCTGACTCATTTTGATGTAGGGAAGTCATCGGCTTGTGTGGAAATGCTGACTCATTTTGATGTAGGGAAGTCCTCGGCTTGTGTGGAAATGCTGACTCATTTTGATGTAGGGAAGTCATCGGCTTGTGTGGAAATGCTGACTCATTTTGATGTAGGGAAGTCCGTTTGTGTTTCCGACGACGATCCTGAGCGCCATCTTCCACTTCGACCTTCGCCCCCGCCTCCTGGCGCTGCGCATACCCGTACCGCTTCTAGACTTTCTAGGTGATCCAAATCGCGCCTTGGCGTCATCCCCTACTGCAAAATCCTGCAGCCGCCGTCCCCTTATGGGCGGACAGTTTGTGAGCGGCGCTGTGTACAAAATCTCAACGGTGCAATGAACGGACGAAGAGGACGATTCGGACAAACGGATTAAGGGGGAGAAACGAAAAAAGAGCAAGAAAAAAAAAAAAAAAAAAAGGTCCGCCTGAACTGATGGGTTTTCGGTTTCCCTTCTTTTGGGTGGGGACGCCTATTACTCACGCGATGACGCAAAGGACGGGGGACCGCGACGGGGACTATGCGGCCAAGACCGTCGTTGTTCTGTGTACTCCGTCGCATCCAGTGCGCTGGGTCATGTAACCCCATCATGCGACATGGATGAAACACACACTATACATAGGTTCCTGGCACATGGCGTAGTACAGAACAGTCCTGCCAAAACCACGAATCCACATCACCAAGTCATTTGAAACGCTAGTGGTACACGGGCGGATGAAGAAAGGGCAAGATTGCGCGAGAAATGGCTAACCAATTCGGGTGGCAGGAAGGTAATGGGGCGAGCCAGTGGCAGTGGTACGAGAGGTCCCGGTTTGGTCGATGTGCGAGTGACTACTTCTCTTCGCTGCCAACCTCCAGGGTGATGTCGGTGATACACGCTATTGGTTGAGGTTTTTAGGCCCTTCTGGAAGAGCTTCCAGGTTGGGCGCCTCTTTTAACATCCCGAGGAGGTCTACCAGGATCTTCGCCAGCATCAACTCGAATCGAGCCGTTCCCCGTTGCCCGCTGCACTCCAGAACGAGTACGTCAAAGACTATTGGATGAATTCCATGTTATCGTCACTCACAAGTCAACCTCGCACCGCACAATGCCAGGTGCATCCGAGTGGCTGCACAGCTGAGCGAAGCACCGTGAATAAACGAGAGACACGAGGACATTCCTCTACTGTGAAAAGCCGGAAAAGGGTAACAGCTCTTGCGGGAGAGTGGGGTATGGCTGAATCTAAGCCAGAACCCGGTTCTAGAGGCTTCGACTGACCAACGACGGGCAACAAGTCGGAGCAATAAGAGCCCAACTCGCGGCTCGGTTGGGAAAGAGAGAGACGAGCATCGGCCATGAAAGTTCGCAACCTCCAAGCATCGGGGATGGGCAACACGACTCCTCTACGGTGGTGACATCCACACTGCACTAATAACTGGAAGTCGGAGCTGTAGCTGTCGAAACCATGGATGACCAGTTTTTACTTCAATGGGCAGGTTCCCCTTCCGAATGACTATCGACAGTTCCTTTGCAGGAGCACGTGCAGCCAAGAGCAGAAGTGCAGACAGGCATGGCCGAAACAAGTGATTCTCGGGATTCGCCGTCTTCGTGCTTCTTCATTGGTCCAAAGACTAGACCTTTTGGACAAGCGAAGGCTGTCGGGTGGCCTGACAGGGAGGAACGTTTTGTTCGGAACGGGATGTACGAAGACTGTGTCCAATCTGCACTGTTGTGTTCCAATCCGTAATCCGGCGATCCTGGGGAGGGGTCGGGGTTGGGGGAAATGTTTTCAAAATGAAAACACAAAAAAAAACGGGTTAGCGACCCGTCAGCTTCTTCGGGGGGGCTTGTCGGTTGGCTGCGAGCATTTGTTTGCTGTTGCGGATCATCCAAGCTTCGATTGCGAGACAGCCTGGAGACTGCTTTCGTATAGCTCGGTTCGGTCATGGGTCGAGGACGTGGATCTGCTACACAGTCGGTGCAACACCCTTGCTTGCATCGGCTCGACGTAGGCCCACAGAACTAGCAGTTGAGGAAGGTGCAAACTTGGAGACTGCTACAGTAGTCCTGCACGAGACTTGGGCACGTGCCTCGCGTAGGGCAGGTGGGCCTGTGACCCGCTTTGAGAACCCTGGAGCCCGGCATGTGTGCCGTTTACGGGATACATGTCGGCTTCCTACTCATGGGGGACCAAGGTAGGCACTCTCACACCTCAAAACCGGACCAACCACTGCATGGGATAGGTCCGGCATGTGTGCCGGTTACGGGATACATGTCGGCTTCCTACTCATGGGGGACCAAGGTAGGCACTTTCACACCTCAAAACCGGACCAACCACTGCATGGGATAGGTCCGGCATGTGTGCCGTTTACGGGATACATGTCGGCTCCCCACTCATGGGGGACCAAGGTAGGCACTCTCACACCTCAAAACCGGACCAACCACAGAACGACTGAGTGTGCCGATTCTGGTCACGCGCACTCTACGCCCTGTAGTTCTCTCTCGTCGCAACTTCCGATACAACGTTGTAGTGGTTCGCCGTCCCTGCAAAGGTTGTGTGGGCGGTGGGTATGCATGTAAAAAAGAATAGGCGTGTGTTTGTTTGTACGTGCCGGGGGAGGATAGTGAGTGTGCCTCCCAAACACGCTGGCAGCGTTCCCTTTCGTGTTTACAACGCATTTTTGTTACTACGAAAAAGAGGCGGGGACGAGCTTTCGAGCCCAACAGTGCTCGACTGAATGAACGGTTGACGATGCGCCGAAGGGTGCGGCAGCATCCTGGTTTTTGCAAAAGGAACTGTCGACATACCGAATACGAACGCCATCAAGTCCGCGTTGGGGCTTCCTTTACTGAACATCGACACCAGCCGGTCGCCCCGGCGCACGAAGACAGACTGCAGGCCTTTTCCGGTGACGGGAACTGTTTGCGAGTGAATTTTCGTTCGGCCTCATAGAAGAAGGACTTTCGTGTTCCGGCACTTCCGTGGAGAAATACTCGAGGGGCTGCCTTGTGCTTACTTCGAAGGAGGCTAGAGGGGGAGAAAGAGTACTACAAAGTGGGTATTTTTGTTGAACGCTTTAATAATAATACGCCCGCCACTGAACCCAGATTCACCTGTGTTTCGTGTGGGCTACCAGCACATTTACCTCCTTTGACCTTTTGCAGTTGGCAGCCTTCTCAAGTATTTACAAAGCAGGTGCTTATACAAATTTGTCAAAAAGAATAACTTTTCCGCCCCATTTGGCCCCGTGGCCCTTCTGAACCCTGTCTAAGGCTGGTCTCTGTTCCTTGTTGAGTTTTGGCTCAACACGGCCAAGAACGACATCCGCCTGACTGTGGTACAGAGTGCTAATCGAAAGTTGAACGGTCGTGGTTTTCAGTAAATCAGGGTCAATCGGGCTCGTCCGAAAATGAGAGCTCAGCAGCACCAGCTCACGTCTGCTTCCGATCATCGGGTTCCACGCACCGGGAGATGAACGCGAAAACTGGCTGGAGGACGCTGGACTTTGATTCGGATGAGGAACTGGATGTCTCGCATGATGATAGGCCACAGGAACAACGGCAGGTAATTTGATGCCGTGTCCGGAGCGATAGCACGGGCGGTGAAATGCCCGACTAAAAGGGCTTGGTCGTACCTGTGAACTGCTTGTTCGATTCCTCGCGGGTCAAGCCGCTAGCGATGAGCGTGACCTGCAGGAACACGCGCTCGCCGGCCAGCAAGCACATGAAAGCGGGGGCGAAGAGGAGCCACATGGCGTAGTACTGGTTCTCTGAGATGTACGACGGCGAAGGGTCGCCGCCGGGGAACCCAGACACGATTATCCGGCCGAGGCACCGGCAGACGCTGTACGACGCGTCGGGCGGCGACACCCTGTATATCCCCCACAGCACCGTTGAGACCGCCACGATGAGCGTCCACGCGCAGAGGAACAGGTTCCACAGGATGAACATCCCCCGGTTCCCGAGGCCGACGGCAACGTCGGCGGTCACGTTGAAGTGGTCGAACCCGGCGACGACTCGGCCGATCAAATCGCAGTGGGCGGAGCGCAGGGACCGCTTTTCCATCGTCTCGAAGCAAAACGTGCCCGGGGTCAGAGGGATCACGCTGACCAGCCCGCCTTCTTCGCTGCTCGACTCCTGCGTCGGCCGGGGGTTGTTTAACTTCGGGGAGTCCGGCCTTCTCGCGGAGGTGGCGACGAAGAAGAGGAACGCCAGCGCCGCGCACACGACGAAGCCCCCGTGCACCGCGGGGGCCTGGGCCGCGAGAAACGCGCCGGCGGGGCTTGACAGGAAAAGGTGCGGCACCAGCACCTGGAATAGGGCAATCGACACCAGCACGCACAGGTTCCGCTCGGCGCCCAGAGCGAGGGCCGCGGCGGTGCTGCGGATCCCGAAGCAGCCGCTGCCTTCGTCCAAGATCTGGATGCTCCGGACGGGCGGCTGGCCTCTCCTGAAGATCACCCCGTCCAGCGCGGGCGGCAGAATCACGACGATCGGGACCACCAGCACCCCGATCAGCGCCGGGAGCAGCTTCGACAGCACCAGAAAGTACATCGAAAAGCACGACAAGCCGTACACCGCCTTCCTAAACTGCGCCGGGTTTCCCCAGCACACGGACACGGTTGACTCGCTCCGGGCGGTGCATCCTTCGGAGGAAGCCGCGGTCAGGCCGTTGTTCTGTGCGTCTTCCACTAGGCCCGCGACGTGTCGAAAACCCTTAGCCGCAGCAGCTTCAGCTGGGGTGAGTCCGTCTTTGTCCCGATGCGTCAAACTCCACGACACGTCCTGTTTAAGCAAGTACACAACAGCGTCCGCGTGGCCCTGTCGGCAGGCCCAGTGGAGGGATGTCCTTCCTTCTTTGTCGGTCACCTGAAGATCCGCTTTATGGACTTCTTTCAGGTACCGCATGGCTCCGAGATTGCCGGTGTACGCAGCCCATTGGAAGAGGTTGTGCCCCTCGTTGTCAACAGTGTGCACGGAGCAGTTCGGGAACTTCGCTAGCAGCCAGTGGAGCGCCGGTGTCTGCCTGCCGTGCAAGGCATGGAACAAGGAAGACGACCCCTTCTCGTCGACCAGCGCCGGGTTCGCACCGCTTTCGGTCAGCAACGCCATGACCTCTACATGCCCGGCATTCGCCGCCCACATCAAAGGTGTGGTGCCCCAGACGCTGATCGGGTCGACATCGGCGCCTTGGTCAATCAAAAACCGGCACACGTGGTGCTGTCCGTGGTACGCGGCTTGGTGCAATGGAGTAACCATGTTTGGGTCTCTCAGGTTAACTGACACACCTTTGTACCAAAGTAGCAACACCACGCCCACGTTGCCAGCTTTGCACGCAGCAAAGATATCCATTCCGTTCCAGCTCGGTGTGTCTCCTTCTGCAACACCCCATTCCTCGTGCACTTCGGCGACCTCGATTTCATTGGTCTGTCCTCGCACCGCGGAGAACACGTCCGTCATCGGACCCTCCTTCTTCTTTTGGTTTCCCCTGTCCTTATAAAATTGTGTGTTTGGTGCTCAGGTTCAGACTCCCAAGTTCACTGCTTAAGGAGATGATTTCTCAAGCAATGAATAGCCCCTTCTCATTTTTCCGGTCTGTTTCTACGATGCAGAATCTTGCACGAACATCAAGCCTAGCCATCACAAAGAGGTAGGCGGTCTCGAAGTGCTTTTGTCTGTCGTGGGTAACATCATCCCATGTCTAATACTATTCGATGCAGAATCTTGCACGAAAATCAAGCCTAGCCATCACAAAGAGTCAGGTAGGCGGTCTCGAAGTGCTTTGTTCCTCGTCGGGGCTAACATAATCGCAAGCAGTCTGTCAAATACCATTCGATGCCGCATCTTGCGCGAAAATCAAGCCTAGCCATCACAAAGAGTCAGGTAGGCGGTCTCGAAGTGCTTTTGTTCGTCGTCGTGGCTACATCGTCTCAAGCAGTCTGTCAAATACCATTCGATGCAGAATCTTGCACGAACATCAAGCCTAGCCATCACAAGAGTCAGGTAGGCGGTCTCGAAGTGCTTTGTTCCTCGTCGGGGCTAACATAATCGCAAGCAGTCTGTCAAATACCATTCGATGCCGCATCTTGCGCGAAAATCAAGCCTAGCCATCACAAAGAGTCAGGTAGGCGGTCTCGAAGTGCTTGTGTTCGTTGTCGTGGCTACATCGTCTCAAGCAGTCTGTCAAATACCATTCGATGCAGAATCTTGCACGAACATCAAGCCTAGCCATCACAAGAGTCAGGTAGGCGGTCTCGAGGTGCTTTGTTCCTTGTCCGGGCTAATATAATCGCAAGCAGTCTGTCAAATACCATTCGATGCAGAATCTTGCACGAAAATCAAGCCTAGCCATCAGAAAGAGTCAGGTAGGCGGTCTCGAGGTGCTTTGTTCCTTGTCCGGGCTAACATAATTGCAAGCAGTCTGTCAAATACCATTCGATGCAGAATCTTGCACGAACATCAAGCCTAGCCATCACAAAGAGTCAGGTAGGCGGTCTCGAAGTGCTTTTGTTCGTTGTCGTGGCTACATCGTCTCAAGCAGTCTGTCAAATACCATTCGATGCAGAATCTTGCACGAACATCAAGCCTAGCCATCACAAAGAGTCAGGTAGGCGGTCTCGAAGTGCTTTTGTCTGTCGTAGTTAACATCATCCCGTGTCTAATACTATTCGTTGCAGAATCTTGCACGAAAATCAAGCCTGGTCATCACAAAGAGTCAGGTAGGCGGTCTCGAAGTGCTTTTGTTCGTTGTCGTGGCTACATCGTCTCAAGCAGTGTGTCAAATACCATTCGATGCAGAATCTTGCACGAACATCAAGCCTAGCCATCACAAAGAGTCAGGTAGGCGGTCTCGAAGTGCTTGTGTTCGTTGTCGTGGCTACATCGTCTCAAGCAGTCTGTCAAATACCATTCGATGCAGAATCTTGCACGAACATCAAGCCTAGCCATCACAAAGAGTCAGGTAGGCGGTCTCGAAGTGCTTTTGTCTGTCGTAGTTAACATCATCCCGTGTCTAATACTATTCGTTGCAGAATCTTGCACGAAAATCAAGCCTGGTCATCACAAAGAGTCAGGTAGGCGGTCTCGAAGTGCTTTTGTTCGTTGTCGTGGCTACATCGTCTCAAGCAGTGTGTCAAATACCATTCGATGCAGAATCTTGCACGAACATCAAGCCTAGCCATCACAAAGAGTCAGGTAGGCGGTCTCGAAGTGCTTTTGTCTGTCGTAGTTAACATCATCCCGTGTCTAATACTATTCGTTGCAGAATCTTGCACGAAAATCAAGCCTGGTCATCACAAAGAGTCAGGTAGGCGGTCTCGAAGTGCTTTTGTTCGTTGTCGTGGCTACATCGTCTCAAGCAGTCTGTCCAATACCATTCGATGCAGAATCTTGCACGAACATCAAGCCTAGCCATCACAAAGAGTCAGGTAGGCGGTCTCGAAGTGCTTCTGTCTGTCGTAGTTAACATCATCCCGTGTCTAATACTATTCGTTGCAGAATCTTGCACGAAAATCAAGCCTAGCCATCACAAAGAGTCAGGTAGGCGGTCTCGAAGTGCTTTTGTTCGTTGTCGTGGCTACATCGTCTCAAGCAGTAGGCGGTCTCGAAGTGCACCGTTCCTTCTCGGGGCTCAAGCAGTCTGTCAAATACCATTCGATGCAGAATCTTGCACGAACATCAAGCCTAGCCATCACAAAGAGTCAGGTAGGCGGTCTCGAAGTGCTTTTGTTCGTTGTCGTGGCTACATCGTCTCAAGCAGTCTGTCAAATACCATTCGATGCAGAATCTTGCACGAAAATCAAGCCTAGCCATCACAAAGAGTCAGGTAGGCGGTCTCGAGGTGCTTTGTTCCTTGTCCGGGCTAACATAATTGCAAGCAGTCTGTCAAATACCATTCGATGCAGAATCTTGCACGAACATCAAGCCTAGCCATCACAAAGAGTCAGGTAGGCGGTCTCGAAGTGCTTTTGTTCCTTGTCGTGGCTAACATCATCTCAAGCAGTCTGTCGAATACGATCCGATGCCGCATCTTGCGCGAAAATCAAGCCTAGCCATCACAAAGAGTCAGGTAGGCGGTCTCGAAGTGCTTTTGTTCGTTGTCGTGCCTACATCGTCTCAACAAAGAGTCAGATAGGCGGTCTCGAAGTGCTTTATTTCGTTGTCGTGGCTAACATCATCTCAAGCAGTCTGTCAAATACCATTCGTTACAGAATCTTGCACGAAAATCAAGCCCAACCATCACAAAGAGTCAAGTAGCCGGTCTCGAAGTGCTTTAGTTCGTTGTCGTGGCTAACATCATCTCAAGCAGTCTGTCGAATACGATCCGATGCCGCATCTTGCACGAAAATCAAGCCTAGCCATCACAAAGAGTCAGGTAGGCGGTCTCGAAGTGCATTTGTTCCTTCTCGGAGCTAACATCATCTCAAGCAGTCTGTCAAATACCATTCGATGCAGAATCTTGCACGAACATCAAGCCTAGCCATCACAAAGAGTCAGGTAGGCGGTCTCGAAGTGCTTTTGTCTGTCGTAGTTAACATCATCCCGTGTCTAATACTATTCGTTGCAGAATCTTGCACGAAAATCAAGCCTGGTCATCACAAAGAGTCAGGTAGGCGGTCTCGAAGTGCTTTTGTTCGTTGTCGTGGCTACATCGTCTCAAGCAGTGTGTCAAATACCATTCGATGCAGAATCTTGCACGAACATCAAGCCTAGCCATCACAAAGAGTCAGGTAGGCGGTCTCGAAGTGCTTGTGTTCGTTGTCGTGGCTACATCGTCTCAAGCAGTGTGTCAAATACCATTCGATGCAGAATCTTGCACGAACATCAAGCCTAGCCATCACAAAGAGTCAGGTAGGCGGTCTCGAAGTGCTTCTGTCTGTCGTAGTTAACATCATCCCGTGTCTAATACTATTCGTTGCAGAATCTTGCACGAAAATCAAGCCTGGTCATCACAAAGAGTCAGGTAGGCGGTCTCGAAGTGCTTTTGTTCGTTGTCGTGGCTACATCGTCTCAAGCAGTGTCAAATACCATTCGATGCAGAATCTTGCACGAACATCAAGCCTAGCCATCACAAAGAGTCAGGTAGGCGGTCTCGAAGTGCTTTTGTTCCTTGTCGTGGCTAACATCATCTCAAGCAGTCTGTCGAATACGATCCGATGCCGCATCTTGCGCGAAAATCAAGCCTAGCCATCACAAAGAGTCAGGTAGGCGGTCTCGAAGTGCTTTTGTTCGTTGTCGTGCCTACATCGTCTCAACAAAGAGTCAGATAGGCGGTCTCGAAGTGCTTTATTTCGTTGTCGTGGCTAACATCATCTCAAGCAGTCTGTCAAATACCATTCGTTACAGAATCTTGCACGAAAATCAAGCCCAACCATCACAAAGAGTCAAGTAGCCGGTCTCGAAGTGCTTTAGTTCGTTGTCGTGGCTAACATCATCTCAAGCAGTCTGTCGAATACGATCCGATGCCGCATCTTGCACGAAAATCAAGCCTAGCCATCACAAAGAGTCAGGTAGGCGGTCTCGAAGTGCATTTGTTCCTTCTCGGAGCTAACATCATCTCAAGCAGTCTGTCAAATACCATTCGATGCAGAATCTTGCACGAACATCAAGCCTAGCCATCACAAAGAGTCAGGTAGGCGGTCTCGAAGTGCTTTTGTCTGTCGTAGTTAACATCATCCCGTGTCTAATACTATTCGTTGCAGAATCTTGCACGAAAATCAAGCCTGGTCATCACAAAGAGTCAGGTAGGCGGTCTCGAAGTGCTTTTGTTCGTTGTCGTGGCTACATCGTCTCAAGCAGTGTGTCAAATACCATTCGATGCAGAATCTTGCACGAACATCAAGCCTAGCCATCACAAAGAGTCAGGTAGGCGGTCTCGAAGTGCTTGTGTTCGTTGTCGTGGCTACATCGTCTCAAGCAGTGTGTCAAATACCATTCGATGCAGAATCTTGCACGAACATCAAGCCTAGCCATCACAAAGAGTCAGGTAGGCGGTCTCGAAGTGCTTCTGTCTGTCGTAGTTAACATCATCCCGTGTCTAATACTATTCGTTGCAGAATCTTGCACGAAAATCAAGCCTGGTCATCACAAAGAGTCAGGTAGGCGGTCTCGAAGTGCTTTTGTTCGTTGTCGTGGCTACATCGTCTCAAGCAGTGTCAAATACCATTCGATGCAGAATCTTGCACGAACATCAAGCCTAGCCATCACAAAGAGTCAGGTAGGCGGTCTCGAAGTGCTTTGTGGCTACATCGTCTCAAGCAGTCTGTCCAATACCATTCGATGCAGAATCTTGCACGAACATCAAGCCTAGCCATCCCAAAGAGTCAGGTAGGTGGTCTCGAAGTACTTTTGTTCCTTGTCGGGGCTAACATCATCTCAGGCAGTCTGTCAAATACCATCGATGCCGCATCTTGCACGAAAATCAAGCCTAGCCATCACAAAGAGTCAGGTAGGCGGTCTCGAAGTGCTTTTGTTCCTTCTCGGAGCTAACATCATCTCAAGCAGTCTGCAGAATCTTGCACGAACATCAAGCCTAGCCATCACAAAGAGTCAGGTAGGCGGTCTCGAAGTGCTTTTGTTCCTTCTCGGAGCTAAGCAGTCTGCAGAATCTTGCACGAAAATCAAGCCTAGCCATCACAAAGAGTCAGGTAGGCGGTCTCGAAGTGCTTTTGTCTGTCGTAGTTAACATCATCCCGTGTCTAATACTATTCGTTGCAGAATCTTGCACGAACATCAAGCCTAGCCATCACAAAGAGTCAGGTAGGCGGTCTCGAAGTGCTTTGTTCCTTGTCGGGGCTAACATCATCTCAAACCGTCTGTAACACGATTCTCTTCTGAATCGTACACGAAAACGAACCCTAGGCATCACAGGAGAAGCAGGCAGGGTTTGGGAGTGCATGTGTTCGTTGCAGAGGGAGATATGCTTTCTAAAGCAAGAGTGGCAATGCCAAAAACGAATGCCTTGCCGTACAACAACAGTGGCCCAGAGAGGACGTCTTGCAATCGTGTTCCCCGCGTTTGATGGTCCTAGGTAGAAAAGTAAAGCAGGGCTTACTGCCATGTGCAAAAAAAAAAGAGTCAAATATGACGGACGAAGCAGGACGGTAAGAAGAATAATGCAGAAGCGCATAAGGAATGAAGAAACCGAAAACGAAAAAGAAGTGGGATGGGGGACAGGAAGAAAGCAGAAACGAATAGGAGACGGCGGCCGGGAGAAACTGACTGGGGCTTGGCGTGCGCAACGCCTAGATGAGCCTGAGGATTACCTTCACGCCTCGCATAAAACATTGAGCGAACAGCAAAGGAAAAGTGAAAAAGAAATACGCGGTCCCTGAGGTCGGTTGCGGCAGGAAGCAACAGAACGCGAAGGGAAAAACAGGGAATGGTTGAGTCGGAGCTCTCGGCAGAACAGATGGAAAGAAGAGGGTTGTTTTTCGTTTTTATCCGCAAGAAGCGTCTCTTCAATTCTGTTGACAAGCACCCGCCACTCCTGAGTTGGGACTAACTCGTTGCTAGCATTCGCATTCACTGTCCCCTTGATACCCTGTTGGACTGTCACTGTCAAGAGTCGTCTCTCGCTATCAGATTGGCCAAAAATACGTCAACCCACGGACGAAATCAGATGTACTTGTGCTGTTGGGTTGGGTCAGCACTTTCCATTATTCTTACAACAACGCAACAGGCGGTCACGTCGAGTAATTCTTATTTCCTACAAAAAAGCAGGTGCCTTTGTCAAAAGAAGAAAATACTTGACGTAGCTGCTTCGACTCCGAATGGAAGGGAGGTAAAGGGGAAAATGCAACATAAACACAATCCGATTGGGTCTTCGCGTACACCACCGTGTGTTGTTTTCTCTCTCAGGACTTTGACCTGTTACGTCTGTGTAATTTGACGTGTTGGGGTAGACCCGCATGACCTCACGTCCGTTCAACACGTGGTTCGGTAGTTACAGCACTTGGGATCCCTTCTGTTCTTTGTCGGGCAGCATCGTCGAGCATTTCCTTTCAAGCTGGCGCTTATGTAAAAAAAAAGGAGGAAGGGCGGGGGCAAGAAAGCGATACAAACAGGAGGGCCGGGAATGGCTGCGAACTCGCTCGCGAAAACTGCTTACTTGTTGTTCCACTTGTCCTGTTCGACGTTCCACGGGTCGGGTCATTAGACCGACGAGAAGCCGACTCTTGTAGCTCACCCCAGAGAGATAAAAGACTCGAGGGGCTGCCCTGTGCTTATTTCGACGGAGGCTAGAGCGGGAGAAACAAACACAACAACTGCAAAGCGGGTCGTTTCTGTTCAACGCTTACGCCCGCCACTTTAGCCCAGACTTGCCTGCTTCGCGCGGGGCTGCTCCTTTTGAGATAAGCCAGGTGCTTGTAAAATACTCGACGTAGCTGCTTCGACTCCGAATGGAAGGGAGGCAATATAGACGTCAATACAAACACCATCTGATTTGTTCTTCGCTTACACCACCGTGTGTTGTTTTCTCACTCAGGACTTTTGACCTGTTGTGTTTGTGTGATTAGTCGTGTAGGGGTAGACCCGCATAACCTCACGTCCGTTCAACACGTGGTTCGGTAGTTACAGCACTTGGGATCCCTTCTGTTCTTTGTCGGGCAGCATCGTCGAGCATTTCCGTTCAAGCTGGCGCTTATGTAACAAAAGCTCGTGTTTTTCAGAAGTCGAGCGTGTGAGGGCGTCCTCCATAGCGCGCCCGTCCCTTGACTACTTGTATTGCAGCTCTGAGGCTCCCAGGGCTGCGTGGGCGCCTGTGTCCTCCGGTCGCCTGGTATGCGGTATTCCTCCCCGCTTGGTGGCTTTTCTGCTGGCGAGACGCGCTTTTTTTCGTCGCTTTCTTGCAGCGCTGTGTGTTCCAGCGCCGAGGGAGCCCATCCGTCTGAGAATTGAGCGTTCTCAACGCGCAACGGGGGGGAGGAGGGATTTGCGAGAACGTGCTGGGTATGGTTGTGTGCTTAAAACCTGCACTGGTCCCATCTGCACCCCCTGGATCGGTCCTTTACAATACGGACACACGAACGCACTTTCCTCGTGGATACAGCGTTTCTCGCTGTGTGCTGCCCCTCTCCCCGAACACGCGCAGACGGAAACCCCAACATTTATTGCGTGTGCCCTGACGGTGCATAAGCTTTTGAGTCCTGGGGATGCTAACGGCGTCGCGCGCGGAGATTTTTCTAGGTTGATACCAGTCAGTCCTGGAATCTGGAGGATTTTTCAGCACGCGCAATCTTCGCTGTTGCAGAAGCAGCGAAGTGCACTTGGGCCAAAAGCTTGTGCAACGCTAGGGTGGACTCTGAGCCGGAGACCCGGGAGAACTCATCGACAGCTCAAACAACCTGAGCCATTCTGGGGCCCACTTTAGCCTTCACATCGATTCGTCGTAGAGGGCCTAGGAAAGCAGTTCTCACTACATGACTTCACGCCCGGGCGATCGTCCTCCGATACTTGAACGGTGCTCGCCTTGACACTTGCACTTTACAGAACTCAATACTTGTACGGTGGGGTTCCTCGTGAGAGACCATGCATTGGCCTCCCCGTTGCCGGCATTTTCCCACAGGTGTACCAACTGCTGGCGGGCGAGGAGAGAGTCGCCGGTTTGCTTTTCTCCCCGAGGGGAGAGGGGGAAACTTGTGCCGCAGACCGGTGCCCTTAGACAAGGTGGCTTGGGCAAGACACACGTGGGGCATGTGTGGCGGCGGCTCCGAATACCCGGCTTGCTCCGGCTCGCGGGAACAGGGTTCCCCCCCATTGTTCTTTACTCGGTCGGACGACGGCTAGCGGGAGAGTTTGGATGGTGAACATCAGTGGACTCAGTAGACATAGGTATTGCAAACGGTGTTAATGGCTGTCGCCTTCCCGTTCATGAGGAGCGCGACGATGAGCCCATACAGACCAAGAGCCTCGGCGAAGATAAGCATCAGGATCATGGCGACGAAGATTGTCTGCAAGGAAGGGTGGTTTTTTTTTTTGTGCCGTCAACAATAGCAAGTGGCAGGCTAGCGTCAGGCAGTAGATTTCTTTGGGCAGGGTTTCTCAGCCGGGGGTTGTTTGGAATAGCCTCTTTTGTTTGAAGTGAAAGTTCGCTTGAGCATCCGCAATTTGAAGGTCTCCGGGTGACGTTAGCAAATTTTTGTGTGTATTCCGACTATCCCGTTCAGGATACCCCTCGCTCTCTCTCCCCTCTCCCCTTTCTAGCAAACTTGTTTGAGCACCTGTGGGTCGAGTGAGGACCTAGCGAGAGACACGTCCATCGCCCACTTTGTTCTTGTGCACCCCTGTACCAACGAAGTGTAGGACTTTCGCCTTCTGGACTCAGTCATGTGGTGCGATCTTCTGTAACAAAACAGGCTGAGCGGTCAACAGGTCGAACGACAGCCTCTGGCAACGACGCGCCCACCTCTACTACCCCGTGCTCCTGAGCCTCCTGAGACACCTCCGTCTTCAATCTTCTCCCCGCCGGGAAGCTTCCGCTGTCCACGACAGCGGTGCCTCGTTTGCCGATGGTATGTGGTCCTCAGGACCTCAACACCATACTCGTGGGTGTGTACACACAGCCCATCCACTAGCACCTATGTCGTGGATGCTGGTGGTATCGGAGTAGCTGCGGGTATCACGGTGGTGATCGGAGTCCGCAAAACGAACAGATGCAACAACAAAATACTCGAGGGACTGCCTTGTGCTCATTTCGAAGGAGGCTCGAGGGGGAGAAAACAATACAACTACAAAGTGGGTCCTTTTTGTCGAACGCTTACGCCCGCCACTAAACCCAGCTTTACCTGTGTTTCGTGTGGGCTACAGCACCACATTTACCTCCTTCGATCTATCGCAACTGGCAGTCTCCTCAAGCATTTCCTACAAAGCAGGTGCTCATACAAAGAAATAGTTATTTTTGTGGATCAACCGACGGGTTTGCTCGCTTCCTATACAGTCGTTCTCTTCAGGTCCTGATGCAAAGCACACCTCGGTCTTCTGATAAGCAGCGGCGCACGCATCCCCGACTTGGCCAATGGCGAACCCAGCGGCAAGAGACGCAAAGCCGCCAGCCAAACCAGCGCCCAAGTGCAGAAAACCTTTGCCCAGGGTGTACGTCCGGTCGGTCAATTTGACGTTGTTCGAGATGATGACCGCGATGATCAGGCCGTAGATGCACAGGATACCCGCCATGATCACGGGCACCATCCCACGGGTCGCTCGGTTCTGTATTGAGGGTTTAGTTGCAGTAGTACCGGCAGAAAGGGATGCGTCGCTCTGGTCCGCCGGCTGTGGGAAGGCGCCGTGTTGCCCTGCTGGACCTTGCCGAGTGGCTAGAGAAGACAGGAAGCCGCTCCTTGAAGTCCTTTTGTTCGTTGTCGTGGATAGCCTCAAGCAGTCTGTCTAAACCGTTCGATACAGAATCTTGCACGAACATCAAGCCTAGCCATCACAAAGAGCCAGGTAGGCGGTCTCGAAGTGCTTTGTTCGTTGTCGTGGCTAACCTCAAGCAGTCTGTCTAAACCGTTCGATACAGAATCTTGCACGAAAATCAAGCCTAGCCATCACAAAGAGTCAGGTAGGCGGTCTCGAAGTGCTTTTGTTCGTTGTCGTGGCTACATCGTCTCAAGCACTCTGTCTAATACCGTTCGATACATAATGTTGCACGACCACAACGCTCCTCGCTTTTTCCCTGCTTAATTCTCGTCTCCTCGCCCCCGTCGTCCTCGCCGCTGCGTAAAAAAACTCATGATGCAAAGCAAACTGGTACCCCCGAAAACCGAAGTAACGAAGCACGCAAGGACTCCGTTATTCGATGAGACTTCATTGTTTTCACCAAAAACGTGCGTAATAAACGACAGGACTCACATCAGAACTGCAAGTCAATGGCAAACCTTTGCGACGATCCCCAAGTGAGCGACTGCAACGCCTGCCTTCACGGTACCGTAGGCCGCCCCAATGTTCGCGAGGCCGAGGGCTGCCGACGCGCCCAGCTGGCCGAACAGGGCACCGAGGGGTGTGCAGTAGTTGAACACTTCAGCCATTTTTCTAGTTTTTTCGAGTGGTCCCCCCCTTGTATGCGGTCGGGTTTTTTTTTTTTTTCTCGTTTCCCTGAGGCGGGCAGGGGACTTGGGCGGATCCAGTTGTTTGACTTTTTCACGGTTTTGCGGTTTAGGTGACTTTTCCACGGTTTTGCGGTTTAGGTGACTTTTTCACGGTTTTGCGGTTTAGGTGACTTTTCCACGGTTCTGCGGTTTAGGTGACTTTTTCACGGTTTTGCGGTTTAGGTGACTTTTTCACGGTTTTGCGGTTTAGGTGCGGTTTAGGTGACGTTTTCACCGTGCAGCTTCTTGTCCGCCCTTTGCAGAGCCCTTCTCGCATGATATCGTGGGTTTTGCACCGGGACGTTACTCAGACAGGTTCTCAGAATCGTACACTGAGAAGGGTCCCCACCATGAGTGCAGATCTTGGTTGTGGTAGCGACTGTTCAAATGGAGAACATTGAAGGCCGATGTGGAGAAAATTTCCGTGTCAACAGCAATTGAACACGGGTCAGTCGGTCCTAAGGCAAGGTGTAATTGCTTGCCACTGACGAGCTTGCTTGGCCGTGCAGGATTGCCGAAAGGGAACATTCCGCGACCCGGATGCAGAGATTTGGAGTGGCGACACATTGACGATCCTGTTGACCATTCCCGGAAAAGACTTCGGAAGCGGGTTCGGCTCTTTGTTTCCCTTCGTTCCTCGGTTAGGCGCGTCTTGATCCTTCTGCTTGTTTATTTCTTGTGTGTGGAATCTCGGAGCCTTGGCTCTGAGCCTTGGACAAATTAACTGAAAGCCGTGCCAATTCATGCGCCTCGGAGGGAAAAAACGGCGGCAGGGAAAACACATTTTGACTACCTTTGAAGAACGTGTGCTTGCGCTCGAGAAAGAAATGCATAAATTGATGTTGCGGTTTTCCCTGTGAAAAGTAGTGCGAGGTATAAAAGAAGGGGAAGCAAGAGAGTGAAAAAGATGGTGCATCGGCCAAGCATCAAGCGACGAAGAACGGAAAAGATTGTCTTTTTGTGCGTGAGTGAGTGAGTGTGTGCGTTGCGGACCCGTTTTAACGTGGTGTCTCCCTTCACGAAAAGTACGACCACGCTCAGAGTGTGTGTGTGTGTGTGATCTCAGTAATGGGTAACCCCTGAGCGGAGTCTAGCCCAGAGTGTGGGTGTGTTGTGGCCCGTTTTTACGTGGTGCTTTCCTGCTCAAGAGGCGCCCACGTTAGTGTGTGTTTGTGCGTTAAAGTTCATGGTTTAAGGGGACAACGTCTGAAGCGGGCTAATCTTCTTTTGTGCGAATGTGTGCGTGTGTTGGATTTTCAATCACGGGTAACCCCTGAAGCGGAGTATAGCTCAATGTGTGTGTGTGTGTGTGTGTGTGTGTGTGTGTGTGTGTGTGTGTGTGTGTGTTTGTGCACGTGCGCGCGCGCGAAAGAGCAATAAAAACCGCAAGCGAAAGAGGAAGGTATGTTCAGTCGCAGCTCTTTACAGTTGGAAAAAGACGTTTTCGATGACTCCCACGAAACCAGGGGCCGGGCGAAGGTCTTACGACTCCCCATAATCGTGAACAGCACGAGCCCAAGAAGAATTAATTTTCTGCAGTATTTGCATACTTTCAAGAAGCAAAAGAATGAATGGTTGAGACCCAGCACCCTGACCGTTAGGAAAAAGAGGGTGTTTGTCTTTTGTCGCTTCTTTATCGCGAGGGGGGGGGGGGTGACAGTGTTCCAGGTAAACGGTAAACGATTGCCGTTTATAAACGTTTACGTTTACTCATTTTGGAGTAAACGTTGAGTAAACGTTGAGTAAACGTTGTGTAAGCGTTTACTGTATCAAGGGCGGCATCCACTGGAAACGCAATCTATCAAGGAAGAGGGGCAACTAAGTAAAATATCCAGACGGACCTTTCGTCACAAATGGCGAACAAGCGCAAAGGAGACGCCTTGGAGGGGGTGACATTCACGGAAGTACCCGGATCGAAGATGCGCAAGGTAACCTGCAAGTTCTGCGATAAGGCCTTCTCCACCGCCTCTGCTGAGCACCTGCTCGGCCAAGGCAGCGGCATTGGCGGCTGCGCCCCAAAAAATTCCATGGTAGCACACACCCGCCTTCGTCGTCAAGCTGAAGGCAGCAAGAAAAACTGAAAAAGTATTTACCCTGTCATTTTCAGGTAAGAAATTCTGATCCACCAAAACACGCTGCCTACGTCTTTTTAGCCTGCACAATACATTGAAGGGCAACCGGCAAGATTGGTAGTACTACAAAAATACTCGAGGGGACTGCCTTGTGCCATTTCGACGGAGACTAGAGGGGGAGAAAACTATTACAACTACAAAATGGGTCTTTTTTGTTGAACGCTTACGCCCGCCACTGAACCCAGATTCACCTGTGTTTCGTGTGGGCTACAGCACATTTACCTCCTTTGATCTTTTGCAGCTGGCAGCCTCCTCAAGTATTTCCTACAAAGCAGGTGCTTATACAAACGAAAAAGACCAAAGCTCAGCCACGCGATGCGTCGCTCCTTTTTCTTTTTATTGCCGGGAGAGAGAACTTTCCAGAATGGCGGTCACCTGCGCGGGGGTAGCACTGCTACGTGGCAACCAATTCTGGTTGGCAGCTGTGATTCGTAGCAGCACAAGACCGCAGTGGGACCTGGAAATGCTTCGTCGATCCGACTGATTTTGTCGGTTGCTCAGAGTCTTGTTCTCCGCCGCCAAGAGTCGGTCGAATAGAGTATAGAAGGCCATGTGTGTTTGAAGTCTCCGGTTGACCGTAGCTTGGGACGGGCGGTCGGGGCTTGTTTGCTTGAGAAGCGTGTGGTTATCCTGTAATGGCAAAAAAAAAACAATTCGGGTCGAAGAAATTTGTTTGAATAAAAATCAGGCTGGATGGGGGAGGGGAACGCGAGAACGAGCTTGGTATGGCACCGACCTTGTCTGCACCGTGTTTCGGTCCTACTAGCCATGGACATATGAAGTGGAGTATCATCAACGTAGAGCCTGTGTGCCTGCACGACAGCGGTGCGAGTCTCGTTTGCCAAGCGACTACCAGTGGCTCGCCAGCCAGGACCACTCCTGCTCCGAGAGCACAACCCTAGCCCAGGCTGCGGGTATCATGGTGGTGGTCGGAGTCCGCAAAGTGAACAGATGCAACGACAAGGATAGCTATCTTTTTGTGGATCAAGACGGGTTTTCTCGCTTATATTATACAGGTGTTCTCTCAGGTTCCTTCTAACTTGCGCCGCTGAGCCGTGGGTGCTGTATGATGGATCGTAGATGTAAGACACGGCGGTCTACATGGAGAATGGGTGCCTTATGATGGATCGGGAATGTAAGACACGGCGATCTATATACGGGTCTGATTAATCCGTCAGAATGATTGAATGATGGCGGCACGACACCAGCAACAACTGCTAACAGCTTCTTTGTGCTGGGTGGACGCGGACAGACTCGATGACTGAGATAGACGACAGTGACGCCTGGTCCTACTTGGATGGCCGTTCATCGACGATCGATGTGCCCGGTGCTTGTTGTCGCCTACATCCTGCTGTTTTCGTGCTGGCTCTGCTCTCAAGAATCAGAACCAGAACCAGAATCAAAGCCGGAAACACACTTTGCGATTTGAAAATGGCAGCCTCCTCGAGCATTTCAAATAGGTGCGTATCTGAAGGTTGCAATAGAAGAGCTAGCTCTTTTCTCGGAGTTTTGACGTCGGTTTCTACGACCTTTCCTTAGGGGAGGTGATCCTTGGGATTAACCCCTTACGGACGGAGGGGGGTTTGCAAGAACGTGTTTGGAATGGATATGTGCTCAACACCGCACTGGTTCCGACTGCCCCGTGTTTCGGTCCTTTAAGCCACGGACACATCAGGCGGACCGTCCGTAAGGGGTCGACAAGACCTTTGCGGGCGGGCGTGGATCCCTTTTGTCGTTTTGTCGAGAGTCGTTGACCAAGCTGCTGAGCTTTCCTGCATCAGTTTTCCTCTGAGCTGCTCAATTTTCTACAGGAAAAAGAAAGGCCCCGCGGAAAGGAATCGCGTGGAAGGGAGAGTGGGAGAAAGTCTTTTGGCAAGCGGTGGATCCTGCGACCGGGGCCATAAGTAGAATTTGTATGAGAGTCAACGCCCCCTCAGATGGACCAAGGAAGCCTCGTGCCAGACTGAAGGTGTTCCCAGCACGTTGTAAGTCGGGCTCTCGTCGCGTTCGTGGTTTTGTCCATTGAGTGTGTTGCAGATACGGCTGCGTCATGCTTGCTCTTGCCAGAACGCTAGCGCCCGTTATTGCGCACTACGGCTCCTAGAAACAGAATGGAATGATGACAGCTTGACGTGATACGATCTCTGGCACCAACAGCGATCAATCCGGTGTCACGAAACGTGGAAGAATGTTGCGGTGGCCACATGCATGTTTCAACTATTTCAAGCCATTGCCATAAGAAGTGGAATAGTCGGAAGGAAACGCAGGGTTGGGAGGTTCGATTAGGGTTTCCTCGAAGAGGAATGCAGGGGGTTTCAAAGGCTTGCCAGCTACGCCGTGGGCGGTCTCGCCTGGAGCATCTACCAACCTGAGGCCGGCACCAGATACACCCTCGAGTCTGGGTGCGTGTGCCTTCACATGCTGCGTCCACCGACGCCGCTGCCAACGTTTGCTATTGCATGCCGTGCACCCAAACCCATCCCCGCTCCCCCTTCTCGCGCTCACGGCAATCAACGTGGGATCGCTTCCCCTGCACATTGGCCATTCCTTTCAGCGGGGGGTGTTCTGGGGTTTCGTCAAAACAAATAGAAAGAAGGCGCACGGCGTCGTGGCCGCTTTTTCCTGCACCCGTACGGCAGTGGATTACCCGCCTCTAACTCTACCGCGTGTCGCTGTTGACCTCCCCGCGAGAGGAGAAAAAAAAACGAGAAGAAATGTGAAACGGGTTTTGGAAATGATAGAGGTTTTGATACCTGACACACGTACCACGCACGGGCTGGGACAGCAGCAAAGAACGAATGGGCAGAAGGAAAAAGAGGGGCGGGGAGCGTGACAAATTTTTGAAGAGACGGAACAGGACCAGAGCGACACGAAGCTGGATAAGAGGGTGCGGGGGGGGATTGCAAGAACGTGCTTGGAATGGATATGCGCTCAACACCACTGGTCCCGTCTGCGCCGTGTTTCGGTCCTTTAAGCCATGGACACATAAGGCGGATCATCATCAGCGCGGAACCTGAGTGTCTGCAGACAGGACAGCGAGTCTCGTTTGTCAGGCGGCTGTTCGTAGCTCGTCGTAGACAAGAGGTGCGGGGGGGGGGGGGGGGGGGGGGGGTCGTTGTATAATGGTTTAGCTTGAAGGGAATTGGAAAGGTTGAAAAAGGTTTGGGGGTCACCGTCGGTTTGTGTTTTTTTTTTTTTTTTGGGCACGGATTGGAAACGATAGTTATATAAAACGATCATTTTCGAAAGTGAAATATCATCGTTTTTTATCGTTTTCAAAAAACGATCGTTTTTTGCTTCTCAAATTTTCCTGTTGTAATTATGAACCAACCAATCTTTGGCGCGTCTATTTCTTGTGCAAAATTGACTTTGGTGGCCAGATTCAGCTGTTTCATGGCCTTTCATGTAGGAAAGGGTAGCCAACATGCTCTTTTTCTCGTCCTTTTCCGCAATCGTGCGCTTTCTAGCCCACTCAAGGATTATCGACATGTATCCTTTCCAACTCAACTCTGAGGCTGGCGGCGTAGACTGAAGGTTTGCTGCTCATCGAAGTGCTTTTTCTACTTATTTGTGGACTCATCCTCGAACACTAGCTGCAATTGCGCTTCCCAGCTGTGGCTTCTCCCGCCGGATGCCCTCGGCCGCGCTCCTGTGCTGTGGCGGCTTGTGGCAACTCTTGACCAAGCCAACAAGTTTCTGCTATTTCCAGCTTCTTGTCCAGCTCGTCCGTTTTGATGTACTTCTTCATGATTCCTGGGGGGGGGGAAATACAAGAGGTACCTCTTGTATTCGGCGTGCTGATCCTGCAATTTTCCCGAAAAAAGAAATAGAAAACAGCACCGCAAACCCGGAACCCGCGGGAACTCCCTTCTTCTTGGAAGAGACGCACGTAATTTGTGGTCCCGTCTATTTGGCACGGTTCTCTTCATCGGAGCTGAACGCGAGCACATTCGCCGAAAAAGGTCTGCTACATGGGCCAGCAAAGAAATGTCACCAACCAGTGGGTCTATTCCCGTCCTTTCCATTGAAAATCTGTGGGTTCCACGCCCGGTGCCCCGCATCTGGCAAAGACCCACGAACCACGCACATGTTTTTTGGTCCCCGGGTCTATTTTTCACGGTTCTCTGCATCGGGATCAGAAAATCGTCGAAAAGGTCCGTTATGCGGACCAAGGAAAAATCCAACCTTTTTCCAGATTTCCAAAATGCCTCTTCTATTCAAGGTACCTCCTGTATTCAACCCCCCCCCCAGTAACTTGAGTTTTGACTCCTTCACCTAAGGCAATGCTTCGACTCCGGCGAACTCCGATGAACGGGGCTCCTTCAAAGACGAATCTGATGCCTACCCTCGACTGTCTGCTCGTTCCAGTGCCATAGCGCTGTCGTGGCAATAATGTGATACACAAAACCTTACTCGAACTACTCGTCACTCGACACACCGAAGCAAACCCCTATGGAAAAAAAACGATCGTTTTTTTTTCACGATCGTTTTTTTTTAGGCCAAAATCACGAATTCTCGTAAACGATCGTTTCCAATCCGTGTTTGGGGGTAATTATTATTTCGGGGGTTCGCGTAACCCTTCTTTTCCGGAAGATAACGTTATCTTTTCTTTTCTCTCTGGCGCTCTTTTTCTCTCTATCTCTCTCTTTGGCTAGCAAAGCGACTATTGCGACCGACACCACGACCACACCCGTAATGAATGTGATCAAGGGCCCCCCACGTTCTACATGTTGAGCAGGGGTTGCCATGTAGCCCGTACCGGTCTAAGCCTTCATTGTAACTTCCATAAGTAACCCCGTTGGGACGGGTCCGACGGTCCGTTAGTCATCAGCGACATCGGGCGGGAAAAAGAAAACAAAAAGAAAGGGGTAAAAGGTGGGTGTGTGGGTGGATAAGCTCGTGGTAGGTTGTTCGGAAATAAGTACAACCTCAAACTGCGCCTAGCACAGGGCCAGGCGGTATATGCGTGCCTCCATCCTCTCATGTTAGTGTGCGTTCACCCGTACAGACACTTCGAGTTCTCCCGTTCGTCAGGGTAAACGGGTGCGGAGTGTAAGCCTTTACCCCATGCGAAGCAGATTCGACAATTCCCCCAAAACGCGAGAAAACCTTTGCACATTTTCTTGGATATCCGGGTCTATTTTTTGCGGATCTCTTCATCGGAGCTGATCACGAGCAAAAAAACGCCGAAAAAGGTCTGCTGCGTGGACCAGCAAAAAAATGACACCACTCGGGGGATTGATTCCCTTTCTTCTCGATGCACACCCGGTGGTTTCCGCGCCGGGGCCCTGTCTCTTACAAAGACCCACAAACCACGCACATATTTGTAATCCCCGGGTCTAATTTTCACGGATCTCTTCATCGGAGCTGATTGCGAGCGTAAATTCGTCGAAAAAGATCTGCTACGTGGACCAGCGGGAAAATGCCACCATTCAGGGGATCGATTCCCGCCCTTCTCAACACACACCTGGTGGTTTCCACGCCCGGTGCACAGCATATCATAAAGACCCGCGAACCACGCACGTACTTTCTGATCCCCATGTCTAATTTTCGCGGTTCTCTTCATCGGAGCTGATCGCGAGCAAAAAGTCGTTGAAAAAGGTCTGCTCCGTGGACAGCGAAAAAAACGGCACCGCCCAGGGGATCGATTCCCGTCCTTCCCGTCACAAACCTGGTGGTTTCCATGTCCGGTGCCCTGCATCTTGTAAAGACCCGCGGAACCACGCACATACTTCTTGGTCCCCGGGTCCATTCTTCACGGTTCTCTTCATCGGAGCTTATCGCGAGCTAAAAATCGTCAGAAAAGGTCTGCTGCACGCACGAGCAAAATTGTCACCAGAAACCCAGCTCCCGCTGGCTCTTCCCAGCTCCCAAAGAGCCAGAAGAACCAGCTCCCAAGAGCTGGGAGCCACCGCCAACACTGCCTGGGGGCTGCCTTCAACGAAACCTTGGTCGGCTTCATCTCCTGTTGGATCGGAAAGTTTCTCTTCCAGTAAATTCGCGTCACTCAACCCGGTCACCACGAAACTCGCCCGGAATTTTGAGATGGCTTTTTATTGTGCTCCTGCTGGCTCTTTCCAGCTCCCGAGCTGGCTCCAAGAGCCGGGAGCTGGCTCCAGCTCCGAGAGCCACCGCCAACACTGCCCCAGGTCACCGGTTGCGGGGACAACGTTCTCGCCGAACTCCTTCAACTTCAACGAATGTCTCGTACTGAGTGAATGCGCAGATTACATCAACGTTCTGACTTCGCTGTTTTTGCCCAAGAGCTTGAAGAACTGGCAAACGATGAATGCGTTGCTGTGGAGGTGGATGCGGTTCATGCTAGTCTTGGGGCTGGCGAGCACGAGAAGAAGCTGGATGGCAATCACCTGGTGATGGAAGGGCAACTCCGCCTTTGCTTGCGCTGCCCTTCCATACGACCCGCTTACCCTGTCATCACTGACGCGTGCCCGCCAAAGGAACACCTTCGTGAACACTACCGTGTCCGGAACTCGTGGTTGGCACTGGATGCTTGTAACAACTGACCGATCGCTCCGAAGATGCGTTGTATCTTGCTCGCTTTCTGACTTTTGCGGAAGCAAGATAGTCAGCCACCTTGCAACGGTCTTTTCCGCCGACACCGACTCTTGGTTCATAGAGACGGACGCTCGAGGATGTCAACAAGACGATTGGAGCTGCGGTAACCATTCCTTGTTTGCGGCGCTGCAGTTCACAGACTGCATCCCAGAGCCCGCCCACGTTCATTCACAAGTGCCAGAACGCTCTAGTCGCTAATACTCTTGGTGCGCATTCGGGTTTCGAGGTTCGGAAGAAATGTGAAAACGGTGAACTTTTGCTGAAGCTCCTGTTTTTCTGGTTTCATTCTTGGCGGTTGGTCTCTTGTTTGGACCCAGCGCACTGTCCCCAGCTACCCCATCGCCGATTGGTTGATTGCTCGCACATCGGGCACGAAAGAACGGGGATGTTTCCCGAGCGGGAAAGAAGGTTGAAGTATGGCTAAAGATAAAGCGGTGTCACCTGAGGGGGGGGATCTCAGGGCCGCCTACGCGATAAATCCGTTAAGCATTGGGAACTTTTACGTACACGGACCACACGGATCTGCATGCACCGTTAAGCAGCGGTGGTGTCGTTTGACCACTTTCAAGTACACGGACCACAGAATTCGGAGAACGGACAACAATGCAGGGCAAGCCGGCGAAGAAATGCGTAGTTCTGGTATATTCTTTTGCTTTTCGCTGTCGACAACATTATTTGCTTTCAGCGTCTTTTCATGCCTTTTAGTGACGGTATTTTGGGTTTTCGTTCTTTACCATGGACTTGCTGGACTTTATGGTCCCATAGAGTGGAGAGAGAGAGAGAGAAAATAAGCACCTCAACGATCTGAGATCGAACCCGGATGGATCCGAAGCCGCCGTTCTCACATTCTCACTCCCGCCCATGAGGACCCATAAACGACAGCTTTGACGAGCGATTTGCACGTCAACACCGCAACGGACCTCCACCAGGGTTTCCCCCGGCTTCGTCCTATCCAGGCATAGTTCACCATCTTTCGGGTCCCAACAAGTGTACTTAACCTCAAATCCCTTTCCAGTAAATCAGGATCGGGCTGTGCTGCGTCCTCAAGGATTGGCACATCTCCCTTTCAGTGCGGCTTGTGGGTTTGACACCCTAAGCCTCGCACACGTGTTAGACTCCTTGGTCCGTGTTTCAAGACGGGTAGTAGAAGATCGCTGTGTCTGACATGAGCCTGCGAGCGTTTAACCACGTCAGGCCAGCGGGAGCAAGGGCGTTGTCCGAAGACGCCGACACTTACCCTTCGCTGACGATGCGGCGGGTCACCTCCTCAACTCATTCCTATCCTGGTCGATCCGAGCAAAACTGAGGCAGCCGGCAAGCCGTCTCGCAACAGAAGCTTGGACGATCCGAATAGGTCCAGACGTCTCAACCATAAACCCCAGTGAAGGAGCAATGATTAAGATTTGAACGCATCTCCAACTCTTACCACTCATCGGTTTCAGGGACTTTTAACCCTCTTTTCAAAGTTCTTTGCATCTTTCCATCACTGTACTTGTTCGCTATCGGCCTCCGGGAGATATTTAGCCGAAAACCTCTTTGCAAGCTGAGCTGCGGCGCCAAACGACTTGCGCACACCATACTTGTGAATCGTAATCGATCGCAAAATGTTGTGCTCCAGGGGGGATACTCGAAGGGACCGCCCGGTGCTTCTTTCGACGGAAGCTTGTGGCAGTCCAGTCGTTGCGTTAGTAGTTGAGTCATCGACATGCTGACGGATGACCGCACTATGCCAGCTTCTCGCGTGATTTGCAACTGGCGGCCTCCTCCGTGTGCTTGCCGGGTTTCTTGTCGACAGTGCCCGGCAGTACGGCTGCATACGGTGTGCCCCGCCGATGCTCGTTGTGCGGGAAAGGTGGCTTCGCACCTCGTTTACGCACGCTTCTCCCTTTTCCGCCGTGGCATCATTCTCTAACGTGTGCTCGCAGAGGGATCCCTCTTGACCAGGCCGCTCAGCTCCACGTCGGTTCAAGCACGTCGATCTGCCTCACAGCAGCCAACTCGAGCTGAAAATGGAGCAAGTAGGAGGCAGACACACCCGCCCGAGTCGTAGGAAAAAAGGGTCCAAGCACCCATCGTATGCTCGCGCGACGGGGGCAGGCAGCTGGATCCGGGCCGGACGGATCTGGTAAGCTGAGTAGCGATGCCGTTCCCCGTGGCTACCGATTTCCGAACCAGCGCAGAGGCGTCGCCCTCTCGACATTGCGCGCTGCGGCTTGCGCATTCCGTCACCACGGGCGGTCTCTGATAGAGGCCGCCGGCTCACTTTCGACGAAAGACGTCTCGATGTTTATGCCTTCCAGGACCATCAGGTTGTCGCGCGTGGTCTTCGGCTGTATGGATGAGTTGTCACTGCATTCAAGAGCTGGAACCCCGAAAAAGAATAGGTGCGATGTTTGTTTGTACGTGCCGGGGGGGGAAAAGGATTAGCCTGTTGGTGAGTGAATATGATCGGTAGGCTAATCTTCTCCCCCCAAACACGCTGTCAGCGTTCTCGTTCGTGTTTACAATTAACTGTTACTACGAACATCGACTGAGGGGGAGAAAACCTTGCTATCCAGGTACAACCGCGAGGGTCCGGTGACAACGTGTCAACATCAAAGCGACATACAATGGGTTTCAGCATGTCATCGTTCGCAGAGGCCCCGACGGGCGCATCGTCATCACAGCCGTTGGAGGCATCGGCTCCATTCTCGTCGTTGCTCTTGCCGGCTTCATTCCTGCAGAGGTAGTGCTTTTTTGCTCTTCTACTTGCGTTGCGTTGTACAGAACGTACGACCCCAAAGAAGCTTAGTGCAGGTGCCCTGTTCCTACGTGCGTGAGGTGGAGTACAAATCGCCGCCTCTTGAGGTCACGAACAGTCAAGAACAAAGATGCGCGAATGCGTCAACCAGAGACTTATAAACAAGAACGGTTCATCCCCTGATTCTGTTGTGAATTCGGCACTGGCTCTCGGTCTCCGCGATCACCACCGTCGAATACAGATGGGGACGGACCGGCTTGAGACTGTTGTGACTTGAATCTAAAATACTCGAGGGGCTGCCTTGAAGGAGGCTTGAGGGGGAGAAACGATACGACGTAGTGGGTCTATTTTGTTGAACGCTTACGCCCGCCACTAAACCCAGACTTACCTGTGTTTTCGTGTGGGCTACAGCACATTTACCTCCTTTATTGGGATGTTGTTGTGCGATAGTAGTCATCGGCATGCCGATGAGTACCACACTATTTGATATATTCGCAACTGGCAGCCTCCTCAAGTATTTCCTTCAAGGCAGGGTGTATGCAGAAGAAAAAGACGTACGAATTCGAAGCCCGGCCAGCGACTGCAGCCAGAGAGTTGACGAGCTCGATCGAACGGCGCCGAGCGGCCTCTCTGTGGATGTCCGAGATGGCGGTGCGGATACAGGGAAGGGAGTTGCCGTGCGGGTCGAGCAGCACCCCGCTGAGGTTGGTCGCGAGGCGGGCCGTGGGGGCGGTGTCGATCCTGTCGACCCCGTGCGCCGTGAACAGGGCGGACAGCTGCTTGGTCGGGGCCGCCACGTCGTCGTCCAGCGGCTCCGGCGTGAACAGCGAGACGCCGCTGGCGAGGGGGGTGTGAGCTGCGGGAGACGGCACGGAGCTCGCGCGCTTCAACGGGTCGTCGGCGCGCAGCTGCTTTTTCACGGCGCTCGCGATGTGCGTCAGCGTCGTCTGCCGCGGGAAGTCGATCGCGGTGAGCGTGCGGGGGAATACGTCGGGGGTCGGGTCGTCCTCGGATTTGTGCCCGTTACGGATCATGTCGGCGGTGAGTGTGACGGCGCGCTGGGTGAACAGGTGCGAGAGGTGCTCGTCCGACTTCGTCGGCTCGAGGTTCCGCGGCAAACCCCCGGAATCGTCGTCCATCCGTCCCCGGATACCATCGGCGGTCAGCGTCGCCGCGCGTTGCGGGTACAACCCCGGGCCCGCGAGCTGGCCATCCTCTGCCGGCTGCTCGTCCGCCCTGTCGTCGTCCATCCGAGTAGCGTGCCACAGCTCCACCGCGGTTTTGCTTCGCTGCTCGAAGACGTTCGTCATCGAGTCCGGGTGGACCCCTGGCATGGGCTGCGCCCCCGTGTACGCCGGTGAAGACGCCGGCTTGCGCGTGGCGAAGTGCTGCATCTTCTCTTTTTCCGCCGACGACAAGCACGCCGAGGCGACCCGCGCAACGCCGGATGCCGCCGCGTCTTCCCCGCCGCCGCCGCCGCCGCCGCCGTCGCTCTCGGCGGCGGTCCCTTCGACGCTGACGACCGGCAGTTCGTCGCCCGCGTCGCTGGTCTGCTGCGAGCCGGCCGATTTTTCCTCCAGCGCCTTCTTCCGCGACGGCGCCTCGTTGATCCTGCTCCGCGCGTACACGTGCGGGTGCTTGCACTCGGCTCCCCGCGGGCAGTACCGGGACTCGGCGTGGAAGTCCGGGCACTTGGAGAACTCCCCTAGGACGGTCTTCCACTTGACGTCGCACGCGAGGCACTTCAGCGTGACGAACGTCTTCCTCCGGTCCGAGCAGGTCCACTCGTTGTGGTTGCACGGGGGGACCTGCGTGACGTTCGCGGGGAGCGTGCTCTGCGTAGTGTTCGTCGTATTCGTGGATTCGGTTTCGCTCGTGAAGCTCGCGCCGCGCTGAGCCTTGCACTGCGAGGACCCCCTGCTCCCGGACAGGCTGGCCATGCTGCCCGAGGCGCAGCTGCTCGCCGAAGAGTTGCGGTTGATGGTGTTGTTGCTCGCCTGCCGCTCGAGACCGACCCTCCCGCCGCCTTTGCCGCTTTGGTGCGGGCTCGCCGGGGCCGTGAAGAAATTGTTGACGTGCTGCGGCAGGTTCCCGCCGCCCTGGAACCCACTGCTCCGCCCGCTCCTTCCCGGGCTGTTGTTGTAGGCAGGGTCGTCGTAGGGCGACGGCGACGGTGCTCGGGGGAAGCTGGGCACTGCGACGTTCAGCGACCCGTTGAGGCTCTGCGGGCCCTTTCCGAAGCTTCCGTGTCTGGGCGGAATGCCGGTGTCGGTGAAGGCGTTGTCGACTTGCTGGGCGCCTCCTCCGAAGCTGCCGTGGCGGAGAGGGATGCCGCCGTCGCTGAACGCGGCGTGGCGGGGGGGAATGCCGCTGTCGCTGAAGGCGTTGTCGACTTGCCGGGCGCCTCCTCCGTAGCTGTTGTGGCGAGGGGGAACGCCGTTGTCGTTGAAAGCGTTGTTGGCTTGCACGGCACCCCCTCCGAAGCTCCCGTGGCGAGGAGGGATGCTGCTGTCGCTGAAGGCGTCGACTTGTTGGGCAACGCCTCCAAAACTCCCGTGGCGAGGAGGGATGCTGCTGTCGCTGAAGGCGTCGACTTGTCGGGCAACGCCTCCAAAACTCCCGTGGCGAGGAGGGATGCTGCTGTCGCTGAAGGCGTCGACTTGTTGGGCAACGCCTCCAAAACTCCCGTGACGAGGAGGGATACCGTTGTCACTGAAGGCGTTGTTGGCTTGTGCAGCGCCTCCTCCAAAGCTCCCGAAGCGAGGAGGAATGCTGTTGTCGCTGAAGGTGTTGTCGACTGGCCGGGCGCCTCCTCCAAAACTCCCGTGACGAGGAGGGATGCCGTTGTCGTTGAAAGCGTTGTTGGCTTGTGCGGCGCCTCCTCCGAAGCTCCCGTGGCGAGGAGGAATGGTGTTGTTACTGAAGGCGTTGGCGTCGACCTGTTGAGTTCCCCCGATAATCTCGTGGCGGAAAGCATTGCTGTTGTCGGTGAATATCCACTGCGGCTGCTGCTGCTGCTGCTGCGGCTGTTGTTGTTGTTGCTGCTGCTGCGGCTGTTGCAGTTGTTGTTGATGTGGTTGTTGTTGCTGCAGTTGCTGTTGCTGTTGCTGTGGTTGTTGCTGTTGCTGTTGCTGGAGCTGGAGCTGGAGCTGCTGGATTAGTTCCTGTTGATGCAGCTGGAGCTGCTGGAGTTGCTCCTGCTGCAGCAGCGGCGGCGGCTGCTGCTGCGGCTGCTGCTGCTGCTGCAGCTGCTGCTGCTGCAGCTGCTGCAGCTGCTGCAGCTGCTGCTGCTGCAGCTGCTGCTGCTGCGGCTGGGGTCTCCTCCTCTGGTTCCGCGAGCCCGGCTTGCCGCTACCCTCATCCGGCATCACCAACCCGCCCGTTCGGTGGCTAGGCTCGAACTCACCAGCAGCGGCGCTTCCTTGCTGCTGCGGATTCCCCTGGTACCCGCCACCACCACGGCCTCCGCCGCCTTTCCTCCTCTGCTGCTGCATTTTAGTAGCCGCGGTGCACCTACTCAAAAGTCAGCCACGCAGCGTGAGAGGTTGCAGGGCGAGGTCCTGTATGCCGCAGGATATCCGTAGTCAGTTAGTATTGATCTTCTGACGTCTTATCCAACAGAAAAAAAACGCGCAACTATTGCGCCCGCGGGGGGATGCTGGGGGAAGGAGATCGTCGTAATTGGATCTGGCAATGGGGTTTTGGTGTGTGTATGTGTTTTTTGTATAAGCACCTGCTTTGTAGGAAATGCTTGAGGAGACTGCCAGTTGCGATAGATCAAAGGAGGTAAATGTGCTGTAGCCCACACGAAACACAGGTAACCCTGGGTTTAGTGGCGGGCGTAAGCGTTCAACAAAAATGCCGAAGCAACTCGACAGGTCGGGCGCGGTGAGTTGGGTGAAGAGGGTGGTCGGGACTGATGTCCCGTCCCTTTTTTCCTTCACCGCGAACAACCGCCGTCTCTCGACGGTGTTGAAGGTCGCCCGCGAGGTCGAGGGCACCGCGGAAGCCGGGCTGAGGCGCCTCCTGGGCGCCTTGGGCTACACCGACGAGGAGGCCCCCCCGGAGGGCGTCGCCCAGTGGGTACTGGCGTGGCTCGCAGTCGCGTCGGCGCCTTCCGCCACCGAGGGCGAGTTCGCAGACCTGTTGCGCTCGTCCCCGAAGGCCGCGCCCCCGCCACAGACGCCGGGGCACATGCCGCTCCCCGCCACCCCCACCGACTCTACCGCGGCCCTATCTCCGCCGGCGGCGCGCCGCGTTTCGTTCGCTGAGAGCGACGACCCGGATGATGGCGACCTCAGGGACTGCGGCTCCACCGAGGGCAGCCGGGGCGGCGACTCAGACCGCATGGACCGCCTGCAGCGGCAGGTCGAGCGCCTCACCGAATTGGTGATGGCGGCTCTCCCGACGCGCGACTCGCCGCGGCCTGAGCCTGTCCCCGCGGCGACGACTCACCCCGCACGCGACGCGCCTCCTGGTTGCCCCGCGCCTCCGCCGGTAGCGATGCCCGTTGGGTCCTTCCCCGCCGCCGCGGCCACGCCGCTGGACTCCTGTCCCTGCCCAGCGCCCCGTCAGGGGCCGCTCGCAGGCCAGCTCCCGCCACCTCCGCCTCTTATCGACGTCTCTCGGTTACCCCAGGCTGTCCTGCTGCCGGGCTCCTCCTGCGGCCTCTTGCGGGCCATCGAGGACGCCGCGCCGCCAGTGTACCGACACCATCCGTACGCTGAGCTCTACCAGCCCCGCGCCGAGCCCCCCCAGCCCTACGCTGGGTCTTCACAACCCCTTCCGGATTTTCCGGAGGGCCCGCCTTCGCTGGGGGAGGGCGGGTCGGTCCAAGGCTCCCCCACGCTCCTCTCCCCCGGGCCAGAGCTCCTCGACCCCCAGCTCTGGGTCGGCCTCAGCCCCATCGAGAAGTCGCTGGCCCTGGTGCACATCCGCGACTTTTTCGCCGACATCCTCGATGCCATCCCGAGCGTCGCCAACGACGCCCAACATCTCACCAACCACGTCACCACCATCATGCGACTGATGGACGACACCACCGACCCAGACGCCCTCGTCCAGCTGGGAAGGGACACCATCCACCGGATGATGGTCCTGAAGACGGCTCTGAAAGCCGGGTGGTCTCTTGCAGGCAGCCTCCAGCACCGGCATCAGCACGAGGCCGGGTTTCCTCCGTTTCTACGGAGCGTCTTCCAGGCTCTACAGAAAGCCGAGGAGCAGCCCGCCTCGAAGCCGCCCAGGAAGCGCAGCCCGAGGCCCCGCACCCGACACTCGGGCGAAGCTCTTCCCCCCGACGCTCCCCAGGCCCCTCAGCGGACGAACGCAACCAGGAGCAAGGCCAAGCAGTAGACGCCGTGAACCGCTTCCCTCCTCCGGTCTCGGGGCGATGCGGACGTCCCCTCCTCTCGGAGCCCCCTCTCTCACCCGGCGAACGGAACCGTCTTGTCCGGACTGCGAACGCGTACGTGGCGGATGCACTGGCGCTGTCCACACGACGCGGGATCCACTCCGTGTACCGGCGCTTTCTGGAGTTCCGACGTCACTGGGATGCAGAGGCAGATTCGCAGCTCGATGTCCCGACGGCGCTGGTCTTGTTCGTGACCCGTTTGCTCTCTCGTGGAGACATCTGCGCGGCCTCGGCAGTACAGTACGTCGTCAACGTACAGTCGGCCGAGAAGCGGTTGGGGCGGCCTGTCGACAGCCAGCTCGTCAGGGACTTTGTCAGGTCTCTGAAACGGGCCGGCGCGATGAAGCCGTCGAAGCAGGCTGTACCGGTGACGAAGGACGAGCTGCATCTTGCCGTTGCCCTGGAAGCGGACCCCAGGGTGCGTGTTGCGCTGGCTTTGGCCTGGCAGGGTGCCGCCCGCGTGGACGACGTGCTGACGAGAAAGGCAGAGCACGTCACCGAAAGTGCTGGTTTCTGGGCGGTGAACTGGGTGGGCTCGAAGTCGGATCCTTTCCGTCTCGGCCAGGTGACAGGAGTGATTCTTCCTCCAGCCCAGGACCAGGAGCTCCGGACGCTGTTGTCGCAAACACCTCCGGGACGCCTCCTGTTCCCGGACCTCCCTTTCCGACGAGTTGTGACCGCGCTGAAGCGCGCGAACATTTCACTCTCCGGCCATTCTCTCCGGCGGGGCGCCCTGTTTCATCTCCTGAGAAGCGGGATCGACCTGAAGGTGATCCAAAGTGTGTCGCGCCATACGACGCTGAGTGCGCTAATGCGATACCTTCCGGAGGCCGAGGTTCCGCTCGTCCGGAACACCGCGAGGGCGTCGGCGTCCCTTCTCTAACCCTTCGTCTTGAACCCCCTTTCCCGTTTAAGCCGCCCAAGAAGTTCCCCGACCCGTTGGCTACGTTCTACCAGGGGCCGGGAGAGGGTCCCGAAGAAGACTTGCCCCCCTCGATGTTCACTCCCTTTGTTGGTGTTGCTTACGGGGGTGAACTCCTCATCAACAACCTCACGGCCGTCCCTACGCAACGCAGAATCGGCGAGGCTCTCGCGCCCATCTCGTCATCGTTCATGAACCTTGAGAGGTTGACGGCGCTGGACAGCCGGGGGCTGCTGCGCGGTGTGCTGGACGTGGTCCGTTCGTGGGAATCCTTCCGGTCCGCCCTGCTCCCGGGGGCGGAGGAAGCGCTGATGGCATCGGCGATCACACGAACGACGTCGAGGCGCATGCTACGCCACTTCCCGGATCTGGTGAGATATGGCGTGGCAGAGGTCGCATCGGGCGGGTTGAGGGTCGTCCTCCCCGCCTTCACTGTCGACAAGAAGAGCGGTGGGCAGAGGTTCGTGTGTGACGGTCGCAAGCTCAACGCGATCATGGCGCGCCCGCCTCCAATGCTGCTCCCTTCGGTTCACGAGGTGATCGACCGCGTGTTGGCCTCATCGGTGGTGTTTCTCGCGGACGCCCGGAGCTATTTTTATCAGTTCCGGCTCGACGCAGACATCCGACCGTATTTTGGCATGCACCTGGCAGGGCCGCGGGGCCGTTTTGTACAGGCACAACTCGCCGCAATGTGCATGGGGTGGAGCTGGGCTCCGGCGATAGCTCAGAGGGCCTCCCGGGTGCTCCTACCGGAGGCTGACGGTCTACCCTGGGTGGACAACTTTGTCGTCGTGGGAAGCTCGTTGCGGGAGGCAACTTCGCGGTTCGACTCTTTCGTGCAACGCTGCAGGGACGTTAACTGCGAGCTCAACGAAGACGACGAGCAGTTTGGAGCCCCCCTCAGGGAGTTCGACCTCCTAGGACTCCATTTCGAACTCTCCCGGTTCGACCGCCCCGCCCGGTATAGGATGGCAGAATCGTGGGTGTCGAAATTGCTTGGTTCCCCCGAGCTCGCCATGGTTCGGCTTGGAGGAGTATCCCCTCGCCAGTTCTACCGGGTGTTCGGATCTTTGGTCTGGTTCGCGTACACGACACGTTTCCGACTGGCCTACGCCCGATGTTCCTTGTCGTTCCTGCAGAGGCTGGCCTCGACTCTGGCATCGGATCCAGCTGCCTGGGATGTGACGAGGGCTGTGCCGCCCTCGACGGTGCGTGAGGTCGAGCATCTTGTTTCCCTTGTGGAAGAGAATCGCTGGGTCAGTCGGTCAGAATCCTTTCCCTCATCGGTCACTCTCTGGACAGACGCCTCGTCCAAATGGTGGGCTGCGGTCCTCGAAGGGGAATCTGAGCGCGTGTCACAGGGCCCCTTTGTGGAGTTGAGTCACACCCACATCTTTTTGAAGGAACTCTTTGCAGTCCTTCGGGGCATCGAGATGACCGCCAGTTTCCATTCGAACGTCCGCGTAAGGCTCATGGTAGACAACCTCCCGGCGGTCCATTGTCTCAACAAGGGACACTCAAAGAATTTTGCGGCCAATGTCCTTTTGACGAGGATATTCGACGCCGCACGGGCTGCCGGCCTTGTCATCAGTGCCGAGTGGGTTCCGACCGATGCGCAAAGGGCCGACCCCTACACCCGCGGGGTGCTGGCCCTGGTGAGCGACACGCCAGAGAGTGTCTGGTCGCCTCATGCAGAGGATCTTGCTCCGCCCTCAGATTTGGTGTGCCACTGCGTGGTCCCTGGGGGTCCTGATGCGTAAGCGTTCAACAAAAAAGACCCACTTTGTAGTTGTATTGTTTTCTCCCCCTCTAGCCTCCTTCGAAATGAGCACAAGGCAGTCCCTCGAGTATTTTTGTATAAGCACCTGCTTTGTAGGAAATGCTTGAGGAGACTGCCAGTTGCGATAGATCAAAGGAGGTAAATGTGCTGTAGCCCACACGAAACACAGGTAACCCTGGGTTTAGTGGCGGGCGTAAGCGTTCAACAAAAAAGACCCACTTTGTAGTTGTATTGTTTTCTCCCCCTCTAGCCTCCTTCGAAATGAGCACAAGGCAGTCCCTCGAGTATTTTTTAGGTTTCCAGTCTTTTATTTTCCCTACGGATGCGGATGTGCACGTGTGTTAGAATTCATGTATGGGTAACCCCTGTTGCGGAGTATGGCCCAGGCCGTAGGCTTCCTCACGTCAGCTGACGCTCCTTCTTGCTGCCCGTAGTGACCACGCGCAGTCCGGAACTGTAGCCTTGTTTGACAATGGCGTCCTGCTTCGTGTCCCGTGTGCTGTTGGCTGCAACATGTATTCGGGGGTTCGAAACACGACGCAGCTCGCTGCTCCGTGTGTACAAGAAGACGCCTCCTTTTACACGTGGTGCAGCGGCGGGCGTCGTGCTTTTCGCATTTCGCCGCCGCATGCCCTGATTGCCTCGCCGTCGGTCGAGATCGCTGGCTGCTTGCGCTCCTCTCCTGCTCTCTCCCCTTCCACTCCGCTTGTGTGTGTATCTAAGTTCAATGCTTTGAGTGGGGGTAACGGCTGAGGAAGGTACTTGCGTTCAGTTCGCGCTTCCTGTGGGCACAACGACAGTTGATGACTTCAGCCATTCTTGCGTGAGCTGCAGATTCCGTCTGTCGGCAACAGTGTCCGACTGTGTCGCCACCTTGGGTTGTTTGCCCACCGATTCAAATTTGTCAAAACAAATTTGTGCCCTTATATCCCAGTTTGGGATATAAGGGCACAAATTTGTTTCGAGTGGGATACAAGGGCAGTACACCAAAAAATCCGCTGCGCGGGCCAAGAGAAACTCCAGTAAAAAAGCCCCAAAAAAAAAATTCTCCCGCTGCGCGGGGGAAAATTGGTAGGGTAGAAAAAGAATTCATCTCGGGATTTCTGGGGGGTGGGTGGGTCTCCCCCCCCCCCTCCCCCATTTTCGACGGACCATGTCCGTCGGTATTCCAAAAACGTCGTCCCTTTGTAGTTGTATTGTTTCTCCCCCTCAAGCCTCCTTCGAAGTAAGCACAAGGCAGCCCTTCGAGTATTTTTGCAGGGTTTGTCGACATCTCGCGGTTTTTGGGTCAACTTAGGTAATTTGAGTCAGTGTACCAGAACGTAGCACCTCCAGAACTTTGCTTCTCCCGAACGTTCACGAGAACTTAGCATCGCCCGAAGTTTGCTTTGCTTCGCCCGAACTTTACTGTTTCCCGAACTTTAACTGCCGTCTCTAGTCTCGCTGGGCGCCGGTCTTTACCGGCGCACATGTACTTAGTTGCGTGGACGAACACGTCGTCGACTCGCTGAGGGACTCAGCGAGTCAGCCTCTAGAAAAAGACAGGCGCTTCGCTTTGCTCGCGCGTGCCGGTTGATCACTTGTATTTGCTCTGTGTCATTCTCGGGTAAGGAAAACTGACCAACCACCAAAACGCGCTGCCTACGTCTTTTTAGCCTGCACAATACATTGAAGGGCAACGCGCAAGACTGTTAGCACAAAAAGACGCCTCCTGGCCCTGGCTACGAGGACGCTCGAGATTCGGTTTGGTTAGCGGATCGTCGACAAGCAGAGGGAGAGGAGCTGACAAGACAGCTTCTTGCAAGAAGCGAGAAAGGACGTGGATACTTGATCGGCCCTAAGGCCCCAGATTCACGCGATGCCCCTCGAGGTTGTCGGCGGGAGATAAGCGGCAAAGCACGAGAGCGCGCGAAAGAAAACATGAAGGAACAAGTAAATGAGACGCAGACGAACCCACGCCGTAAGGAAGAAGCAAAAAGCAATCCAGAAAGAAAAAAAGACGAGATGAAAAAAAAGAAGGAAAGAACAGGCACGCGCGCACAGATAACGAGTGTCTCACATCTAGCGAGAGACGTGCAGTGCCTTGACAAGGCGTTGCTCCGCGGAGAAGCAGAAGGGGACTAGAGTCCCGTCGCCTACAATATACCTCGTCGATGCACTATTTGAACGGTCACATGCTGGTGCTGGGAGCCGGTATCTTTTTCACCGCTTTTAAATAAAGCTGTCCAGTGCTAAAACTGCAGAACTGCGGCCAAGAGCCAATCACTTTTACTCCGACCGAAAAGGCCACACTGAACGGGCACTGTAATGACCACCGCGACCTGTGCGACGTACGTCAACTCGTGCGCCTTCACATTCTCAAGCCTGCGTTAACCTTGTTTCGGAATGTTCGCACTTCGCACTACACACGGAGCACAGTCAGAGCAAGCGGAGCCCCCCATTTTCTTTTTGTGCTCATCGATCCCGAGGGTTTCTCGTTTTCCTTGTTCGGGAGGGAGGTCGGTCAATACCGGCCGCCAATCGGGGTCACTGAACATTGCAAGGCCTCCCCGCCCCCACGCCGTTCTCGTTGATCCCCCGAGGGACGGTCTGTTTTCTTTCGTTTTCCGCTCTACGGATCGCCATTAGCATGCCACGGGCGCTTTAGTAGGCCGCGCCGCCATGCCACTTAGTACAGCAGGCCACGACAGCACTGCGATGACGGTGTGCCAGGCCACGACAGAGGCGTCGATGGCCTGGTGAGTGCCCCTGTAGCGGGTGTCTATGGGCTTCTGAGGAAAAGACTTAGACTCCCACGAAGCGGTAAGACCAGAACGACGGATTCTGAAGGCCGGCGAGACTCGGGGGGGGCCGCCCGTTGCTGATTTAGACGGAGGCTAGCAGAGGGGAACGACATGAGGAGCACAACCACAAACGGGACTGTTTTGTTAAACTGAGCCGGTCCGTCCCTATCTCTTGAAACTGCATCGTAGTGCCTGCCGCTGTTTATCACAGTGAATCACGGTTCACACGGTCTATCAGGTCCATCCCTAGTCCCTAGAGCTGCATCGAATTGCCCGGTGCTGTATTCTTCGGTCTATCACGGTCAAGAGGGGATGGACCGGCTCAGAAACGCTCACGCCCCTAGCATTTAAACCCAGATTTAACTGTGTTGTTTTCATGCAGGCTGCAGCGCATTCCCTCCTCAAATACCTCCGACGCTTGCAACTGATGGCCTCCCCGGTATGTCCTACAAAGCAGGCGCAAAAAAAGAAGAAAAAGAGAGAAAACAAACAAAAAGAAGAAACTGAAAAAAAAAATGGAAAGCGGGCTAGACGAAACGATTCAGAATCCTGCGAAAAGGGGCTGCCGAGGAGGAAAGGCGGGAAACGGTGCCGACCACCGCCGGCTCCTCTGGCGCGTATCACGCGTGCATGTGAGGCAAAGGGTGCAGGAGCCAAGAGACCTGGCTCCAGGGCGCGTCTTCCTTTTCTACATGAAGTCGTCCAAGTCACGCCCGTCGCCCTTCAGGTCGTTCCTGCCTTCGTCCGCTGTAATTGGAGGGTGTAACCTTGCGAGGTGCATCAAGACCTGTTCCATGGGGATGAAAGCTCTTGCGCATACGCCACACGCATACGAGACAATACAGGGGCGCCTACTGACTTGAATCTCGTCGGGAAACCCTCGATTTGGATCTGGGCTGTCAGCATATCAGCTTTTCGGTGAGCGACTGGAGTTCCCCACAGGTGTTGCACGCTGCTGCACTCTTCAATTGAGCCGCGTCACGATGAGAGCCCAGCGGTTTTTCTCTCAGGACTAAACACGGGACAGCAGCAGTTTTCGAGTCTTGTACAGTGGTCGGGGGATATTGGCTTCGGATTCACCCTACAAGCACTACTCCTTCTGATGTGCGACGGCTCTCAATGACAAGTATATGCACGTCATGGATATAATAACGTAATAATAAAAATGCACGTTTCGTGTGGGCATTAGGCTCTTAATGACAAGTATATCACTCATTCCACGAAAACGTGTCACAGATTTTGCTTCGTGCGATCCGCCATGTTCAGGCCAAATTTTGAGCAAAATTCGGAAATTTTTTTTGGGATGGAAAGAGCTATCCACGAAGTGTATCGGCACCTTTTTGGAACTCGCTATAGCCAAGAATCTGACCCCGAGATGGTACTTTAGACGTTTTTCGGCCGATTTTCGGGCCCCCAAAAAAACACTCTCCGGAGGAATCGAACCAAGTACCCCCAGAACCACAAGTGGGTGTGCTACCCGTTAGACCACAGGCGAAAAAAACGCGGGCGATTTCATTTTTTGTCTTTGAACAATCCTTCCAGAAGTTCGCGTGACCCGCCAGGAAATCTGTGGAAATCTGCCGATACACCACCACAGCAGCAGTACCGGTACTACTGAGCTCACAAACGCTCGACGCAGCGAGGAATCGAACCAGCGACCATTTTGTTGGTTCGTGCGAAATGAAGAGAAAATTATTTTCGGGTTTTTGGCACAAGTAGCATAGCCGTCAGTGCACTCAACAATGACTCTTTTGGTCGCCGGTTCGAGTCCCGCGGGTGGGTGTTTTTTTTTCACAAAAAAAATCGAGCGATCCGTCATGTTCAAGCACATTTTCGGGATTGTCCGCCAATTTTTTGGAGAACCGCGTAGTTCTGTCACTGAACCATATTGGCACCCCCGTAGATTTCTGTGGCGAGTCAAATCTGACTTGTTCCTGCATGCCGAGAAAAAAAAATGTCGATTTTCAGACCCCTTTTTTTTGAGACCCGGCCTCCATTTATGGGGGCGGGGGGTCGGTCAAAATTTTGATCCGACCAGATATTCGGAAAGCCCTGTCCTCGGCGGATTCAATCGTGTCCTCAAAATCTTGAAACCGACCATTTTCGCACCCACAGATGGAAAAAATTGGCAGAAAGCCAAAAGAAGTCGTTTTTTATGACACTTTTTCGTGGAATGAGTGATATGCACGTCATGGATATAATAACGTACCTAGCCCCCCCCGTGCATAAGATGGATAAAAAACTCGGGTTTTGGCGGTATCCATCTTAATCAAGGGGGGTATCCATCTTAAACACGGGGGCACTGTAGACTACCGTGTAGTCACTTTGCACAGGGGTACCTCACCCGCATATTTAAGATGGATTGGCATTCTCGCCCGTTATCCATCTTAATCAAGGGGGTTTGGCTATCCATCATATGCACGGGGGGGGCTAGGTAATAATAAAAATGCACGTTTCGTGTGGGCATTATAAGTAGCTGCTTGGGAACGTGGAAACGTAAGCTTGGTATAGATTGTAAACCCGAAAGACATGCCAGTAACGGCGTTGCCTCTTGCCGGCGTCGCTTCGTCATCCTGCCTCTCTTCTTCCTTAAGCTTCTTCTTCGACGACTCTTTGAGTGCCTTCGTTCGCTCGGCGTAGAGAACGTTCAGCTTCTTGTCGAGGTCATTCGCGTCTTCGATAGACAGCCTCTCGCATGCCCTCGTCACAAGCAGGTTCACGGCGTAGTTGTAAAACTTATTCGTTCTGTATGCGGGTTGCCATTTTGTGCCTCGCCTCTCTCTTGAATAATGCAAACCAATTGCCAGGACAGGAACTTGAGCCAAATCTGGCGCCGTGCATGCGCTGGATCGGGTGCCCTCCGCATTGCCTCATGCATGCGTGCGTTGATGCATGCCGGCACCATCAACGGCGGGTCTGGAATGTGGTTCTCAAAAACCCGTACACCGCGAGAGTAAAGTAGAAAAGGAAAGTAGAGTTTTCGTTGACGCGCTACCCGAATCCTGAACGTGGTTTCAGGTGGCAAATTGGCAAATGATCACGACCAGAAGGTCCTACTTGGGCGGTTCAGGTTCCCCACATATTATTTGCATGTGGCTAAAAAGAAATGGGAGAGAAAGGCCCCTGGGCGCATACCGGAAGATGCGCATGCACTCGCCCATTTTGTCGCCCATCACGAGGAGATCCTTGTTGTTCTCCGGCATCATCGCTGCCAGTGGCTTGGCTTCGATTTGGTTCGAATCGACGCCGTACGTTATTTCGACGTCGTGCCGTGCCAATCGATCTTTGTATTCCTTCTCTCCCTTCTGGTCGATGTCATCGATGTCGTCCTCGACGTTACCCCGTGCTGCCTCTAATCGAGCCTGCTTTTCCTGCTTCTTCTTCAGCACCTCCTCCTTTCTCTTGACTTCGTCCTCTTCTCTCTTCTTCTGCGCTTCGGCCTTCTGTTCAAGCAGCTCCTCTTCGTCCTCCCAATCGTCAATCACCTCGCCGTTGTCGTTCTCGTCGAGGTCGATGTCGTCGTCGTAGTCCGCCATTGTTCCCTGCCTTTTTTTCTTCTTTTATGCGGTCGGCGTGGCTGGTTCTTCTCTCGCACTCCAACGCAAAAAAACCTTGCCCTCGTAAGGCCTCCCCCCTGGCGTGTGGATGGCTCTCACGAAGTTAGAGTATGCTATTTCTAAATAAGAACTAGCGTGCAAAGGAAATGCGAAGGTACGAAAACTGTCGAAGTCACGCCTCGAAGGCCCGCGAGTTCAATATTCCACAAGTCGGGTGCTGTCCAATGCAGGGTGTCCGCGCTGAGAACCACCTCTATACAGAAGGTTGCTTCTCGGCAGGTGGCCGCGAGGTCCCAAAGCACAGCCAAGTCTGTGATCTCGGAGCTTCACATGTGCAGTTGTGCAGAGTAGAGTAGAGCACCTTTCGTTGATGAGGTCGTCGATAGTGAGAACGCAACGACTCGCCTGTGCTTTGCCGTGCACGGGTGTACGGTTCGTTAATCTCGCCAGTAGAAGTTGGTTGTTTCCTGTCTCTCGTTTTACGTTCAACCCGCAAAGGCGGCAGGTCAAAACGCTTGAACTGGGACATCCAGAAGGAGGAGCCTGAAGAAGGACAACAGGCATGCCCCCCATACGGGATCTGGGACAGCATGTTCGCTGCTTGCACAGGTCTTGCTGGTTGGAACGACCGGAAGTATACGCTTGAAAAAAAGGAAAAGGAAGAGGGCTGCTCGCTTTGCTGTTGCTGTCGTGCTCTTCCCCTCCTCTTTCGTTTTGTGCTATCTTACCCGTTTTGTTTTCGTGAGATTGCAGACATTTTCCTCTCAGGACGGCGGAGCCAGGTGACGAATGCCTTGTTGTTACAAACACCGAACCAAAAAACCCTGACCACGAGCGTTTGGAGCAGCTTTTGGAAACTCCGGGTGAAGCAAATCTTCGTTGGTTCTGTCGATATCAACATCCTGGCGCTTTCGCGCCAGGATGTTTCCCCAAGACAACTTTCATTCCAGAAGGAAGAAATGGGGACAACCGTTCGAAGGCGAAGACAAATGCGAAAGCGAGCAAAAGAGAATAGAGAAACGCAGCAGAAAGAACCTTTCGAAAGTCTAGCATGCGCCATGACGCACGGTAGGGCAGAGCTCGGTCCACGGGATGACTGCAACAAGGCCGATGCACACTGGTAAGCGTACTGTCCCCGCGAGCGAAATACCGTTGACGAAGTGTTCGGATCGGGAACATGTCCCCCCCAGTCAAGGGACGCAAACGGTTGCGCCTTTCGGATATGACTTCTGCAGACTCCGCGAACCCACCCTGCTGTTGTGGTGTGTCGTCACCGGCTCGACACAGCTGCGATAGCGGATGCCGTAGACAAAAGCCAAGGAGCTTTTCAAGCGCAACATGCGCGATCACACGTGAGAGCATGTGATCGCGGCAGCGGACAACACAAAGTGCGCGAGGTGACTATCGGCAATATTGGCGCACACTGGTAAGCGTTGGTCGGCGAAAAGTTCGGAATCAGGAACCAATCCGCTGAGCCAGAAGCGAACGGTCGCGCTCTTTGGAAAATGGCGCTGCAGAACTTCATCAGCCCACCTGCAACCGTGTCTTCGGCTTTCTTTCTCGATGAGCCGAAGGCAGCAGCGTGATAGCGGATGCAGTAAGCGAAAGCAGAGGAAGATGGGCGACCGCGCGCGACACATGATGCACGGCAGCAGATAGCTAAGTGCCCGCGAGACGACCATCGCCAAAGTTGGCGCACGCAGGCAAGCGTGCCCGACAACGTATTCTCTGTCGCGGCAAGCTCGAATGGGAACCATTCCCGCCAAAGCGAGGGCCGCAGTCTGGGTCCCCGTGGGGAGAATGGCGGTGGAAAAATCCGTGTGAGTTGCCTTCACGAGCTCGGCGGCTTTCCTCTTCAAAGTTGCAACAGGGAACTGTACAAGCGCAACGGGCGCGACGGCACGCAGCAGACAGCGAAGTGGGAGGCGGCTGTTAACCAGGCTGGCGCACACTGCCAAGCGACGGCCAACGAGCTACCCGTGACGGTGTGGTGTTCCCGGACTCGATGACTTCGCGACACGAAAGCAGGTTAGGTTGAAGGTGGTTGATGTGCGTGTGTCTGTTGTGTGGTGTGTATGTGTGTGTAGAATTCAAGTCTGGGTAACCCCTGTTGCGGAATATAGCCCCGGCTCCTAGCATTCTCACTTCACGGCTGAGGTCCTGTCAGCGAGGAGGCCGCCAACAAGGTCAATGCACGGTGGCCAGTGACTTCAAGCGAGGCACCCTTATGAAAGAGCGGTTGCAACGAAATCGGCATCGATCGGCGAAATTCAGCCACCACCACCACCGCCCAGTTACGGTGTTTTAAACTTCACGGACTCGGCGGTTTCGGTCTTCGAAGGGCGCTCCGGAGGCAGGTTGAAGGCGGTGACTGCCTTTTTGAGGCTCGTCGGAGCTGCAACCAGCAGCGGACTACGTTCGAAGGGACTTCGAGGACAGCGCGCACGCTCCTAGAGCGAGAAGGCATCTGTATGAAAGGCGGCTGCAACGAAACTCACGCACTCGGCATCAATCGGCGAAAGTTACGGTGTTCTGAACTTCACAGACTCGGCGGCTTCGGTCTTCGAGAGGCGCTCCGGAGGCAGGTTGAAGGCGGTGACTGCCTTTTTGAGGCTCGGAGCTGCAACCAGCAGCGGACTACGTTCGAAGGGACTTCGAGGACACCGCGCACGCTCCTAGAGCGAGATCGGCATCAATCGGCGAAAGTTACGGTGTTCTGAACTTCACGGACTCGGCGGCTTCGGTCTTCGAGGGGCGCTCCGGAGGCAGGTTGAAGGCGGTGACCGGCTTTTTGAGGCTCGTCGGCTTCTGCGGGAGGGGCACGTCGCGCAGGCAGTGGGCGACGTCGGGGTGGTCGTAGACGAAGCAGAGGAACTTCGAGAAGTCGACGTGCGTCACCGCGCGCGAGCCGTGGTGCACGGCGGCCGACAGCGGCCACGTCTGGTGCGCAGCCGCCGCCTGCCCGCCCACGGTGCCGGGAAGGTCGTCGAGGTGGCTGTCAAGCAGGGCGGCGAGCTGCAACCAGCGGTGGGCGACGTTCGAAGGGATCCCCGCTTCGACCACACCGCGCAGCTCCTTCAGCGAGAACCGGGAGACGGGCACCATGCCGTTGCCGGCGTGCAGGCCCACCGGGCCTCCGCGGTCAACTTTGTCGAACAGAAACTTCGCCGCGCCCGCGACGGCGTCGCCGTAGATGAAGGCGGAAAACCCCGTGTACAACTCGGTGTACTCGACCGTCACCCCGTCGGCCGACAGCGCCGCGAAGATGGACTGGACGGTGGCTGGGGAAGGGGTGTGTCCGGACACAAGCTGCAGGAAGACGGCCGAGAACTGCGACTCGCTGAGGGACACGTCGCCGGGGGCGACGACGGCCGCCAGCGCCTCGCGTATGCGGAGCGTGGTGGTCGACCGAAGGAGCCCTGGGAGGTACGTGCCGCACAGCCGGGCGACCGCGGTTTCGCTGGCCTTCGGCTTCGTCCACCCTTGGACCGGGGCCGGCCGGCTGCGCGGCGAGCCCCGCGGCGACGGCGCCGAGACGCCGGGCGGGGCGGCGGGCGGCGGGTCGTCGCGGGAGAAGGAGCCGGCGGCGGAGCCGTTGCCGGAGCTCAGCGACAGCCGCTTCCGGGAGAACCCGGGCCGCTTCGGCGCCGCCGCCGCCGGCTTCGCCGGGTGCGCGGGCGCCGCGGCGCCCGCGGCGCCGAGGCTCTGCAGCCTGCGGTCGAAAGACGCGAGCTCCGCGGTCGCGTCGTCGCGCTCGCGCTGCAGACGCGCGGCGAGCTTCGGGAACAGCAGCGCGTGTACTTCCGCCTCGCGCCGGCGCCGGCTGTCGGGGGTTGAAGTAGTTGTACTGTACTTTTTTACGATTTTCCGAGAGGTTGGTAAATTTGAAATTCTCAAATTTAGCTCTCTAGCGAGCTATCCCACTTTTCTGGGGGGGTACCCCCACCCCGGACATTTCTCTACCGTTTTTTTTTTGGTATTTTTGAGAATTCACTATTCGTAGAAAAATTTTCTCGCGGCGGACAACGGCGTGGCACAGTCGTCAGTTGACGACGTTCCTTACCTACGGGTGGGAGGTTCGGTTCCCGCCGGTGGACTTTTTCCCGGGTCTCCACTCAGCATCAAAGGTTCACCAGGGCGGTCCGGAGGGGCCCTCCCCCCTGGATAAGGGCCCCCAACTTGCCATCATCCCGAACTTAGCATCAGGGTTTTCCGGGGGGGGGGTCTATCAGGGTTCAACGGGTTCGGGTTTTCACAAACGCCGAACTGGACAAAAAGGTTCGGTTTGCGCAAACGCCGGACTGGGCAAAAAGGTTCGGGTTTCCACCAACGCCGGACTGTGCAAACGGTTCGGGTTGCACAAACGCCGGACTGGGCAAAAAGGCTCGGGTATGCGCAAACGCCGGACTGGGCAAAAAGGCTCGGGTTTGCGCAAACGCCGCACTGGACAAAAAGGTTCGGGTTTGCACCAACGCCGGACTGGGCAAACGGTTCGGGTTGCACAAACGCCGGACTGGGCAAAAAGGCTCGGGTTTGCGGAAACGCCGGACTGGACAAAAAGGTTCGGGTTTGCACGAACGCCGGACTGGACAAAAAGGTTCGGACTGGGCAAAAAGGTTCGGGTTTGCGCAAACGCCGACTGAGCAAAAGGTTACCTCTAGACTCGCTAAGGGTGGTCCTAACACCCATGTACTTTCGTGCTCTATACATCATCTACATCATCAGCCTAACTTGCGGCCGGACTCGGGGGTTGAAGTAGTTAACGAAATTTTAAACCGCCGTCGTATACTTTTTCCGAGTCTAGAGGTTTGGTAAGTTTTTGGCGAGCCTCGCGGCGACGGCGCCGAGACGCCGGGCGGGCGGCGGGTCGTCGCGGGAGAAGGAGACGGCGGCGGAGCCGTCGCCGGAGCTCAGCGACAGCCGCTTCCGGGAGAACCCGGGCTGCTTCGGCACCGCCGCCGCCGCCGGCTTCGCCGGGTGCGCAAGCGCCGCGGCGCCCGCGGCGCCGAGGCTCTGCAGCCTGCGGTCGAAGGACGCGAGCTCCGCGGTCGCGTCGTCGCGCTCGCGCTGCTGACGCGCGGCGAGCTTCGGGAACAGCAGCGCGTGTGCTTCCGCCTCGCGCCGGCGCCGGCTGTCGGGGTGTTGTACTGTACTTTTCTTCACGGTTTTTTCGTGCTCTATACATCATCTACATCATCAGCCTAACTTGCGGCGGGGCGGACCCGGGGGTTGAAGTAGTTAGTGAAGTAGAAATTTTAAACCGCCGTCGTATACATTTTCCGAGTCCAGAGGTTTGGTAAATTTGAAATTTTCAAATTAGGCCCTGTGGCCACGGCGCCGAGACACCGGGCGGGGCGGCGGGCGGCGGGTCGTCGCGGGAGAAGGAGCCGGCGGCGGAGCCGTTGCCGGAGCTCAGCGACAGCCGCTTCCGGGAGAACCCGGGCCGCTTCGGCGCCGCCGCCGCCGCCGGCTTCGCCGGGTGCGCAAGCGCCGCGGCGCCCGCGGCGCCGAGGCTCTGCAGCCTGCGGTCGAAGGACGCGAGCTCCGCGGTCGCGTCGTCGCGCTCGCGCTGCAGACGCGCGGCGAGCTTCGGGAACAGCAGCGCGTGTGCTTCCGCCTCGCGCCGGCGCCGGCTGTCGGGGTGTTGTACTGTACTTTTCTTCACGGTTTTTTCGTGCTCTATACGATGAAGTAGTTAGTGAAGTAGAAATTTTAAACCGCCGTCGTATACATTTTCCGAGTCCAGAGGTTTGGTAAATTTGAAATTCTCAAATTAGGCCCTGTGGCCACGGCGCCGAGACACCGGGCGGGGCGGCGGGCGGCGGGTCGTCGCGGGAGAAGGAGCCGGCGGCGGAGCCGTTGCCGGAGCTCAGCGACAGCCGCTTCCGGGAGAACCCGGGCCGCTTCGGCGCCGCCGCCGCCGCCGGCTTCGCCGGGTGCGCAAGCGCCGCGGCGCCCGCGGCGCCGAGGCTCTGCAGCCTGCGGTCGAAGGACGCGAGCTCCGCGGTCGCGTCGTCGCGCTCGCGCTGCAGACGCGCGGCGAGCTTCGGGAACAGCAGCGCGTGTGCTTCCGCCTCGCGCCGGCGCCGGCTGTCGGGGTGTTGTACTGTACTTTTCTTCACGGTTTTTTCGTGCTCTATACGATGAAGTAGTTAGTGAAGTAGAAATTTTAAACCGCCGTCGTATACATTTTCCGAGTCCAGAGGTTTGGTAAATTTGAAATTCTCAAATTAGGCCCTGTGGCCACGGCGCCGAGACACCGGGCGGGGCGGCGGGCGGCGGGTCGTCGCGGGAGAAGGAGCCGGCGGCGGAGCCGTTGCCGGAGCTCAGCGGCAGCCGCTTCCGGGAGAACCCGGGCCGCTTCGGCGCCGCCGCCGCCGCCGGCTTCGCCGGGGCGCCGAGGCGCTGCAGCCTGCGGTCGAAGGACGCGAGCTCCGCGGTCGCGTCGTCGCGCTCGCGCTGCAGACGCGCGGCGAGCTTCGGGAACAGCAGCGCGTGTGCTTCCGCCTCGCGCCGGCGCCGGCTGTCGGGGGTTTTGTACTGTACTTTTTCTTACGATTTTTTTTCGTGCTCTGTACATCATCAGCCTAACTTGCGGCGGGGCGAACCCGGGGGTTGAAGTAGTTTGTGAAATTTTAAACCGCCGTCGTATACATTTTCCGAGTCCAGAGGTTTGGTAAATTTGAAATTCTCAAATTAGGCCCTCTGGCGAGCCTCGCGGCGACGGCGCCGAGACGCCGGGCGGGGCGGCGGGTCGTCGCGGGAAGGAGCCGGCGGCGGAGCCGTTGCCGGAGCTCAGCGAATGGGATCCTTCGCTTTCTCTAAAGGGCTAGGGCTAAAAATGTTAGGTTCTTCCACAAACTCAAGAGGTTTAGTCAACTAATCCCTGCGGGATTAGCACTGTTGAACGCTCGCGCCTGCCACTAAACCCTGATTTACCTGTGTGTTTCGTGTAGGCTACAGCACTTACCTCCTCTGGGCAGTCTCCTGAAGTATTTCCTACAAAGCAGGTGCTTATGCAAAGAGACGCGCCACACCAATTCTTGTCCCGCCCCGAGGGGGCGAGGGACGACGACCGGCCGGGGCCCCGCTCGGGCCGTCGGGGGTGCGGTGGCGGCGGCCGCGGCCGGAACGCGGGGAAGATCGACCGGGGCTCGCCGTCCTTCGCGCCGGCGCCGTCGGGACGCGTTTCCCGCTGCTGCTGCTGCTGCTGCTGCTCCTGCTGCTGATGGTCGTCCAGTGCAGCGACCTCCTCGTGCGTCGGGACCCTCTGCATCTGCTGGTAGTGGCTATGGCTGTGGGACAGGTGGTGGTGGTGGTGGCCGTGGTGGTGGTGCTGCCGGGCGGACGCCGCCGCCGCGCCGTCGAAGCTGGGCGTCCTCAAGTTGAACGCGCCCGCCGCAGCGAAACCTTCATCCCTCCCCAGCCGCTGCTGCTGCTGCTGCTGCTGCTGGGTGTGCTCCGCGGGCTCGTTGAAGAAGGGCGTCTTCAACATAACCGGAGGCAGCTCCTCCAACAACCGAATGCGCCTGTTCACAACTCCGTCTGCCTGCTTAGTCCCGGGAACGAGGTACCCTGTGATAAGCCCAGATCTCCGTACCTTGAACGTGCCGTACGTAGGACTCTGCACAGCCACGACGGCGTCCTCGTCGTACGGGTGAGAAGGCCGCCGCGCCGGCGATACCCCACCACCGCCACCCCCAGCCGTCGACGCGAGAAACCCGTCGGTTGCCGTCGCCGACCGCTGGCTCAAGCCGGACGGAGTCTTCGAGCACGGCGGCGGGTCGCCCCGCTGCCGCCGCCGCCGCCGCACGCGGGCGGCCCCCGGCGCCGCCGGCGGCGGCGGCGCGGCAGCCGCCGCCGCGAAGCTGCAGGGCTCCGCCTCCCACTCGTTGGTCTGCTTGTTCTTCGCCATGCGCAGCGGTAAAAACCACGGCTCCGGCGCGGGCGCGGGGCGCTCGGCTTGCGCCATCGGCGCCGGCGTGCGTCGGTCCCTTTTAAGCCACGGAGGCGCGGGTGGTTGGTGGCTTTTCGGCCGTGTGTTCTTATTTTGCTTTGATCGGTGTGTTTTTCTGCTTTGGTTTTTTTTAGAGTTAAGGTTCGCTTGAAATTCCGGGTCTCCGTGTGACCGTTGTTAAATGGGTTCTCTTAGAGCAAGAAAGGCTATATGGGTTGTGTATTTGGTGCACGCTTTCGTTATGGGTTATGGCTAGCCATGTCCGGGACTGTTTGCGACCGATACCAAGTACGTTCCTTCGTGGAGTTTTTTGTGTGTTCGCAGTTTCACTGATCAGCCGACAACAGTTTTAGTAAAGGGATTGCGTCAGTAATATCGTCCCTCGGGACTACTGACAGGCCTTCAACTACTCTGAGCAGCGCTGCGCACGTGTTGCCATTAGCCGTGCTTGCGCACGTGGACGGGGACCACCGCGAGGAGGGAGGAGGTTGGCAACGCCGATTTAGATCACCACCCGACAGCAGTTGTGTAATTTTGTTGCACTAGTGTGTTTAGCAGGTCTTCGACTACCCTGAGCAACGCACTGTGCTCCGTCTCTACGCTACAACGCGTTGAAAAAAACGCACTACGGCCTCCAGGCCGGAGCCATTGTCGGGTGACTCCTCACTCGTCTTCTTCGCGTTTGCGACGGTTCGCGCGCCGGGTACGGAGCCGGGGACGGCGTTGCATTGGGAATTGGAGCTGACGTCTTCTGGTCATGCACTGCTGGCTCTATGGGGCTTTTTCCTCCGTAAAATAATCGGGAAGGTGTGACTGACATTCTTTGATCCTGTTGGTTCGGGCTAGTAGAGGAGTGCTATCTTTTACCGGTATCTGGGATATAAGGGCACAAAATTTGTTTGAAGTGGGATATAAGGGCACAAATTTGTTTGGTCGTGTAAAAAGTCTTTTGAGGGAACCAAACCGGTCACCTGTGGTGCCGGTGGCGTGCGTGCTTTGACTCGGCCACAACGTCCAAAATTCCAGGGCAAAATTTTCGACCAAAAATTGCCCAAACATTTTGCCCACAAATTTTTGCCCAACGAGATTTTGACCAAAAATCTGGACCCAAAATTCGACCAAAAATTTCGACACCAAAAAATTGGACCCCAAAAAATTGGACCAAAAATTTGGACCCAAAATTTCGACCAAAAAATTGGACCCACAATTTCGACCAAAAATTTCGACCAAAAATCTCGACCAAAAATTTCGATGCCAAAAAATTGGACCCCAAAATCTCGCAAGCTCAGCAGGCAAAGGGAGATTTGCCCGTACTGTCACAGCGACGGACAGACACCGAACAAACCACAATTCACAAGCCTACGACACCACAAACCGTGGTGCAAAACTAAACACCGCAAACCAGGAGCTACGACCAGATAACCAGCCACGATGCCAGAGTGCATTCAGAGTATCTAACTGCGGAGGACAACAAGCAGTCGCCACTTACGCAAGAAAGAATTTTTTTTAGCAGCAAACAGTTCACACATAAACGACAGCTAGGTCTACGACCAGTTGCTGAGTTTTCACCACTACTACTACACCTGCTGTTGCCAAACCTTCTCTTTCTACTACCCGACCCTCCCCACCGCACGTCCTCCTCAACCTAAAAGAAAGTAAGAACGCATATTACAGACTGATACGAGCTGCATGGCAACCCCTGCTCAACATGCATTCGCGTGGGGGGCCCAAGGCTAAATTCAAAGCGAATTTCTTCTTGGTGTCGGTCGCAACACTTACAAACATGGCTAGCCGTAGTTAAAGTGTATAAGCATACCTACTACCCTCATACCACCCGCCTCACAGCCTCAATGGTCAACCGGAGACCCTAAAACACCGAACCTCTAAACCACAATAAACGCTAAAATTTTGGACCCAAAAGTTCGACCCCAAAAAATTGCAAAAATTTCGACCAAAAATTTGGACCCAAAATTTCGACCAAAGATTTGGACCAAAATTGTCGACCCCAAAAAATTTGGACCCCAAAAAATTCGGGTCAAAAATTTTGGTCAGTCCAGCCCCTTCCATTCGTTTTTGGTGTTCCTTGTCCGTAGGCATAAAGCTGGCTTCAATGCCCCTCCCGAGACGTCTCAAGACGTTCTGGGTGCCTCAGAGCGACTGGTTGCACCGTTTCACAACTTCAAGCTGGCCACCGCGGCCACACTCGATCCCCAGCAGCTGCAGCAAGGAACAGCAGCAGGACCGGGACTACTGACTCAGTGGAGTGAAGGCGCCGCTGTCACGCGGCTGTGAGTCAGCCACAGTCACAGCTGATTTCACTTACGCAGTGAAGCCTGCAGTGAACGCAGCTGTGTCCAACCGGTGTGTGTGCAACCAGTTGCGGTGCAGGCGTGGGCGCAACGACAGTTGATGACTTCAGGAAGGAATCAGCCATTCTTGCGTGAGCTGCAGATTCCGGCTGTCGGCAACAGTGTCCGACTGTGTCGCCACCTTGGGTTGTTTGCCCACCGTCCTCCGCGGTTCTGGCCATCTGTCTTGTAATCTGGGTTCAGTTCCGAGTTTGGCTTCCTATCGGGCACTGGTTCGGTTTCGGGTTGAGGTTCGGTTTCGGGTTCGGTTCTGCCACCATCACTCCTCACCCGAACTTCTGGGTTCGGGTTCGATTTCGGGTTTGGCTCGCCGTGGGCGTTATTCGTCAACTCGCGACACGTGATGTCTCCATGTCACTGCCAATGTCAGCGTGGAGCATGGCAGTGCACTCAAACGCCACCTTTCGCTGTTGTTCCTGTCGGAGCACTCAAACTTTGAGTCAAAGCGCACGCGCCCGCTCTCCTCCTTCGTTCGCTGCGAGTACGCACGAGACTGGCACGTGGTCCAGGTTTTCGCTTGTCCAGCTATGCTGCGAGTCAGCACGACTGACAACGCGGGATGAAGTCCATCAACCGAGAGCTGACTCAAGGTCAGGGTTTGAACAAGGCCGCCTGGCAGGGGTGCACAGGCCCGTGACAGGGGCTGTGCTGCAGTGTGCACGCATGCACGTGGCAATAGCAACAGCAACAGGAGTCCAGCGTCGGGACCCGGCTGGACGAAAAAGCTTTTTTTTTCGCCGTAGGTATCCGGATGGTCGAGCCAACCACCCTTGGGTTTCAAGGTGAGTGGTCGGGATTCAATCCCCTCCTCGGCAAGTTTTCCAGCATTTTACACAAGGCGACGCTTTCATCGCCTTGTGACTAGCCGGGCCTAATCAGCGCCCACGCAGATGCCGCTGGGGACACGGAAAGGAATACAGAAAAGAAGACGGGAACAGAAGCGTTTCAGGAATGCTCTCGTTTGTGCCGCAGCCTGAGTGTGCGTTCGTGGGTCCTGTGAAGTGGAGGCCACCATCAGGCAAAAGTGAGATAGAGGAGAGAGGGTGGAAACGTGTCGTGCGAGAAAAGATAGAACGTCAAGGTGGGGAGAAGGGGTCGGGGGGGGCGGTGGGAGAGGTGCAAGAACGTGCGTCGAATGATACGTGCCCAACATGAGTCCGAACTGCGCCGTGGCCACGGACACTACATTAGGCTGACCATTATCAACGCGGAACCTGGATGTCTGCAGACAGGATAGCGGTCGTTGGGGGTTGGTGGGGAAGCAAGAAATAGCTGACTCTGAACTGATGACAGTTGTATGCCCTCCTGGTTCTCACGGAAGGGGAAACCCTGTTTCGGCTTCTTTCGATTCGGACTCCCATTCTCATATGCAGAACAAAACCAAACCCCTGAAGGCCAGTTAACTCGAAAAATATAAACGCTCCGTCCAATGATTGAAACTGAAGAGTTGTGCGAACCAGGATCTCGTTCGGTGACGGGACTGCCTTTTCACCGAAACAAGGTCCTCGGGGCCTTAAGAGCAATGCTTGCACTAACAGGCAGACGGCACTCCCAGGAGAAACCCTAACGGCACAGCCGCACTTCGGCTTGCGGCTCTGGGCGCTATAGAATCCCCCGGGCGGCCTTAGGAAGTTGATCTGCTCATATTCGCAATCCGTGTGCGTGTGCGTAGAGCAGTGTGCCTGCGCATACCTTTTGGGCAGTGGGATACCGATCGACCGGCACGCACGAACAAAACGAAGCGCCTGTCTTTTTATTTTACCTTTTTTTTTTGACGAGCGCCCGCTTCGTTGTTTCTGCCAGAGGGTTCTCGGTGGAATACGTTCGGGTAGGCCTCCCTCCTTCAGTTGCTGGAGCTGACGGTTTGCCTTTTCGGCAGTGGACAGCTCTGACACTTCTTTGGCGCTCGTTGGTTTCGGGTTCGCCGTAGCTGGCATGGGGTGCCACAGGTCTTCCGAAAACGGTTAGGAATTCGGTTGTCACTCGGCAAGGACGGGGCCTTCTCGGAAAATAGGCTCCGTTCTGTTGGGCACCCTGGGACGCGAGGCGTCGCCCCCACACTTCCAGTATCTGTCGACATGAACCAAAGTGCACCGTTGCGGCGCGTTGGGGCTGGGAAAACAAAAAGAAAGGGCTAGAACAACGCGACTCTTTCTCTCTTGTGGTGGCGAGAGCCGCTGGACGGCAAGTTCGCTTGCGCCCCGGGGTGGAAATCTTAGTTTAATGTTTAGGCAGAGCACTGCCTCTCATGCATGGTTGATGCTAGCATCAAGTCTTCTTCTTCGGAGGGAAAGATCTTTAGTTTAGGTTTAGGCAGAATTCTGCCTCACGTATGCTGAGCCGGTCCACCCCCGGCTGATAGACTGCTGATAGACTGTCATATTTTGAATTTAGTGAGGTTAGAATGCAGAATGAATACACTCCACTCCGTAATTAATCAAGTAACACATTGTGGAATTGTATTTTGTGAAGAGTTATTTCTTGAAGTATTTTGTGAAGTGTTATTTCTTGAAGTAATTATTGTTTTTCACAAGGGCCTCTCTCCCTTCTGGGATTTGCTTATTTATTTTTGCTGGAGTCTGCTGCCTGGCACCTGCTAGCCAGGGCTTACGCTACACGTGTGGAACGTGTGGATTTCCACACGTTAATTCTTTTTGGATTTTATTCCCCCACGTGTGGATCCACAGGTACCACATGTGGATTTTGATTTATTGGTCCACATGCAGGGGAGTCTAGGCCCACTAGTGGTCAAGGCCGCACAGCCAGGTGTCGCCAAGTCCTTAGCCACCGGACAGACTAGTTTGGGTTAGAATGCAAAGAACCTATGGGGATAATCTGCACCGCCGCCGGCGCGGTTATCTCTTCGCACATGATAGACTGTCATAGACAGCAGCAGGCAGTTCGATGCACTTCCAGGAAATTGAGGTGGACAGGCTCGCGTATGCTTGATGACAGCTCCAAGCCTCCTTCGAGGAACGGTGGGAGGGGGAGGGTTTGTATGCGAGGACAAACTCGGAATGGTAGTTGTTGTGCTCAGCCCCGGTACCCTATCTGCACCGTGTTTCGGCCCGGCTAAATACAGTTGTGCACAATTGTATTCCAAAGCACGCACGCCAATCCCTGCCCCGGCAGAACTTGACAGTTGTTGAATAGAATTGTCTTGGAATACAATTGTTTCTACAGAGTCGCCTTGTCTCGCGGCCAAGACGGAGACAGTCCGGCCAAGCTGCACGAGCCGATTCGTCCAAGGGCGCCCACCAAAGCGCCACCTACAAACGCAATATTCTACGGCCGGCAGGCCGCAGCAGTAGATCTCGAGATAGTCGGCGACGCCACCGACCACTTACGACAAACCACGTCCCTGCCGGGTCATCACGCTACTTAGTACGCTTGGGCAGTGACTCGTAATAGCCTACAAAGGTTTCACAACAGTCACTGACAACTTGACAAACGTGACCACCGGTCTCCAGTCTACCGGAGTCCAGACCTGTTGCGGAGGGTCCACGATTAGAAGCCGTGTGCACAATTGTATTCCAAGGCAACTGCACCAAAACCAACTGTAATTCTATTCAGCTGGACGGACTCTGAAACCCGCCAAAAAAAAAAGACAATTGTATTCAAAGGACACAATTGTATTCCAAGACAATTGTATTTAGCCCCACCCCCTGTAAGCCGCGGAAACATAAGGCGGACCTCCGTCAGCGCGGAATCTGAGTGTCTGCAGACACTGGCGCGTGTGCTTGGTTGTTGAACGGTTAACCCCATATTTACGTGTTTGTATTTGTGCGACGATACGCACGCACGATCCCTCCTTTGCGGCAGCGGCTACGGTCGAACATTTCCTGCAAAAGCAGATGCTTAAGAAAAGGTTGGGAAGACGGGCTGTGGCATTGAGTGAACTCCGTCACTGGCGACCTCCTTGAGTATTTCCTACGACGTAGGGGGAAAATTAATGCTAACTGCACCTGGGTCTTTGGCGCTTCGGACCTCGCGGGAAACCCAGATTTACCTGTCGTTTCGTTCGTGAGGTCACATCACAATTCCTGCAAAAAGTGGCCTTTCTTTTTCTGGACAACGAGCGAACTTTCTTTGATTTGGTTGAAGTCAATTCTGTCTCGGGGTACGGGAGGGAGCAGAATACAGAAAGAAAGAAACAAATGAGAAAGAGGAACACGTCGGATGAAAAAATACTTGGGGCCGGGGGAGAGAACGATTCAACCAAAAGCAGGGAAATGCGAGATCAGGCAACTTTGTGCACTAGTTTCGTTGAACCGTGAATCTGATAAACAATCAGGCTTGCCCCAAATTCTTGCTTTCGTTTCGCCAACCGTTTCTGCGACCTTTTCCGAGAGCCTCTGCTCAATTGAACAATTGTACGTACTCCGTATTGATGTCACAATGCGCTGCCCGATGGGCATCAGGGGGGCAGGCCAGCCTATCTCACGACGGTCTACACCAAGCTCATGTTCCCTGTTTGTGGGTGACCAGTCCAACCCAGGAAGAGAAGACAGGCGCTTCGTTTTGTTTGTGCGTGTCAGTTGATCGTGATTGGTTTTCGCCCCGTTTCCTTATGTTGGGGTAGGAATTCTGGTCCAAAACACGCTGTGTACAACCTTTGCGCCCCCCACGAGACATAAGATCGTAAGTACTAAATACGCGTGAAAGACATTCGCACCACCCAGCACGACACCAGCTTTCACGTTTTTAAGCTCTCTGACATTTGCAGCCCCCCTCGAGTATTGCTCAAAGCGGACGCGTGGTCGAAAGAATACTCTCCCCCTCGCACCCCGTTGTTGGCTGCTTTGTTCTCGCTGCTGCGCGATGCGTCTCTTGTCGCATGAAGGTCTTCCCTCCCATGCATTTTGTTCTTCGCTTACACCACCGTGTGTTGTTTTCTCACTCAGGACTTTGACCTGTTGTGTTTGTGTGATTTGTCGTGTAGGGGTAGACCCGCATGACCTCACGTCCGTTCAACACGTGGTTCGGTAGTTACAGCACTTGGGATCCCTTCTGTTCCTTGTTGGGCAGCATCGTCGAGCATTTCCTTTCAAGCTGGCGGCTTATGTAAAAGAAAAAAGGGAAAATACGGGATCCCCTTGAAAACCCTTAGCGTTTATTCTCTGCGGGCCCTTGTATAAGCACCCGCTTTGTAGGAAATGCTTGAGGAGACTGCGAGATCAAAGGAGGTAAATGTGCTGTAGCCCACACGAAACACAGGTAAATCTGGGTTCAGTGGCGGGCGTAAGCGTTCAACAAAAAAGACCCACTTTGTAGTTGTATTGTTTTCTCCCCGTCTAGCCTCCATCGAAAGGAGCACAAGGCAGTCCCTCGAGTATTTTTCTTCCGAATCCAAACTCCACGAGCAGTCTGCCCGCGTGGGCCTTGTCTGGCTGTCCCGCGAGGCGACTGCTGCACGGCAGGGACCGGCCATCCGTTGGGGTATGGGGGTGAGATGTTCATTTCCGCAGAAAAAGAATGGGAGACTAGCGAAAAGACAGAAAAGAAGAAGAAAGAAAAAGCACGATGATACTGGGGGTGGCCTTGTGAAGGAGGGGGGACGCGGGGGGGAGCTGGAACCTTGTTCAGCAAGAAGAGGCCGAAGGTCAAGGATTTCGGGATATTGGAGTCAAACAGGGAAAGTGCCTTCCCCGAAAAAGTCACCACCACGTACTTGGCATGCGCTACATACAAGCTGTTGCGGATGTGCATGATCAGGGCAGTTGCTTGCGGGATAGGAAGGGGGGGGGGGGGCGAACTTTCGCATGCAGCTGGAAAGGGCTTGACCACTGAGCACGCGGCATCCGTCGGCGGGATGGCTCCTGTTCCTTCCCACAACGCGTGTTCGTTTGGCAAAACAAATCAAGGAAGCGGTGTATTCAGCCGGACCGAAAAAAGACCTCCTTGACTGGCTTGGCTGGGAGTCTGTCAGTCACCGCTCACAGGTCCGACGCCTCCTAGAGCGCATGACAAGCATTCATGCTACCCGCGCTCGTCGTGGCCACCATGCCAGGGTGTCAGTGTCTGATTCGATGGTGGTAGTTGGCGTGGACTTCACTCCCCGAACATACCCCCTCTGGGGGTCCTCCGACTCGGGACCAAGCGATTTTTTCAACACTGCTTACCCTTGGTGGAGGACGCCTGCGGGCTGCATGAACTAGTCGCATTGAGCAACGCAGTAGAGATACGCACCACCAAACTCCACCACGCCGTTCTTTGGGACGGGTGCGGCACACGAGCGCTGGGTTTCGTGCTCATGGTGGGGGGGCGAGTCGCCTTCTCTGCCGAGTGCGATGGGGTGTACCGCAAGTGCTTCTGCAGTGCGCGAACCTCGCTAGTACTTCTCGTACGCCGAGTGCTGGTTGACCGGCTTTGCTCTGTGAATCATGCGGCACATCAGGTCGCCGTTCGTCAGCATCCGGACCAGCGCCACACCTGCGCGGTTCCCCTTGCGGCAGTAGTCGGATGTGGAGAAGACCTGTGCGGTTGCAATATGGTTCTGCTTAAGGGTAGGTTTGGGTCTTTCCCGACTCCCTGCAACTGTGAGCACACACAAACTCAAGAGGTCCAGTGCAACTATTCCCACCGCAGCTCTGGGGCTGAGGAAGAAGCGAGCAGAACCTCACCTAATTGGATGTGCTTCTTTAGACACGGCTACGGCGAGGGAAGTCCCTTCCGGAAGGGAAGGGTCAGCGCTTGACTCTCCTCCTCGGCGCCCGTTCGCTGCTTCATTCTCGCTGCTGCGTGATGCAGAACTGATGATGCAAGACAGACGTAGATAATCCACGCAATGATTCTCGTGCGGGTGCAACAAACATCGTGTGCCCGAGCGATTCCCCGGAAAGAGCCCCGTCCCTTCCCATCGTCCGTACGCGGTTGATACGTTTCCGACGTACAGACACTTGTACAATGTTTTAACTCGAGAAACCAACGTACTATCACTCCTCGCTTGCCCGCCCACCCTTGCCTCTGTTTTCAAGTCCAGTGGCACAAGGGTTTGTTACTTCAAACTGGGGAACCTGGGGCTCATAGGAAAGGTACCTGCCGCACCTATTCCCTTTTGTACGTGTCTGCGTGTCTGCACCATGTAGTGCAGTGGCTGGATGTCGGCTCGGTTCTGCGTGCTCGAAGTCAAAATGGGTCGTTCGTAAAGGATCAATCCTGTACGATCCTCAACACGACAACGTGAAAAGAGAAGAGGGCAGACCGTCAGCACGCGCGCTTGCTTGGAGATGTTAAGGCCGTCGGCTTTTTCTTCGTGCCCGCGGATGATGAACTCCATCCCGGTGCTGTCGAGGAACGAATGGATGGCTGCTTGGCCGTACGACACGACTTGGCCCCCGCGCGACGAGTGCCCGAAGCCGAACTCGTCGAGTCTGTCCCCGTTGCCAGACGGGTCGGACCACACGCAATCGTGCGCGTAGACGTGCTGACGCGTGCGCGTGTCGTTCATGTCAATCCGGTATGGAAGGACAAAGCTGTTTTGTTTAGAGTTGAAGTTCACTTTGGCCACGCTGACGCTGTGGAAGGACAAAGCTGTTCTGTTTGGAGTTCGCTTTGGCCGTCGTTCCGGAAAATGCTCCGCAGTGCATCAGTACTCTTTTAAGAAAAGACAGGAGCTTCGTCTTGTTTGTGCGGGCCGGTTCATCGCTGTTTCTTTTTCAGGTTGGCTGTTCTGACCAACCAAACGCTACATCATTCTAGCCTTTACGATACCTTATGTGAGCCGGTCCATCCCCTCTTGATAGACCGTGATCGACCGAAGAATACAGCACCGGGCGATTCGATGCCGCTCTAGGGACTAGGGATGGACCTGATAGACCGTGGTGAACCGTGATTCACTGTGAAAAATGCGGCAGGTACTTCGATGCAGGGTCGAGATAGGGACGGACCGGCTCACGTATGGGCAACCCGCAAATATTGTTCCATAAAGAAAGAGAGGGGAGGTGAAGAAAGAGCGAAGTAGCAGCAATGGCTGCTACTTCGTTGATGACGAGACGGTCCAGTGCAGGGAGATACACGGTGAACCCCAGCCCCAGGAGGCCCGGTGGCGATAGCAATGCTCGCTGCTTACTGCTGCAAAACTGAGACTTTTGACATTCCGGAAATACTCGAGGGGCTGCCTTGTGCTTACTTCGAAGGAGGCTAGAGGGGGAGAAACAATACAAATACAAAGTGGGTCTTTTTTGTTGAACGCTTACGCCCGCCACTGAACCCAGATTCACCTGTGTTTCGTGTGGGCTACAGCCCATTTACCTCCTTTGATCTTTTGCGGCTGGCAGCCTCCTCAAGTATTTCCTACAAAGCAGGTGCTTATACAAAAATTTAGAGTTTCCGGGCGACCTTTGATAAATGGGTTCGGGAGAACGATCGAACTCGGCTTGGAAGGGAGGGCGTTGTATAATGTCTAGCTTCAAGGGGATTGGGGCACTATCACTTTCATGAGATGTTCACCGGGGAAGGGCCCGACCTAACCGTTAGTCAAGGCTTTGAAGGGAGGGAAGATGCATACTCGTCGAACGACGCGAATTCGGGGTCGCGCAAGGTTTCCAGCCGGATGTCGTCTCCACCGCCGAAGCGAGGGATCCCGCCGTGCGCCGCGAAGATCTTGTTTTCGATCACCGCTGCGATGGGCAGGTGCTTGAACACCGAGTTGATTTTCTCGAAGACGAGCAGGCTCTTCGCGACGCCAAATGTGGCTTGGAAGGCGTTCGCACACTGCGTCTGGAAGCACCCTTCACCGTACAGCTCGACGTCGCCGTTGACGACGACATCCTCGTGGTTCCCGCGCAGCATCACGAAATCCAACGGCGCGAGCACCTTGTACGCCAAGAGGTAGGCCATGACCTCTGGGCCCCACATGCCTCTGTCAACGTAGTCACCGAGGAAGAGGAAGGAGTGCGGGGTCATTTGCGTGTCCTTGAAGATCGTCAGGTGGTCCATGAAGTAGTGCAGGTCGCCGAAGTTGCCGTGGATGTCGCCGAAGACGTAGACGGGGGCCTTCATGTCGACCAACTTTGGCTTTCCCCTCAGGATCTCGACGACTTCCGCGGTCAAGATGTCAATGAACGTGAACAACTTCGAGGCAAAGTCGTTTGTGCGATCGAATGTACCGCTGTGTTTGGGGGTGTGAAAGGTTGGAACGCCATACGAGTGTTCCACGGTGTACTACACCGATGCATAGAGAATAACTAGGGTCCAGGTAACGCACACAGAAACTGGCTTCAAGAAGTTTATCTCCCGAGTGCGTCCAGCGAAACAGCTATGAGTTTTCAAGTGCACTCCAAAGAGTACTGCGCTATGCCTGTCTATGTTGCTTCGCACAAAAAAGACTGTTGCTATGGAGAACGTGCGTGCCCACCAGATTCCACGCTGATGATAGCCACACGATCGCAATGACGGCTCCGCCGAGCCTTCATTGTTCGTATTCATGACTATTCGTAAGTGTGCGCAAACAAAGGAAGCGCCAGATCCGGTTTGATGAGAAATGGTGCATACTCTGCTTTGAAGGAAGAGGAGAGGAACGCGATACACGCTTGCGCGGCGCTCTGAGTGACAGCGCGGCCCTTCGGGCTGTTGTACTGGATGAGGCTTTGGATGCGGTTGGTGTCAGCCATGATCTGCATCATGGTGCCCGGCGTGGTGATGCTCTGCGAGGTGTACACGGCCAGGTCGTCGTCGGCCATCGCAACGTCCGGAAGCGACGACTGCGGCAGCTTCGGGGCGCCCGGCGTGCGCGCCTTGAGGACGCGCGACGCGATGTTGGACAGCGGCTCCGGATCCTGATGGTCGAAGTCATCGCCGCCGAACGAAGGCGGAGACGGGAACAGCGGCGAGGCCACCTGCGACGCGGCCCAGTTCGAAGGCACGTTGATCGTCGGCGTCGGCGGGTCTTCGAGGTACTCGCGGTGCTCGTTACTCTTCATCATCTGCACGAACGACTCGTGGTGGAAGAGGCCCTTCTCGTCGATGACGAGCACATTCGGGTCCACGAACGTCCCCCTGGGCAAGTCACCGCGCAGTGCGAGGATCTCGGCCAGCCCTTGGTGGTCGTCGTCCCTGGTGCTGTTGAAGAGGGCGTTGATCACGCTGAACCCGCGGATCTCCTCCATCGACTTGCAGAAGTCGTCCTTGTCGATCGACTTGACCAGCTTCTGGAACGTCGTCGTCACCAACCGCCGGACCATGTGCTCCCGCCCGTGCGGCGTTTCGAGGACGTTGATCAGCACGCGGACGGTTCCCAGCTCGAACAAACGCTTCCGCGATTCTGCCCCGCGCGACGCGAGGATCAGGATACAGCCACACGCACGGTGGACGAGCTCTTGGTTCATAGGGTACTTCTCGACGCATTGCACGATGTACTTGGCGCCGCCGATGTTCTCGAAGAGCGTGTTGGTCGGGATGTGCGTGAGCAAGTTCCGGAGGACCGCGCACGCGTCCTGAGCAACGACTTCGATGACTTGGTAAGCTTCGATCGCGTTGCAGATCAACGGGATCGCGCCCGCTTCGAGCAGCTCTCTCTTGTTGCTGTCGATCGCGAGCTTGGGCGACGTCGTTTCCGTCATGACCATCATGCAAAAGACGATGACATCGATGTGCTTCATGTGCCGCTCCATCATCTGCACGAGATCGATCAGATACTTACCTGACAGCATTTCCCGCACTCTGGCGGGCAGGATGTACGTTCGTCTGTAGTTCGTGTAGTCAGCCAGCGGGAGCGTCGGGTGGCGGATTCCCGTTTTAGAGCAGAACGGGTGTTCGGTGGTCTCGAGTGAGCAAACGCGGCAGACGGTGATTTTGTCTTTGATCGCGATGGTCAAGCTCACGCGCCAGGCTTCTTCGAGGGATGCGACGATCTCGTCGTTAGCGTCGAGGTCGATCCACTTCCCCGTTTTCTCCCGGTGCTTCCAGATGACGACCTGCAACACCGACAGACTCTTGCGGACATCGGCGATGTCCAAATCGTCCTGCCGCAGCGTCACAATCGCCGCTTCGATCGCCTCCGGCGCCGGCTCCACCACGATGTTGCTCCCCACGTTCGACGCCCTCCCGCCCAGAGGAAGCGGCAGCGGCCGCGGCGGTCCCTTTCTCGACATCTTTCTTCAACTTCTTTCTCTCTTGTTTTGTCCGGCTCCCGGGTTTTTTGTTCCGTCACGCTTTTTTTCTTTCTTTTTCTTGTTTTTTTTTTTTTTTTTCTTCGATTCCCCCCGTCCGGAAAACGAGACGACTCTTCTCCCCGAGGTCGTCTCAACCCGCCCCGCCACCTGCTGATGTGTTATTTCAGAGCAGTGAAAGGCCCGGAAGGGTGGGCTTGCGTTCAGTGCAACTCCGATTCTGAAGTACCACGCCGTGATGCTGTCGCTTGAGTCGTGGCCGTCATCACAGCATTATTTCCATATCGAGTGGATGGCTCGTCGAGGTCCCATCAAAAGAAGAACGGCGAGAAGAAGGGAGGTAGACGCCAGGTTAACCTTCGCTCGCTCGCGTGGAGACGCGTTGCGGTGAAGAATGGTGTAAGAAGAAAGCGAGGAGTTTCCGGTGTTGGGTTAAAACTGTTAATGAGCGTGTTAGATTGCTTGAAGAACAACTACCAACCGACAAGAATTGACAATTTTGTTTGCTGGGTAACGATCACAATGCTCAACCTTTAGTGCAGTGGTCATGCTATGTTTGAGAGAGCGCTTTCCGCAGGAGAGAGGCGAAGGCGAATCGTTCGGCAGCGCAGGACACGTCATCCACATCTAGTGCGACTATCGAAGGAAGGCAGTACGTATGAATAGAGCTATGCGGACGCATTCCAAGAATAAAATGAGCCTTCGACGAATCCCCCCAGCGCTGTGTACTTGCCCCCCGGGTCGTCGGCAGGACCACGTGGATCAACGAATCAGCATTCAAAGGAGGAATATTGAAGTGGCTTTCCGGAGTGTTTCTCGTTTCTATTTGTGCTGCGAGCGCCTTCTTGTATGCGTCTCAGTGTCGAAGTTCTCTTATACTGCCCGTACTGGGTGACTCCGACCGAATACATGAATTCCACGCGCATCAAAACTCTTCGGCCGGAAGCTCGTTGCGCTGCTGAGCACCGAGGATGGTCGCGGCTAAGCGTGAGAGACGCTCGGAGGCGTGGTGCAGGATGGCTCGCTGCTTCGCGTTGTACTGGAGGAGGGCCGGCCCGCCCTCAGTGCAGCCGTCGTCCGGCAGCTTGTCTTCGTGCACGGCGACGACGTCCAAGAAGAGGTCGTTCCCCGCCAGCCGCACTTCGCCCGGCAGCTGCTCCACGTCCGAGAAGTCGAAGCCGCCGACGCCTCGCCGAAGAACGCCCCTGTCCGCCGCCACCGCCGCGGCCACCTGCCCGGCCGCCGCAACAGTCGCAGCGCAGCGACTCCTCCTCGACCTCACCCGACTCAGCGAGCGTGATCCCACGGGTTTCCCCGATCCCATCGTCCGACCCGTAGTTCCCGCAGCGCCCGCGCGGTGTGGCCACCCCACGTCGTCGGCCGAACTACGTGGATCAGGGATCATCATTCAATGGGAATATTGCAGTGAGTGTTTCTCGTTTCTATTTCTACTGCGATGCCTTCTGTCTGCGTCTCAGTGTCGAACTCCTAGAGATAACCGCGACGCCGGCGATGCAGATCCATCGCCACAGATTATTTGCATTCTAACCCAAACGAACTTCTCGTTTGCCGCCCGTGCTGGGTAACCCCGAACACATGAATTTCACGCGCATCAAAACTCTTCGGCCGGAAGCTCGTTGCGCTGCTGAGCAACGAGGATGGTCTCGGCTAAGCGTGAGAGACGCTCGGAGGCGTGGTGCAGGATGGCTCGCTGCTTCGCGTTGTACTGGAGGAGGGCCGGCCCGCCCTCAGCGCAGCCGTCGTCCGGCAGCCTGTCTTCGTGCACGGCGACGACGTCCAAGAAGAGGTCGATCCCCGCCAGCCGCACTTCGCCCGGCAGCTGCTCCACGTCCGAGAAGTCGAAGCCGCCGACGCCGCGCCACCCTTCGCCGAAGACCGACCCCGCCTTCACGCCCGTGCCCGCCGCCACCGCCGCGGCCACCTGCCCGGCCGCCGCGACAGTCACGCAGCGCAGCGACTCCTCTTCGACCTCGCCCGACTCAGTGAGCGTGATCCCACGGGTTTCCCCGGTCGCACCGTCCGGTGCGAAGCACCCGTCGTCCCGCAGCGCCCGCGCGGTATCCTCGCTGAGGGCACCCCACGTCGTTGGCAGGACCACGTGGGTCACGGCCGACGCATCCGGAAACTCGCCAGTCAGCGCTACCACGGAAGAGAGGGGCCTGCCCGGGGGGACGGCGGAGGTCAACACGGTGCCGGCTGCGACGGGGCGGGTGAGGGCGAAGGTGGCGGTGAACAGGGCCGAGGGCTCCTTCGCGGTCGTGAACTGGTACGGCGCGATCGAGCCGGTCGCCGACGGCGGTGCGGCGTGGAGCAATGGCACGATGGATCGCCGGGACGCCCCGGGCATTCTCGTCGCGTGCAGCATGACGTGCAGCAGCGTCGCCTGCGCCTCGCGGGATGTCGAGACCAGCCCTAGGTGTTTGCACGCGTTTCCGAAGGCTGCGGCCGCACCGTGGAGAGCCGCGCGTTGGCTGCGGATGTCGTCTGGCCAGCACTTCGTTTGGGCCTCGGCCATCGGCGACATGGAAGCGACGTCGATCCCGTCGAGTAGCAGCTTCAACGCGAGATCGACCTCGTCTTCGGTCAACAGCGAGCCTTCGCCCGCGCCGTCCAGTCGGTCGTGCACTTTTTTTGCCCACTCTTTCACCACCTTTTCGTCCAGCTCGCGCACTTGAATCATCTGGTCGCTGCGGACCTCGCAGACCAGGTCCCCTTTCGCCATGTCCTCCTTGGCCACCGCCGCCAGGCGGCCGCCGGCGACGTCGAACGCCACGCTCGGGTGCACCTTCACGCCGGCCCGCTCCAAAAATCGGGTGTACCGCACCACCTCGTCCGGCACGCCGCAGCCTGCGGTAGCGAAGGCAAGGACGCAAACAAGCCTTTGCATTGTTCCTCAGCGTTCTTCTTTTTTGTATAAGCACCTGCTTTGTGGGAAATACTTGAGACTGCCAGTTGCGAAATCCCAAAGGAGGTGATGTTGTAGGCCACAGGAAACACAGGTACGTCTGGGGTTTAGTGGCGGGTAAACATTCAAGAAGACAAAAAACGCGGCCTATCTACCTTCGCCTAGAGGCGCCTTTTGGGTTCTTTAGGGGGGTTGCAACGTCGTCTCACAACGCAGCTCATCCGCCTCGCACATTTTGAATCGGCTGGTCGCTGCGGATCTCGCAGACCAGGTCCCCTTTCGCCATGTCCTCCTTGGCCACCGCCGCCAGGCGGCCGCCGACGTCGAACGCCACGCTCGGGTGCACCTTCACGCCGGCCCGCTCCAAAAACCGGGTGTCCCGCACCTCCTCGTCCGGCACGCCGCAGCCTGCGGTAGCGAAGGCAAGGACGCAAACAAGCCTTTGCATTGTTTCTCAGCGTTCTTCTTTTGTATAAGCACCTGCTTTGTGGGAAATACGTGAGACTGCCAGTTGCGAAATCCCAAAGGAGGTGATGTTGTAGGCCACAGGAAACACAGGTACGTCTGGGGGTTTAGTGGCGGGTAAACATTCAAGAAGCCAAAAAACGCGGCCTATCTACCTTCGCTTAGAAGCGCCTTTTTGGGTTCTTTAGGGGGGTTGCAACGTCGTCTCACAACGCAGCTCATCCGCCTCGCACATTTTGAATCGGCTGGTCGCTGCGGGCCTCGCAGACCAGGTCCCCTTTCACCATGTCCAAGAATTCTGATCAACCACCAAAACACGCTGCCTGCGTCTTTTTAGCTGCACAATACATTGAAGGGCAACCCGCAAGATTGTTAGTACTAAAATCATGGGTCAGCTACCTCGCCTGGAGGCGCCTTTTGGGTTCTTTATCGGGTTACATCGTCGTCTCACGACGCTCACCCCCGCCTCGCCACTTGAATCAGCGGTTGCGGCGGACCTCGCAGTCCAGCTTCCCTTTCGCCTCCAACTTGAGAGCTAACCTTAGCTAAGGCAATGAAAAAGGGGCGGGAAGAAAAAGGCTGACACGAGAGAAATGTGCAGGATTGAGGGTACATTTGCTAAACTTTTATTTCCGCTTGCTGTTTCTTTTTCTTCGATTCTACTGCGGGAGGGAAGAGCAGAAGGCGGAAGACTCGAGAGAGAATGAGAGACAAAAGACAGAGAGAACATGAACAGGGTTGACTGGTACAATTCATTGCGACCCATCGCAATGGAAGAGAGGTTAAAAGCGGCGGCTCGGCCGCCTTGAAGGAATACGGTGCACCAGACCTCCGCTGCAAACGACAGTTTCTGCCGCCCAGGCGGACAAGCAACCGCCGTGGGGGGTGCCGGCAAGAACGTGCTCGGAATGGATATGTGCCCAACACTATGTGCTCAACACCGCACTGGTCCCGTCTGCGCCGTGTTTCGGTCCTTCAAGCTACGGACACGTGAAGTGGACCATCATCAACGCTGAGAATGAGTGTTTGCAGGCAGGACACTGGTGTGAGTCAAGTTTGCAAGGCGGCTGCTCGTAACAGCCCGGACCGCTCGTGCTGCCAGAGCACAGGCGAATCCGTGATGGGGAGGAGGCCCCTACAACCGCGTCTGAGCGATCGGTTGAAAAAACCCCCGCCCTGATTGTGACTGCGACTCGCTAGGCCGTGGGGGGGTGTGGGCCATCCAACGGGCGCTATTTTGCTGCGGGCAGAACATCCGCTCGAAGGCGGCGGCGGCTTCTTCTGGATGGTGGTTTGACACAGGGTGCGGAGAGCGGCGGTGGGGGAAACCGCCTCCGAAATACAAGGCGAGAGGTGAGGCTGGAGCGTCGACGCAGCTTGCTGTTAATGTAGACATGCAACAGCAGCTTGGATGTTGATGTAGATAAGAGACGATGCCAGAAGGGGGAGGGGGTATTGCAAGAACGTGCTTGGAACGGATTTGTGCTCAAAACCGCACTGGTCCCGCCTGCCCCGTGTTTCGGTCCTCTAAGCCACGGACACGTAAAGCGGATCATCATCAGCGCGGAACCTGAGTGTCTGCAGACGGGACAGCGGTGTGTCTGGTTTGCCAGGCGGCTGTTCGTTGCTAGCCACAGCCAGGACCACCCGTGCTATCAGAGCACAGGCGGATCTGTTCACGGAGAGGAGGCTCCTACAACCGTGTCTGAGCAATCAGCAAAAAAACTCCTTTTGGCATCCTTCCATCTAGAGCAGCGAGGCTGTTCAGTGGATCTGCCACAGGAGGCCAGGTGCTCAATAAAGAGAGAGAGAGAGAGCGAGAGAGACGAGTTAGAGTGCAGGGACCATTTCTCCGGGGAGTTTCCGGTTCTCACTTCTCCCCGTACTGTTACGGAGCCGCGCTGCGGGTCGCGGCTCTGGTACGGTGGGTGATGGCGCCGACGAGGCGCTGCCGGGGAAAGGGGAAGGGGAGATTGCAAAAACATGCTTCGATTTGGTTGTATGCTCACCACCGCCACTGGTCCTTTATGCACTGTGTTTCAGTCAGTCCTTAATCCACGGAAACATGAGGCGGACCATCATCAGCGCGGGACCAGAGTGTCTGCTGACCGGACATCGGTGTGAGTCTGGTTTGTCAGGCGGCTGCTCGCAACACGGCGGTCTTCCAGCTTTTTCACCCTATGGTGCCCATACCAACGTGTTGGGCGTTAACGTGTACAATTCGCACGCAGAACTGGTTCGGAAAGGTTTGGGGGTTCAAATCGGAGTTGCCAGCCTCATCGCGGTGGCCCCCGTCCACGTAGCACGGCTAATGGCAACACGTGCACAGTGCGCTGCTCAGGGTGGTTGAAGGCCTGTCAGTAGTCCCGAGGGACGATAGTATAAATTTGTTGCATTAGTAGGCGTTCGACTACCCTGAGAAACGCACTAACGATAGTACTAATGCAATCCCTTACTAAACTGGTTCGGAAAGGTGCTGTACAAAAAGCAACGTTCACGAAGCTAAGCACGCGGTGCCGCCTGATGCTTCTCGTGGGACTCACCAGCCTTGCTTGTCGAGGAAAAAGTGCGGGGAGAGGATATTGGGTCTACGAAGTATCCCACGGAGGGAAGACCCGCATGGCGGGAGTGTACGACCGGCTCCGGCCGAAGCTCCTGCTCTCCATGTTCCTGCTCCCCAGGAGCGCTTTCCCGCGGGGCGTCGCTGGGGCCTTCGCGTGCCCGCTGTGCTGGTTGAAGATGTCCGATTCGTTCACGGGCAGGCCGTGGCGGCCCCGGATGCACCCTTTGCCGCTCGCGGTGACGACGTCGGACATGTCCTGGCACGTTTTCGTCTGGTAAGCCTGCTTGTTGAAGATGTCCGAATTTGCCGGCAACGGATGCGGATGCTGCTGCGTGGGACCCTTGTATTTATACTCCACCTGCGTGTGTATTTGTTCATGTTCCTGGCGTACAGTGGGTAACGTCTGAAGCGAAGTGTAGCACATCTGTCACTTTCTACAGTCGGTTTTGATGCTGTTCTGGGTCCAGCGACTCTCCGAAGGGTGAATCCGTGCCATTCGTTGGAGACGCTTTTCTGCTCGTGCTTCGTCCTGCTGCTGTGCGCTTACATCCCGTTTCCGTAGTCGGTCATCTTTTTCTCGGTTACTGGGGGGGGTCGAATACAAGAGGTACCTCTTGTATGCGGCGTGCCAATCCTGCAATTTTCCGAAAAAGAAATAGAAAAAAGTACCGCAAACCCGGAACCCGCGGGAACCCCCTTCTTCTTGGAAGACGCACGTAATTTGTGGTCCCCGGGTCTAATTTTCACGGTTCTCGTCATCGGAGCTGCACGCGAGCACAAAGTCGCCGAGAAAGGTCTGCTACATGGGCCAAAAATACTCGACGTAGCTGCTTCGACTCCGAATGGAAGGGGGGAAATATAGAGGTAAGGGGCAAATACAATACAAACACAATCTGATTTGTTCTTCGCTTACACCACGTAGCCTGCTTCACCCACTCCACCGCGGCCTCCCTGCTCCACTTCATCCCTTTTTGTTCTTCACTTACACCACCGTGTGTTGTTTTCTCACTCAGGACTTTGACCTGTTGTGTTTGTGTGATTTGTCGTGTAGGGGTAGACCCGCATGACCTCACGTCCGTTCAACACGTGGTTCGGTAGTTACAGCACTTGGGATCCCTTCTGTTCTTTGTCGGGCAGCATCGTCGAGCATTTCCTTTCAAGCTGGCGCTTATGTAACAAAGAAATGTCACCAACCAGTCCGTCCTTCCCAATGAAACCTGGTGGTTTCAATGCCCGGTGCCCGGCATCTGGTTAAGACCCACGAACCACGCACATAATTTGTGGTCCCCGGGTCTATTTTTCACGGTTCTCTTCATCGGAGCTGCACGCGAGCACAAAGTCGCCGAGAAAGGTCTGCTACATGGGCCAACAAAGAAATGTCACCAACCAGTCCGTCCTTCCCAATGAAACCCTGGTGGTTTCAATGCCCGGTGCCCGGCATCTGGTAAAGACCCACGAATCACGCACATAATTTTGGTACCCGGGTCTATTTTTCACGGTTCTCTTCATCGGAGCTCATCGCGATCAGAAACCCGTCAAAAAAGGTCTGCTATGCGGACCAAGAAAAAATCCAACTTTTTTCCAGATTTCCAAAATGCCTCTTCTATTTAAGATACCTCTTGTATTCAAGGTACCTCCTGTATTCGACCCCCCCCCAGTAATAGGAGGTCACGAGTCTATTTGTCCTGCGGGATGGGGGACGATCCAGTAGGACGCTCCTGCATCACATTCTTTTGTATAGCACCTGCTTTGTAGGAAATGCTTGAGGAGACTGCCAGTTGCGATAGATCAAAGGAGGTAAATGTGCTGCAGCCCACACGAAACACAGGTAAATCTGGGTTTAGTGCGTTCAACAAAAAAGATCCACTTTGTAGTTGTATTGTTTTCTCCCCCTCTAGCCTCCTTCGAAATGAGCACAAGGCAGACCCTCGAGTATTATTGTGGCAGGTTCTCATTCTTTTGAAAACACGATACGTACCTTCGGCAGGCTGATGACGATCGGCCCAGTCCGCAACTTCGCAATTTTCGGCGTGATGTGAGACATGCTGCCGCTGTACTGGTTCCCGATTATATCGCCGTAGCCGTGGCTGTGTGTGGGTATATTTGAGGTTTTGGCGGTCAAGTGCCACGGGCACCGCTGGCAGTGGCTCAGGCTGTTGAAGTTGCCGTTCGCCGAAGCTAGTCGTGGCCCTATTAATCCGATGTGCCCTGAGTAACTCACGCCTTCCTCCAGACCGGGTTCTGGCTAAGAGACGTTCAGCCATACTCCATCCAGTGGGAGCATCACGGCTCTTTCCGATCGAACAACCGCAGATACCAGGGACTAGAAACGAGTGAAGTTTCTCTCGTACTACCCTGAACTGCTGTCAGTAGGGAGCCCACTTGTTTGCTTAAAGGTCAACCGGAGACCCTAAAATCCCGGAATCTCAGCGAGCGTTAAACTCTAAAAAAAGCGAACCTTCCGTGCACCGCTTCGTTCCGCAGCCTCGCGACGCGCAGCATGCTGTTCTCCGTCGGGCGGGCGTCGGTGTGGGTCAGGAACGTTTGGTTGAACTTGAACGCGGGGTGCGACGTCGACCGGCGGCGGCCGCTGGGCGAGTCGGGCCGCGGCGACGCGGGGGTGACCAGCCGGATGTGCGGGACGGTGCGTGGCGTCTCGGACCGGGTCACGGAGGTGTCGTGGTGCAGCATGGCGGACGTGTCCTTCTTAACGTATCTGTTTCGCCTTTGGGAGGGAGACGGCGCGAAGCTGCCGTTGACCGGCACGCTCCGCGAGCGCTGCCCGCTGGCCGTGACGCCCATCATCGCCAGCTGCTCCGACGTCTGGTTCGTGGGGATCTTGAACTTCCCGGGGTGCCCCGTCCGGCCTGTCCGCCGTACGGACGGCGGCTGCCCTGGGAACCCCGAAACCGCGACGAATTCGGCGAGGGGGGGGGGGGGGGGGGGGGGGGGGGGGGGGGGGGGGGGGGGGGGGGGGGGGGGGGGGGGGGGGGGGGGGGGGGGGGGGGGAGGGGGGGGGGGGGGGGGGGGGGGGGGGGGGGGGGGGGGGGGGGGGGGGGGGGGGGGGGGGGGGGGGGGGGGGGGGGGGGGGGGGGGGGGGGGGGGGGGGGGGGGGGGGGGGGGGGGGGGGGGGGGGGGGGGGGGGGTGGGGGGGGGGGGGGGGGGGGGGGGGGGGGGGGGGGGGGGGGGTGGGGGGGGGGGCGGGGGGGGGGGGGGGGGGGGGGGGGGGGGGGGGGGGGGGGGGGGGGGGGGGGGGGGGGGGGGGGGGGGGGGGGGGGGGGGGGGGGGGGGGGGGGGGGGGGGGGGGGGGGGGGGGGGGGGGGGGGGGGGGGGGGGGGGGGGGGGGGGGGGGGGGGGGGGGGGGGGGGGGGGGGGGGGGGGGAGGGGGGGGGGGGGGGGGGGGGGGGGGGGGGGGGGGGGGGGGGGGGGGGGGGGGGGGGGGGGGAGGGGGGGGGGGGGGGGGGGGGGGGCGGGGGGGGGGGGGGGGGGGGGGGGGGGGGGGGGGGGGGGGGGGGGGGGGGGGGGGGGGGGGGGGGGGGGGGGGGGGGGGGGGGGGGGGGGGGGGGGGGGGGGGGGGGGGGGGGGGGGGGGGGGGGGGGGGGGGCGGGGGGGGGGGGGGGGGGGGGGGGGGGGGGGGGGGGGGGGGGGGGGGGGGGGGGGGGGGGGGGGGGGGGGGGGGGGGGGGGGGGGGGGGGGGGGGGGGGGGGGGGGGGGGGGGGGGGGGGACGGACCG